>JAPMUY010005074.1:112500-372943 GCA_026901105.3 Galaxias olidus | reverse complement strand
TGCTCATTTGTGCTGTTCAAATTATTATTTGTACTGCCTCCGTTTTTAAGATATTAACAGTTATAATAAAGGTCAACCTGAGGTCAAGCAGCTCATCCACTTTGTCGGATTCAAACCAAAACAGTGTCATTTGTTAGTGCTATGTTTGTGCTCATTTGTGCTGCTAAAATTGTCATTTGTGCTGCTACCACATATGAGATACTAACAGTTTTCAACTGATGAACTCATCAGCTCAATTTGTAAAAAAAAATTCTGTACAGTGGTATGGCATGGCTTTTTTCTTTTGTAAGAAACATGTTCTGTGTG
The DNA here is from genome assembly GCA_026901105.3 of Galaxias olidus. Taxonomy (NCBI): domain Eukaryota; kingdom Metazoa; phylum Chordata; class Actinopteri; order Galaxiiformes; family Galaxiidae; genus Galaxias; species Galaxias olidus. The sequence goes on along the minus strand of JAPMUY010005074.1, from coordinate 372,637 downwards.
CTGTGTTTCGTGTAGGAACTCAGGTGCAGCAAGGTAAGAATTATCAACCACAAACATTTTTGTAAATTTTTAAATAAATGTTAATGAATGAGTGGGAAATGATTGACGCTACTGTTGCTGTGAAAAGACTTGTGTTAACCCACACATGTTCTATCAACCCATAAATATTTGTGTTATTTTCCACACGCTGATAACTTTTCTCTGGTTGGAGTCATCTTCTTTGAATTTAGCAGGACTTTGGAGCAGCACTACATGGCATCTTTGGCTGTACAGATGACTTTAAACATCTGTTTGTAAGAAAGACAAATACACCTGTGATTAAAAAACCTGTTTTATTCTCTTGTGCATATACACACACACGTTCTCCATGTAATTATACTTGACTGAAAGACTGTTGACCTAAATTTTTTTTAGTAACCTGATTTATCAAACTAAGTTTATTGATCTATATAGTGCTATTTGTACATTGAAAGTAGTTCAGACTAATGCTTTATAAATAAAACAAGTACATAGATTAAATAGATTGAGAATACAATGAGACCAAATAACTTTTTAACCCCTTAATGGTTTTCTCGACCATATGGCACATTTTAATTTTCAAAAACTTCTGGAAGAATGATTGCAAATTAGTTTAGCCTCTTTTAGACATCTCTGTCATTACGTGGAAGTAAGCTATACCCAATCAATCCACCAGTGGGACATGGAGCAAGAGCAAAAGTTCATGTTTACTTTATTCATTCAAGTGAAAAATTTCCAAATGTCATCATTTTACACACCATCTGATCGACCGGCCTATTTGTTTTTGGAACATTATGGCAGTGTTATGTTAATGATTTGTCTTATTTATTTTTCTTATAATTCCCTCAATAACAAAGTAGTTACAGATATTTAATACAGATTTCCGTGGTTTAAGTTTAAAAAGTGATTAGCCCAGTGTTGGCCAGTGTTAATTTTGTCAACAAAATTTTTTGACTAAAAGTATTCGTTAACAAACTTATTTTCAGTTTTTGTACTGTACAGAAAATGTTTTAACAAATGGAGCTGATGAGTTCATCAGTTGAAAACTGTTAGTATCTCATATGTGGTAGCAGCACAAATGACAATTTTAGCAGCACAAATGAGCACAAACGTAGCACTAACAAATGGCACTGTTTTGGTTGGAATCCGACAAAGTGGCTGAGCTGCTTGACCTCAGGTTGACCTTTATTATAATTAATAATATCTTAAAAACGGAGGCAGCACAAAAAATTATTTGAACAGCACAAATGAGCACTAACGTAGCAGTAACAAATGTCACTGTTTTGGTTGGAATCTGACAAAGTGGCTGAGCTGCTTGACCTCAGGTTGACCTTTATTATAATTGTTAATATCTTAAAAACGGAGGCAGCACAAATAATAATTTGAACAGCACAAATGAGCACTAACGTAGCACTAACAAATGGCACTGTTTTGGTTGGAATCTGACAAAGTGGCTGAGCTGCTTGAACTTTTGACCTTTATTATAATTGTTAATATCTTAAAAACGGAGGCAGCACAAATGAGCACTAACGTAGCACTAATAAATGGCACGGTTTTGGTTGGAATCCGACAAAGTGGCTGAGCTGCTTGACCTTTTGACCTTTATTATAATTGTTAATATCTTAAAAACGGAAGCAGCACAAATATTAATTTGAACAGCACAAATGAGCACTAACGTAGCACTAACAAATGGCACGGTTTTGGTTGGAATTCGACAAAGTGGCTGAGCTGCTTGACCTTAGGATGACCTTTATTATACAGCTACATCAGTTTGACAATCCATGCGCAGCATTTAGAAAAAATGCCACAAATTCAGAAAACACATGCAAATAGACAAAACACAAGCAAATTAAATAAACATCTACATCAATTTGACAACACATGCCCAGCATATAGAAAATGCGCTTTAAATTCAGACAACACAACACATTACAGTAACGCGCTGCAAATACAAAAACACAACACACTACAGAAATGTAATTACACAACACATTACAAATGTGTTTGCAGCGTATTTCTGTAATGTGTTGTTTTTGTATGTGCTGCGCGTTTCTGTAATGTGTTGTCTGAATTTGCAGCGTGTTTTCTAAATGCTAAATTCTAAATGTGTTTTCATCAATGTCAAATTGATGTAGATGTATTTTTAATATGCTTGTGTTTTGTCTATTTGCATGTGTTTTCTTAAGTTGCAGTGTGTTTGGCCTTTCAGGGCCACCGTACTAAATTGTAACTACAACGTAAATGAAAAAAATATTGACAATGAAATTTATATGAAATCTCTGTTCATTATGCACTGACGAGTTAAGATGAGACAAAATAGCTGGCTCTGTTGTAGCGGACAACCTAGATCAACGTTGCTGTCTCAAGGCATTGGTTGTTTTACTTTTTAACTATTAATTTAATTGTATAACAAATTCTCTTTGCCTTCATGCATCTTTCTCATTTGATGTTTCTTTTTCCCTGCCCGCGCAATTTTGAGCAAATGCCAGGCCGTTACAGTATAATTTGAACGTGGTAACGTAACCTTGTTAGAGCTGCAAATCTAGCTAAAACCCTGCAGTTTCTGCCAAGGTAATGGTAAATATAAGTTATATGAGCGATTCGATAGCATTAGGAAAACTAAATGTTGTGTCATAGTGCCTGCTCTCACTTTGGAAGCAGAGACAAGCACCTCTTAGCATTCAGTTTAGCCAAACTGCATAAGCTAGTTACAGTTAACATCATCCACTGCCCTCTTGATAGTTGCGTAGGGCACCGCATTTAGCCTACTGTTCAAGTGGTTGCAAGTGTGCATATAAACCAGAGCCATTTACAGTTAGGCCCAAAAATATTTGGACAGTGACACAAGTTTTGTTATTTTAGCTGTTTACGAAAACATATTCAGGATACAATTATATAATCAGTATGGGCTTAAAGTGCAGACTCTCAGCTGTAATTTGAGAGTATTCACATCCAAATTGGAGCAAGGGTTTAGGAATTACAGCTCTTTAATACGTAGCCGCCTCTTTTTCAAGGGACCAAAAGTAATTGGACAATTGACTCAGAAGGCTGCAAAAAAAAAATAACAACGCTGCATGGGCTCTTCCCTCATTAACCTGTCATCAATTAAGCAGTTAAAAGGTCTGGAGTTGATTCCAGGTTTGGCGTTTGCATTTGGAAGCTGTTGCTGTGAACACACAACATGCGGTCAAAGGAGCTCTCAATGGAGGTGAAACAGACCATCCTGAGGCTGAAAAAAAAGAAGAAATCCATCAGAGAGATAGCAGAAATGTTAGGAGTGGCCAAATCAACAGTTTGGTACATTCTGAGAAAAAAAGAGTGCACTGGTGAGCTTGGGAACTCAAAAAGGCCCGGACGTCCACGGAAGACAACAGTGGTGGATGATCGCAGAATCCTTTCCATGGTGAAGAAAAACCCCTTCACAACATCCACTCAAGTGAAGAACACTCTCCAGGAAGTAGGTGTATCAGTATCTAAGTCTACCATAAAGAGAAGACTTCATGAGAGTAAATACAAAGGATTCACCACAAGGTGCAAACCATTAATCAGCCTCAAAAATAGAAAGGCCAGAATTGACTTTGCCAAAAAACACCTGAAGAAGCCAACCCAGTTCTGGAACAGCATTCTTTGACAGATGAGACTAAGATCAACCTGTACCAGAATGATGGGAAGAAGAAAGTTTGGAGGAGAATTGGAACAGCTCATGATCCAAAGCACACCACATCTTCTGTAAAACATGGTGGAGGCAGTGTGATGGCATGGGCATGCATGGCTTCCAATGGCACTGGGTCACTTGTGTTTATTGATGATGTGACAAAAGACAGAAGCAGCCGGATGAATTCAAGTGTATAGGGATATTCTTTCTGCTCAGATTCAGCCAAATGCAGCAAAGTTGATTGGGCGGCGCTTCACAGTACAGATGGACAATGACCCAAAACATACTGCAAAAGCAACCCAGGAGTTTTTTAAAGCAAAGAAGTGGAATATTCTGCAATGGCCGAGTCAATCACCAGATCCCAACCCAATCGAGCATGCATTTCACTTGCTCAAGACAAAACTTAAGGCAGAAAGACCCACAAACAAGCAACAATTGAAGACCGCTGCAGTAAAGGCCTGGCAAAGCATCACAAAGGAGGAAACCCAGCGTTTGGTGATGTCCATGGGTTCCAGACTTCAGGCAGTCATTGCCTGCAAAGGATTCTCAACAAAATATTGAAAAGTAACATTTTACTTGGGGTTATGTTTATTTGTCCAATTACTTTTGAGCCCCTGAAATGAGGAGCGTTTGTATAAAAATAGCTACAATTCCTACATGTTTAATCATATATTTTTGTTCAACCCCTTGAATTAAACCTTAAAGTCTGCACTTCAATTCCGTTGTAGTTGTTTCATTTCAAATCCAATGTGGTGGCATGCAGAGCCCAAATCATGAAGATTGTGTCACTGTCCAAATATTTTTGGGCCTAACTGTATGTTAATTTCCCTTAGGAGTCAGGGCTAAAACATTGACGAACATTTGAAAATTTAACGCAACTACAATTTTCAATAAGCGACGAAGACTAAAACTAAATAAAAAATGCTTGTCAAAATTAACACTGTTCCCTATCCATAAAGAAAGTACTTCCTTTTGGCTCCAGCCCTAGTTGCAGACTCAATGGATTTATGTATGGAACATTAAATGTCTCCCATCACAGTGTGCTGCAGCAAAAGCTCATTCCTGAAATAGCAACCTGGGATGACTCACACATACACACACAAATATTGTGCAGAAAGAGGAGGAGATCTGCTTACTCATTCAGGGAACTTGGATTTGCCCTCACAGACGTGTTTTGGGGACAAAGTACTTGCCTACATGTACCCACACTTCTAGTCACTTAATGTGGATCCTTCTTAACTTTCAGGTCAAAGAGGCGCATATGCACCCCAAGTACGTACGCAAGCCCTAACCTCGGAGGCCAACTGAGATTAGGTTGCCACAGCAACGGCATCAGCCAGCTGCAGTCTAACGTCAGCTGCGCTAATAAAGACAAGCTCAGAGGCTAGGCCACCATAGCTGGGTTTGATGGCGAGTTTACAAATCAATAAAATGTACAGGTTTTCAGAGATACTGGATATATTATTATCATGAAACATGGTTGCTTGGGTAAAGAGTTATCATACTCAGTTTGAGTTCTATTTTTGAAATATGTACTCTGTGTAAGCTTCCCCTCCCTCACACTCATATCATAAACATGTTAGTTGGAGGTATAGTACTTCTCTGACATGGCTGTGCACAGGGCCTACACGGTGCCCATCTTTACAGCTGTTGTTTCACTTTAGGAAACTGGGACAATTAACATCCCCACAATAGACCAATAAAAGGCTTGGCCCCAAACATGCTCATGCAAATACTGTTTGGAACCAGTGCTTTGTTTTCTGATGACAGTGTGATGTTTAGACATCCCCATGCTTTTTCTAAAGCAGTGTGCTTTGCCAGATTTTGCTATGCGTTGTATGTAGTGAGGTAAGAGTGGGAGAGAGTGTTGGAACTGTGAAAAAGGTACTGTGTGCCAAAACATTGGTTTTGTTTCAAATGTAATGGCAGCATAAAAGAGAAGAGTATTGAAGTTGTTTCGATCATTTGCATTGGAAGGTGCTTAATTATGTAGGATATCAGATATTAGATTAGATTTGATTAGTTTAAACTTTATTGTCTTTGCATAGAGTACAAGTACTAAGACAACGAAATGTTTGACATCTAACCAGATCCAGAGCAAATATTGTTATAGTTGTTCCTAAACTTTAGTCAGTATTGATGTTGAGAAGGTATAAGAAACCAAAGCAAGTAAAATTACAATAGTTGCCCAGCCGGTCACCTAAAAACAGTTTCTTCATGAAAATTTCAGGAAATGGATGTCATCATGTTAATTATTTGTTCATTGACAAATATCAATATCAGATTACTGTTAACTAAGAGAAAGTAATATGTAAAATTAGCAAGCTTTTAAAAAAGAAAACCATAAATTAAAAATAAGCCGTAGAATACACAGATATACTGGAATAACAGTAGTTCTACACATCCCTATTTGTCAATTTATGTTTATTGAAGGGAACAAAATGTTGCACCGGAATCATGTGTATTTAATGCTTTTCAACCAGCTTAAAGATCCAGTACATGATGTGGTCCTGAGTCGGCGACATGGATTATTATACAATATCTAATTTCTCTCTCCCCATGGTGGTTATGATGTAATGGAGTCTTGAAAAAAAGTCACAGAGTGGTAGCCAAAGAGTGCCCACTCCTGCCAGCACCAATTAGAGATAGGCAAAAAGGGTTGACCCAGTGCACCCAAACCAATCAGGCATATCCATGAGTGACCCGCCCCGTTGTTACGGTGGGGCTTACTAGTGCATTTGCCTCATTGCCTGCTTGGCTCTTAGTAGTATTGATTAGCTTTACTGGAGGAGGCTAATGACAGCCCCTGTCCCTTGGGATGTGTAGGCCTCTTGCTGGGCCATTGTCTGACTCACTCTGTTTTATCTTTCTTAATGCCATGCTGGGCATGCTGCCAGAATAATCTGCTGAACTCCCTCTCCCTCTCCCTCTCTTTGTCTCTCTTTTTATCACTCTCTTGCTTTTTTCACTTCTATGTCTGTGTTGTTTTGCGTGGCTGTCAACATAAACAATAACATTACGACAAAAAACAGCTGTATGCCAAGCAACTGAAACCCCCTCTGCTTGTTCTTTCTTCTGTGTAGGTAAAAGTGGAGGAAGAGGAGGAGAAGGAAGAGGGTTCTGTGGAGGAGCAGGGGGAGGAAGAAGAGACCTGGGACAAGGCTCTGTCTGTGGATAGGTTTGGAGACATTTTCACTGATTCCCCCTCCGGCAGTGGCGAGAAGATGGGACGCAACTACAGTGAAAAGGATTTTGAATGTAAGCCCAGCATTTCTACAATTCAAATGTCTTAAACTAATATCCTACTACAAGTCAGATAGTATGTGCATTACTTTTGTGCTTTGGCATACCTCCTGAGTTATTAGAATGGAACACATTTCTTAGTAAGAAATGTATTCTAATATAACTGAGGATGATGATAATGACCAATATGAAATAATGATTATACATTATACCTGTTGTCTGAAACTGTAATACTCTTTTTTGCTGTTGATTTATATTGTCTTCATAATATGCATCACAACCATGATTGTTTAAATTGTGTGACAGATCACAGACACACGTTTCACCACACTCACCACCCGCTCTCCACCCACCTGCCCCCGCCCCAACGACTTCGCAAACGGGTGCTCAGCATGGACCGCCGACGCAAGAAAAAAATTAGGAAAAAAAAGACCTCCATGCCCCCGTCGGAGGTTACGCCCACCATCCAGGAAGTAGATGAGGAGGAGGCAGACCCAGAGGCTGATGAGCCGGTCCAGGCAACCACGCCCACGGATCTCCTTGATGTCCTACCACAGGTAAAGGGAACGTTATCTGTTACAATATTAACCATGTCCAGTTTCATGGAGGTCTCAAGACTGTTTTTGCTGAACCTCAATTGATGATTTCATAAGATACAGTTTTACCTTTTTCTTTAAGAATAAAACCAAAAAACAATTATTTGAAAGGGAACTGTGTGTGTGTGCGTGCGTGCGTGCGTGCGTGCGTGCGTGCGTGCGTGTGTGTTTGTTGACCGGACTTTCCTGTCTGACCTGTGTAAGTTGACACCTCTCCGATAGAAAACAGCTAGGAGCTGACAAAGGAAAGATGAAATTGAGACAAGGCTGTTTTAAGTGGTGTCAGGGAGGGAAGATGTGCGAAAGAGATTCTGTCTACCTTCTACATTGATTTTGGTTCACAGATCTGAAGCATGCAAAGTTTGATGGCCCTGTGACAATTTCAGACTAAATCTGGACTAAATCTGGACTATATCCAACCTAAATTGCAAGACTAAGCAAGACAAAGCAATGCTTAACTTAAAAGTTCCATAGCTGACATTTTCAATGGTTGAAAGGATGTCTTCAAAAGGCCGTTTTACACCAATTGATCATTGCTTTAACTCAATGACTAGGTAACCAAATGTTACCAACTTTCTCTCCTTCTCTGAACCATCTCCTCTCCTCTTCCTCTCAGTTTAGTTTGGGGAGTGAGGAAGACTTGGAAAAACCAGCCACCCTCCTCCCTCCAGCCTACATTCACATTGAAAGTGAAGATCGCTCCACCTTAGAGGAAGGTACTGTGACAGAGGTCTGTGAAAAGCGGGAGCAGGTGTTGCGAAATGCAATCCAGGAATCGACGGAAAGAGAAGAGAACGAACAAGAATTCTCCAACAGGCAAGTGTTTCAATCTTAAACAAGCAGACATGGATACAGTCCACCTGCCGGATCTTATCTGGTTTGGTTTGAGTAAATGCTCTTACTCGAGTTATGGGCAAGCAAATTTGGGAGCAGGTCCTGCGATATTTGAAATCATGTTCGATGTTTAACTTAGAAGGAAGCTTATTATTGGGTCCCACATTTTGTTTCAATACTAAAATCGATTTACTTCAAAATGTTGAGTTTGTTCTTGTGTTGTCTTACAATTTCAGCAACTTATTTGATAAACTATTAGACACCAGTACGATATTAAATGGTATTAGAAGACTTCATGGCATGCTAAACCTATTTGACCAAAACCCTCTTTTTTAATCTATGAAATATTGTCAAACAATGTCAATCTACAAACTTAATCTAGTGAAATGAAAACAGGAGTAGATATTAAATCAAAATTGCATTGCATTTCATGCAACAATGTTTTCGTTTAAGCTGTACAGAACATCATTTGGACCTTAAAGGCCTATAATCTCGATCGGTTAGTTAGTGGCAAGAGACTCATCTGGTAGAAACACAAACATAGCAGTCAGTATGAATTATTTGGTAATGCTCTCAATAATGCATTGGACTAACTGGGAGGTCAGGGGTTGCTGGATGGTGCAGGTTCTCGTTGCCTGTGATGCCGTTAATGTCTAGGATTTCTGACGGATCCAGGTTTGAGACATTGTCGCTGCTGTCATGTAGCGTTGCGGTATTATGCTTGAGTGAAAGCAGCCCAAGGATGACTCGGTTAGTAGCTCTGTGAACCCGGCGTGTTTTTAGAGCCCTCTGTTGGTGTGAGGAGGCAATATAGCGCCCAACCTCTATAGCATTGCTGCATTAATGCAGAATTAGCATTGTAAATGTACACAGAAAAGAAAGGCAGGTCATGGTTTGAATGGATGTACATGTTTTTATTAGTATCATCATTGTTATTATCATGGCACTAGTTAATTTACGATTGACTTACACAACAGCTTTGTTTGAAATAATGTATGGTATTTAAAATAGGAATCATGTTAAATATCTCCTAAAGGTTTCTAGTGACTGCACCAGGGATGAGTCACGCTGTGCTAAAGGTATTGTTTTTTGATAGAAAGCGATCGAATGATGACTTGCCGTGAGGTGTTCTAGAGCCCTCTATTGGAGAATGAACTAAATACCACATTCCCTGGTCATGTTTTTACAAAATGAGAATGGTACATCTAACCCAACAGAAAGAGAAGTAATTACTCAAATCTATGTCTTTATGTTATTTGTTTATTGTATTTATTTATTTTTACTATTATTGTTCTGGACAAATCCTGATGAATAGTGTTTCAAATTGAAATCATATTAAGTTAATCTTAAGTATTTCCCAAGTTCTTGAACTAAATATATTGGATATAGTTCAACTACAATATAATTTCACACTTGCATAAACAAAAAGACATTTGTTCTTACAATCATAATATAAAGATCAATGAAATTCAGTCAGATGCATGCTTGGATATGGCTGAATTCTTCATGTACATTAGGCGATGCATTGTTTTCAGGTGTCATAATGATCCTCAGAGGTTTGGTTAACATGAAAACCTTTGTACAGCGCTGTCAGGTTCCCTCTTGACGTTTCCCCCCGGACCAGCTGGTTCCGCAGAATGGCGGGGGCCCAGCGGAACAGCTACGACCTGAGGGAGCGCATCTGCATCGGCAGCATGACGGCCCTGGAGACGGCAGTGTATCAGAAGGTGCCCACTGACGAGGCCGAGGCCCAGATGCTGGCCAGCTCAGACCTGGACGACATGAAGAGTAAGATAACCTCTAGTCCTAACCCCTACTCTGCAAAGAACATTACAAGAAACACCCATCTAGTCCTAAACTTGGCTCTGTAATGATCATTACAAGAAAGACCCATCTAGTCCTAACCCTGGCTCTGCAAAGATCATTACAAGAAACACCCATCTAGTCCTAACCCTGGCTCTGCAAAGATCATTACAAAAAACACCAATCTAGTCCTAACCCTGGCTCTGTAAAGATCATTACAAAAAACACCCATCTAGTCCTAATCCTGGCTCTGTAAAGATCATTACAAGGAAGACCCATCTAGTCCTAACCCTGGCTCTGTAAAGATTATTACAAGAAAGACCCATCTGGTCCTTACCCTGGTTCTGCAAAGAACAGTAAGAGTAAGATATCCTCTAGTCCTAACCCTGGCTCTGCAAAGAACAGTAGAGTAAGATAACCTCTCTACCTCTAGTCTAGTAGTAAGATAACCCGCTTGCCTTCTGATGTGAAAGGCCCTAGTGTAGCGGAGAATCGTTTAGGAAACTCACGTTTAATGAAAAGTCACAGCGTGCGCTTTCTGCGGCATGGCCAAGTCACTGTTTGCGCTGCGCTCTCTAATGTACGTACATCCCGCCCCTCCGAGTCAGTTGAGGGCTATTTTTCTTTGTTATTTTTTGTGTGTGTGTGTGTGTGTGTGTGTGTGTGTGTGTGTGTGTGTGTGTGTGTGTGTGGTCGGGGGCAGGTGGTGTTCTCATTGAGGATCCGGGGGGTGTGATGGTAGAAGCTCTTCCTGAGTAAGATCACCTTTAGTTTTAATCCTGGCTCTGTTAAGATCATAAACAGTACGCTATCCACTAGTTCCAACCCTGGCTCTGTAAATTACATGAAGTGTAAGACCCCTCTATATTAATCCTTCCTCTGTAAATATCATGACGTGTAAGCCCTCTATATTAATCCTGGCTCTGTAAATATCAGGAAGTGTAAGACCCCTCTTTATTAATCCTGGCTCTGTTAATATCATGAAGTGTAAGACCCCTCTATATTAATCCTTCCTCTGTAAATATCATGAAGTGTAAGACCCCTCTATATTAATCCTGGCTCTGTAAATATCATGAAGTGTAAGACCCCTCTATATTATTCCTGACTCTGTAAATATGATAATTCACCATTCATTTATCAGAATGTGACAGACGTTGCCCGTTTCCTTCCTGTAATTGGCCACTTACTTTCATGTGGCTGACTTGAATGACTACTTCCAGATGACTTCCAGAGGAACAAAGAATATGCCTTTGACAAAGAAAACAAAGAGGGAAAGGGGGATTGTATCGCAATCCCACCCTTATTCACTTGGTTTAAAGCATGCATCTTAATATTTGTGTTCATGTTAAATTGGATACTTCTAGACGTGGCACAATGTGATTTTTTTAAATATATATTATATACAATATCGGTGGATTTATTTACAGGTGGGGCACAAAAAAAAAACTACCAACATTTAAATGTGCTAAAACACTTAATATTCTATAGACAATACCCACATGTTGATGCGCAAGCTACAGCACCACGGAAACCAACACTAGTTATTGAGCATCTTCAGATAACTATATATATACATTATGGAAGAAACATGTCTGAGAAACACAGTCACACATACACATTACACACAAACACACACACACACGGAGAGTGAGGGAGTCCAGTTGGGGTGGGGGATCATGTGAGCTGATTTGACGAGGGAGGGTGTGTGTTTTGAGGTCCTTTGGTGTGTAGTTGGAAGGGGTGGACTAGGTGTATGGTACACTGACAGGGGTAGCGGCTTTACCTCTGTGCGGCTTTATGGTGAAGTCGTAGAGTAGACATTGCAGGTGCAATAAGTTAGGAAGAACTAACAAATGCAGTGCAAAAATAGCAAGATGCGGTGGCCAGAATGAAGAGTGAGAGATAGGATAGGCATAAAGTGTAGGAAAAAAAGTGAAATGAATCATAAGGTCACGATAAGCGAAATGGGAAACTGTTGCGGACTGCGTCCTCGGGCAATAATTAACACGGGGCTTCCAGTCGATTGTCCTTCAGCGCTGACTCTGCCCCTGGCTCTTCCTGCTCTTACCCAGTACAGGAATCATCGACCACGCCGACACACTGGAAATAGAAGCACTCCACCCGTGCTCCCATCCAGCCATTGGACATGAAGATGAGCCGTCATCCCCAGTTGAGCCATTTGTGCCCCATATCCTGTCCACTCCAACAAATCTATATTTGGCTTATTCATGGGCAGCAAACACGGCAAATGTTTTCTTGTGTGGAATCAAATGAGAAGGGGTGGTTTATACACCCACTTGCGTGTATCCAGACCTATTGATTTTTGGCACCAGTTTAATACTAGCATTCAAATGTGTCCACTTGGCAGTTGGCAGCAGGTGTTTGATTGACTTCAAAGCCAGGATCTAGTGTCGTAGTAATTGTTGCACATTTTATGGTTCAGTGTAAATTCCCTCAGGATGTTCATATAAGCATAGACAATATCAGTGAATTCTATTCTTGCCACCCATGTTATCATGCACCGTACACCAGCCAGCCTTCAGCACTGTAGTTCCAATTTTTGCAAAAATTTACAACCCACACGCACAGGTTACACTTAATGTCTATTCAGTTTATTCTTGTACCCTCTGAGTATAAGTGATGCCACCGCTGTGGAGTTCTAACACAGTTTCCATGGAGACCTGTAGAAGCACTCACCCTAGCGACACATCACAGGTGCTTAGGCTGGCATGGCATCTTTTACACAATAAGAGTGAAAGTGTTTGTTTCAGTGTGAGGAATGTCTAGGGTATACAACCGTGCAAAATAACTTATGTCAGCTTATCTCAGATTTTGAACCATAAAGTCGCTTTACGTTAACATAAACTCTCAAGCTGTACCTACCTTCGTAATGGCATGATGGATTATGTTACTGTATATTCTGCCTCTTGATTTGACTCTAATTGTTCTGCATCTGTCAAACCCTGTACTGACGTTCCAGTGTCAGTCTTGATTTTGTGCCTTTGTGCAGGAAGTTAATAAAGCCCTAAAAACTTTAAATCCCAGAAAACACCCAGGACTTGATCTTATTGATTCTTACTTTTTGAAATTGGCAGCTGGTTTTGTAGCAGAGCCTCTTGCATATCTTTTTAACCTTACGAAATTAAGGAAATTCCTAATGTCTTCATCATGCAGAAAAGTGGTGGACAACACACCACCAACACTGCACCTGCCCCTACGGTAATTGTAAAAAGTTTGTGTAATTGGCTCCCTCGGCATGGAATAAGTTGTAGAATGGCTTAATTATGCTTATTAAATACTTATAAATCCAGAATGAAAGAATTAAAGGCAGTTTCCTTAAGATTTAAATGTCTTTAATTTCCTTGGTTACAAAACTGACCCCTATGACCCCCTATTCTTTTTATAAGTGTAAGATACCTGCGCTTGATTTTTAGCTATTTTAATGTTGTCTTGTTTTGTGTTTTCTGTTTGTAACTACTGTATGTGTATTTATGCATGCTGCTTCCTGTACTGGCCAGGTCTCCTTTGAGAAATAGAAATAGAATCTCAATCTCAATGGGACTTTCATGGATAAATAAAGGTTAAATAAAAAAAATCGAATGTGGTCGCCGTTCTAAATAGGTTTCATGTGAACCTAAAGAGGCTTTAACTCTATGTGCTTCTGACCTGACCCACACCCTTCCATCCCAGCACCCACACGATCAATGAATTATCGATGTCATGGAAACAGGCGGAGCAACCATCAAAGCACCCAAAAAATTAGATCACTTTGTATCGATGCGTTTTTGGACCGATTGCTGCAGCAGTTTGGTCCCTGGGTTTTCTCTTGCTTTGGGATCGTCATTGTAGGCTTCCAGAAAGAGACCGCTGCAATTTGAGAACTTGTCCTACCCCAGGCCTACTTAGTGAAACAAACACTATCACCTGTTTGGCTTTTCCTTGGAATCTTTTGGTGGATGTACATTTTTCTGTGGAAAAACTTTACATCAAGCACTTATTTGTTCTCCTGCCTTTTCCGACTGGCTCTTAACCAACTTTACAAGGCTACACACGCCAGCAACCTCTTGAGTGAGTGACGGCGTTCCAGAGTTCAGAGCCCTGGATGAACAGGCTGTCCACTCGCAGCGGGACAAGGAGGTGGAGGCACCGTCCGTGGAGATGACAGACGCCGGAGGTCAGGGGGATCTGGGACACGGGCCTCAGGATGGGGACTTAGGGGCGGATCAGCATGGAGGAGGACAGCGCTCTGTCCATAGAGGCCTGGGCACGCCGACACAGAACCATGGCCACCGCAGCTCTGGTTTCCACCAGGACGGCTTTGAGGATTTTGATGAGTTTGTGTTTGATTTCGACGACTACGACCTGCTGGAGTCCATCCACACTCACCTGGGCTCGCCACTGGAGCCCATCCGTAAGTACCGGTGTCAGGCAGTGGAAACGTTTTCATTATACAAGGTTTGGGATCCTGTCTGATAATGGCAGTGCATAATACCAATACCACAATGGGAATCCAAAAATGGCTGCCTCTGCTTCTATTATTGAGTTTAGAGGACCAATAGAAATAAGACGACCGTAGAAACTATGTGGGTAGGAAAGTGATGTCAAATATACGGTTAATCAATCAAATGATTCATGTTGTGTTCAACACTTTCAATAAAATTATACAAATCTGTGGAGATCTGAGAACAAAAAAAATCCAACTCAAAATGGTCAGTGATATATCAGGCGTATGTTTTATTTACTGAATGATAAATCTATAAATATTCCCTTTTATTGTGTCTTTGGAAAGGTTGGTTACGTAATAGGTTGATTTTACGGGCATACATAACCTGAGTTGATGACATCAAGGTGACGACACCGAGGTTCCCTGGGTGACTGTTTCCGAAGCAACTGTTATTCTAAAAGTTTTTCCATGTGCGCCTACCACTGTGCTGTTCTGAGGGAGGACAAGCCCAGTGTTGCTATTGACCAACCGGAAGGCAGTTGATTCCATTGATTGACTGGAGCACCATGGGCTAATTAGTGCCAGGGTGTGGTGATAGCAGTGTGTTGTGATTGGACGCCCTCTTTGTGGATTGATCCGGTGGCCCACATTCAGCCCTGGGCCTAGCTACAGCTCGGGTGGAAAAGTCACCGCATTGACAGACTTTTTTTTTAAACTATGGAATCACTGAAATTGTAGGTCTCTCTGGTAGTAGTTCTTGAAAAGCCTCAATAGGAGGTGCACTGCTCAATGCGCTTAGAAAAAGACAGGGAGGGACAGATTATTTTCATTATGACTGAGACTCCTCTCAGGCGGTCAGCCCACTTCTTGCTCTAATGTTGTCTTAAACCAATGACCTGTCTTAATTAAGAACCGATGAGTTAGCCAAGGCTCCACATAAGGGTTTATGAGACCTTTCCCACAGTCAATACAATATGAACCATTGCCAATGAATAGATCAGATGTCTTTAAGGTTATTGCATTTTAACGGTTTCAGGGTTTCTGTTAATGGGGTTTTTGTGCCACTGTGCTGTTCTCAGGTAATTCATTTTTTGGTGGGGTTACAATCAGTGTTTGGCAGTAACTCAGTACTGAGTAATTCATTACTGTAATGTGATTACTTTCACCAGTAACGAGTAGTGAAAGGGATTACAATTTCCTAAACAGTATTTATATTACAGTTACTAATCTAAGTAACGCTGAGTTACTGCATTGCAAGAATTTTTTTTTTGTCCTAGATAGGCTATCTTTTGATGAAGTTTTTACGCGCTGCAGGTCAGGGTAGGTCATGTCAGCTACTAGCAAAGATGCACTTCTTACAGCTGCCAGTTGTCCGAAGTTCAAACTCCGATGGCTGAAAGATGAGGGTAGGAGAGAGCTTGTGAGGGAGCTTCTGACAGCAGTGTCACACAAACTGCTAAACTGAATGATGAAGTTAGCACCGCTCTGAGGTGAGTGTCACTGCTTCCAAAGCGAGAGCAGGCTCTATGACACGTTGCATATTCCTAATTTTATTGAATCAATCAACATATAATTGATATGTAACGTTACCTGGCCAACACTGCAGGTTTTTAGCTAGATTTGGAGTTCACACAAGGTTACGTTTGCTTGTTCAAATTATACTGGAATGTCCTGGCATTTGCTCAAAACAACTAGGGAAAGTAATATAGTAATGTAACGAGTAACGTAACTAATAACTTTTTATACCAAGTAATAAGTAACTGGTTACCATACATTATGTATAAATTCAGCACTTACCTCTAAAAGTGATTTTCTTAAAACTTTTTATTTTCTGGAATTTTGAGCCTAGACAATAGTCACAAGGATTTATCAAAGGTGTTTGTCAGTTAACATTAGTTTTGTTTTTTTTAAAGCTGTTGGGTCTCAAAATAGGTTTGTGTCTTCTCTCATGAACCTCAGAGACTACTATAGAAAGACAGTGTCTGATTTCTGATGTCTCGGAATTTTTGCACGGCAGCCATTGCAAAACCCACTGCAAAAGAACTGCCAAAATTCCAGTTTAATACCCAGTTACCCCTAGGAGAACTCCCAGACTTTCGAGCTGGAAGTGTTGGGTATTATTATTCTGGAGTCTGTGGAATGAAAAGATGAAGCCTGGGTCAAACTAGGTACAGAAAGATTCAGAAACAACCACTGTTTCCCAGACTGGGTTTATCCTGTCAAGTCTGTGTTCAAAGACATTGCACTACCCAAAAAATAGTTAGTAGAACCCTGGCATGGAAAGACCTCCTTCTCAGAGGCTTCAGAAAGCACCGGCATATTGCTAGAAAAAACAGTGCTCGAGCTGATCCTGGCCTCTGCTAAACTTCTACAAATCCCCTGAAGATATATCCAAGAACCGTTTACCCTATATGTGTGTTTAGAAACAACACACAAATACACCAATATGATATGCTCAACTAAGCCTGTATATAAATATATAGCCTAATTCTATTTTTTATATACACACACACACACACAAACACACACACACACACACACACACACACTGTTAGTCTTTTCCCTGAGCCTTTGTCTTTATAATACGCGTATCTCCTCTTTTTCCCATATCAGATCACTGCCAGGCCACTCTTAACTGTGTAGACGTTTTTTTTTCACCAAGGACAATTCAATCAAATATGGTTTGTGGGCTGAGGAGCCTTGCAAAATTGAATTATGTCTTTTTAACTTCTAAAGGTCTGTGGGCGATACCAACCCCCTAAATTATGACACACATCTGTTTTTCCGTGTTTGGCACATCTAATCTTCATACGCTATTATTTAATATTTAACTCCATTTAGGAGCATAAGTAGAAATTTAAAATCATATTTACCATTTTCAAAGAAAGGGCTTAACTGTCCTCTTAAACAGTGTTGGAACGGTTTATCCCATGATTTAAACAAGAATGACTCGATACAGAAATACCAATCAAAATATAACCCCACAATCCTATTTTTTAAACATATATTTTGTTACAATCATGTAAATTTGTGTGCAGCATCTTTATAAACTTGACCTTTGCCCCCTGTGGATTTACCTGATCTTGTATTGTGTGCGAATAGGTCACAGGTTCGAGGACAACCCCGGGGTGAGGCGCCACCTGGTGAAGAAGTTGTCACGATCTCAACTGTCCAGGGGCAGCAACAGCTCGCCGCCGCTGTCTAGCAAGAAGAAGAAGCGAGTGTTGGAGAAGAAAACACATGAGGTGAGCAAATGGAAGGCCACATACCTGTTGATTGAAACGAACCCTGATGGTTCATGGTTGGACGATATTGCCTGCAGTGATAACATTTTATTTTTTAATAATAGTTCTACAAGGGCATTGACAGATTTTATTTCCTAGTTGCTTGACTATTACACACTTCAGCCACCTGTAAAATTAGAAATGCATTTCAGGAATAATGAAGATGGTTATCGTAGCGTGAAGTTGTGGTTTTAAAATGGTGATGATTGAATCCCTAGGTGTTTGTGGAGCTGAACGAACTGATAGTTGGTAAAGATCAAGAGATGCACTGGAAAGAGAGAGCGCGTTGGATCAAGTTCGAAGAAGACGTGGAGGAGGAGACCGACCGCTGGGGCAAACCCCACGTGGCCTCGCTCTCCTTCCGGAGCCTTCTGGAGCTGCGCCGTACCATCACCCACGGTACGCACATGGTGTCCTCAACAGAGCTGATGTCATGTTCAAACCTTGAATAGTGATGCAGTCTTGTCAAATAATATCAAACATTCCTAGCAACTTGAGTTAACCATCTCGGAGCTGCTTCCTCACATGAACGAACATCATACATTTTGCCAGAGAATCACATCACGCGGGTTTATCTTCTTTTTGTCTCCCTCTCCACTGTGTTATTCTCCAGGTGCCATCCTGTTGGACCTGGAACAGAACACACTGCCGGGAATTGCCCACCTGGTGGTGGAGACCATGATCATCTCAGACCAGATCAGAGCAGAGGACCGGCCCAGTGTTCTCCGGGCCCTGCTGCTCAAACACAGGTCAGGGTTCAGTTTTAAAGCCTTGCTAGGCAACTTAAGCCCTGGACACTTATTTTTTCCACTCACATGCAGTATACACATACTAGGGCTGCACGATAAACTGTATATTTATCGCGATATCAATACTATTACTATACATCTTGTAAAATGTGGCCAATATTAACCAGTTAAATTAAAAACACCCACTCGCTCCACTGCATCAAAGCAAGCTCAACTTTACTTTTCAACTCCAGACATACGCTACGACCAATCACAGGTGTTCCTGCTGAGAATGCTAACAAGATGATCCTCACTCTCACAGAGGCAAATTCCATATATTCCAAATAGCTGTCTGCTACTTTAAAAAAATCAGTAACCTGCGTTCGTTAGGCAAGGTCAAGTAATTAAGTGGTTAGTGTACCACAAAGTAAACAAAAAATATGTTTAGCCACTTAAAGAATCAACACAAAGTACAGTAGGCGATGAGGGCAATACAACTTATAGTTCAACAGTGTTATTATGAGGTGGTTCTGCCCAGTTTAGTTTTGGTTTGGCAGGGCGAGGGCGAGGTCTAACAACCAACTAACTCTGTGGCTATGTTCAGGTGTGCAGTCGTTTAAATTATTAATTTATTGAAATAAATATAAATGTTTTGTTTATTACATTATTTTGGTTTATAGAAATCAAATATTGTTGAGATTATCGTGAAAACAATATTCACATAAAATATCGGGATATCCATTTTAGCCAATATCGTGCAACCCTAACACATACTAACTTCCGCTGCGCGTAGGTACAATAGTGCACTTGGATCGACTCTCTCCTTCTGGATGATTCAAATCAGACGTAAACAGTTGTGGGCGGCTAGGAAAGCCACCTTAATGTAAACAAAAGGACAGCCCAAATACAAAATTGCTATCAGATCTTACTAATATAAGGAAGCTAAGCATTAATTCAAGCAAAATAAAGGTTTCCTAAAGTTGTTTTTAAACATTGCTATGTTAAAATATTTTATTTTGACTTCTGATGGCATCACGGGGTTACAAAGCGCATATTATTACATTAACATTCTTTAAGCATCAATGTAATTGTAATCATTATTAATCAAAGGAAAAATATATCATATGCATCAGGTCTTTTTGATTACAAAAAGGATAACTAAAGAAAAAATGTCATATTGCAGCAGTAGATGTTATTACATCAGCTGACAATTCATAAGCATACCACATGTGCATAAATTAAATTGTCTGAATCCATTTGTAAACATCTACGCGTACATCGAGTCAACAGCACGGGGGAAACCATTCCGTACTGGACATAATTTTGTAGTTCCCATCCTTCCCAACCACCAGCCACTGCTAATAGCATTCATGTGCCAGATGACCTGTAGTATCTGGTCAATAGCATCGTGTGACGGTCCATAATAGTTCACACACCTAAACCTGGCAGTGGACCGGATTCACAGACGCTTGTGTGTCTAGTGAAGCATAAAACTGGCACAAGTGCACACTTAGCAATTGCAAATAAGCACTAAGCTCTCAAATTATTTTTTTCTGTGCTTTCTCTCTCTCTCTCTCTCTCTCTCTCTCTCTCTCTCTCTCTCTCTCTCTCTCTCACTCTCTCACACACACACACACAAACACACAATCTCACACACACACACACACACACACACACACACACACACATTCTCACATCACAGACCGTAACCAACACTCTCACCACCAGGCCCTCACTGACACCCAATCCGTGGCGACCTTTCTGCAACATTTCACACCATGTCACCAGCTGCTTTCCGTGGGAAAACTCTTTCTAATTGCCCTTACCAGTCCAAGATATGAATTTATGATGTGGAAAGAAATACATCAAGGGGGTGTTAGCATTTACCTAATCGCTTACTCAACGCTCGTTACAGATCTCCTGGACACAGCTCTAGGACAACACCTTCTTCCTTTCTTTGGGTGTGTTCTAGTGTCCAACTTTGGCAGCCCTGAATTAATGAAGGAGGTGATGTCATGGTCTGGTCAAGCGATAATGTGATGAAGAAACTGTGTATTCAGAGCTTTGTTACACATATTAACAATGACCACATACACTCTATCTCTATTCATAGGACACATGCTGGGCTTTCCACAAGGATATAAGTTGCCATCCAGTTGGAAAAAGTAGCCAGCTAAGGGGGACTGGGGGCATGTCCGCCCTGGAGAATATTTTGGAACGTATGCATATTTGACAGTTCCATAAACTAAATAACTATTTCCACAACAAAATCGTCGATCATTCCGGAAACCAGCAAACAATCAGCAAGTTCATGGGCTGAATATCCTAGACGAGTTACATCTCCAAATGAGTACATTCCATTTTCATTGTTAGAGTAGCCACCTCTCTGAAAAACCAGATTTTGCTTGTTAGATTGCAGTGACAGAAACCTAACTCTTGTCAAAGCAAACAGTTGAGCAAGCTCCCCTTGAGTCTGACCTTCACTTTCGATAGCTCAAGTTTTTAAATCTCTATCATCATGCTCGTACTGTTTTGAAGCGGAAGCTACTGCTTAGAAATGTGCTGACATAGCGAATCGCAACTTGTTAATCAAAACGATTTTATTCTGAATCTAAATATTATATAATAAAGTAGCCAGCTGGACTTTAATGGGTAGGCGGTTGTTTGGCTGCCAGCCGGCGCTAATGGAAAGCTCTGCAAATGGAGGATGTAGTTGTGTTTGCTGCAGTATGTGGTTTAACATAGGCTACTGCCTATTTATTGATTGATATGAATCAATTTGTCCTATTGCCAGACCTAGCAGTACAATACTCAGTGGTGGCTGGTGAAAAATATTATAGGTGGGGCTGTGCCATATTCAGTCAGGTTCAGTAACTATTTTAATACAATTTAACACAAACTGCAGGATACCAGTGCTCTGTGAAACAGTCAGTTGTAGTACAATTATTATGTCATGTTCATCGAGGCCAAGCTCTTAAACTTTCAATTTCTGAAAAAAATGTCTCATCTCAAATGGATTTAAAAACTATATATACAGTATATATTATTAATCTTAGACGACTGAAACCCTGTGTCTTGAGTACTTATTAATAACAGTACGTGTCCCTACTTTACCACATACTCTACTTGGGGCAATAACGTGAGCACCCTTTAGGCATCAGATTCGAGAATGTCGATTCAAGAATGCCAAAATGTATCATGCTATTTGCATATCTTGTGTCAGCCATTGGCTGTACTGCTGCACTGACTGGTCGATGTTTCTAGTGCCCCAGAAGAGATATTGAGAGAGAGAAGGGATGAACAAGATGCTAATTTCCCCCCTTTATATTTTACACATTACACATTATTGTGCATTTTAAACACATGTACTTAAAATGAGTAATTATTGTTTATTCAAAAAATTAAAAGATTATTTTAAAAAGAAAAATCTAAAAGCTCTTTCCACCAAGGAGAGCGGCGTCCTCTATTGGCCAGCCGCTACTGACAGCTCTGTATGTGCATAGACTTTTAATGCCCTAACCCTAATTTCAAGAAGCTGGAATCCACACTGGACTAATCAGATAAAAAAAATCCCCATTTCAAATGTAACCTTTCAGTACCGTGGATTTTTTACAGCCATCCAAACGATGAAAAAGAGGGTCTGTTCCATCGCAACCACTCCACCAGCAGTCTGCACGGAAGCTTCCACAAGAACCACAACCACATCCCCGACACCAGCCTGCCCCTGGTGGCCCTGGACCACACCGAGCGCCCCGACGCCAAAGACCTCGACCCGGAGAAAGAGGTGTTTGTCAGCCTGTTTGTGAGTGAATGCTGATCCATATCTTTGTTTTTTTGAGCCATGTTTGTCACATTCAATATCACATTCAATATCAGTGTTGCTACCAAGGAAATTTCACTGTGCTGCCTTTTTACAGGGCCCTTTTACTATTACAGGCCTGACTGAGTGAGGGCCTTGTTACTAACAAAACAGGTCTGACTGAGTTAGGGGCATGAGCCAAAACGCTTTGATATAGGATTTCAATTTCCCTTAGAGGAGGCAGTGGCATCTTCCTGCAGACAGCATCATCACATGCTTTCTCAAGGGGATACTCTTGCTTGTTCTGTCATTAGAAATCCCTCCACCCACTGCCATCAGAGGCCCATCCTGCTGCCGCCAGGTCTATGAAACTGCTGGCCAAAATCCCCAAAGACGCTGAAGCCACTGTGGTCTTAGTTGGTAAGCTTCTGCTCTGGGAGAATATTCTGGGAGAATATAGTGGGATGTTTCACGATATGTTGGTGTTTCAAAACAATAAACTAATCAAAATGAATCTACTTGGCTGTAAGAAATAGCCCAGTATTTTTATATGTTTCTTAGTATACGCCATGTCTGTAGTCTAATACTGTGGTCTGGTTTGGTGGCATGCAGGCTGCGCGGACTTTCTAGAGCAGCCCACCATGGCCTTTGTGCGGCTCAATGAAGCGGCTCCCCTGGAGTCGGTGCTGGAGGTCCCCGTCCCAGTGCGCTTCATTTTCGTCCTGCTGGGTCCTAGTCAGTCCAACATGGACTACCATGAGATCGGACGCTGCTTCTCAACCCTCATGTCCGACAAGGTAGTGTACTGCAAACAGCAGCAAAAACAGAACTTATTGATCAATGGAAGACGGAGCGTTCATGTAACCTACGTACTAATCTTAGTCACGGAGAAGCATTAGGCTTGACCTTTTCTCAACCATCATTCTTGCACATTCGTTTGCTATTATCTCCTGGGTTTTGCGCAGGTTTTTCACGAGGTGGCCTACTTTGCGGATGACAGACAGGACCTCCTGAACGGCATCAATGAGTTCCTGGACTGCAGCATTGTCATCCCACCCTCAGATGTGGTGGGCAAGGACCTGCTGAAGACAGTGGCATCTTTCCAGAAGCAGATGATGCGCAAGCGGAAGGAGAGGGAGCTCAAGAAGAACGCGTCCTTTTTGCCCGGAGGGGAGCAGGAGAACAAAGGTAATCTAGAAGAGGAGGGATTAATTTAGAAGTTCAGAGTCTGTGTTTACCATATGGAATCAAAGAAAATTTCAGGAACATGCACTTGCTGTCTTCATGCACCACATATCATCGCACCATGTCTTAGAGTAACCTAGCAGGTATGCTCAAACTATTAGTAAGACCCGAATCATGAAAATATTTAAACAAACCATGCAAATTCTTTTTTTTTAATAAAAGACCATTTCAGCATTGCGTAAGAGGTTAAAGATCCCTACAGTGTCCTCTATGGAGCCCCATACTGTTACATGTTCACCCTCTGCTTATTGCTCCCCCAGAGGTGAGCCAAGACGAACAAGAAGAGGAGGGCCAGGAAGTGGACCCTCTGAAGCGCTCGGGCATCCCCTTCGGAGGCCTGATCCACGACATCCGCCGGCGTTACCCGCGCTACGTCAGCGACCTGAAGGACGCCTTGGATACGCAGTGCATCGCTGCCGTCATCTTCATCTATTTCGCTGCCCTCTCGCCCACCATTACCTTCGGAGGGCTGCTGGGTAAGGGAGTCGGAGTTTAAGGAGAGGGGAAGTTTAATTGCCCAAAGAATAAATCACGCTGTGTTGTAAAATGTAGGGTTTTGCCTTGAGAAACAATTTGTAGTCACCAATTTATTCATTTTGAATGATTTACATAAAACATAGATTAGATCTACACTGTAAAAAAAAAAAAAGGTAAAATGTACGGGTAAAAAAACTGGCAGCTGTGGATGCCAGAGGAGAACCGTAAAAAAAACGGTAGACATATTCAATATTACGGTAAAGATATTCTTTACGGACAAAAACTGGCAGCTGTGGACACCAGAATACGTCTGTAAAATATACATTAAAACTGTGAACAACTTTACAGAACAACCTGCACATTTTACTGTTAAAAACCATTGGAATTACATTCAAACTGGTAAATCAAACAGCCTTATTTGCTTTTGTTTAACGCTTGTTATTGACAACACGGTCTTCCGATGTATATGGAACAGTCAGGAAACGGCTCTTGCGAACAGTACAGAGGCAGTCATCAAAGAAAAAAGCTCCGTTCATACTAGAGACCATTTCCCTTCTATAACCATTATTGGCCAATCGGATGAACGAACAGCAAAGGCATAAGTATACGGGAATAGACATTCTCACTCACAAGGTGACCATAATGTCAGCCAACCTGCAACCCAGAAGAATGGGCAAAAATATATGTAATGAACAACAGTAATACAGAAAATTCTATGGCAAAAGCCCTGGTGCATGTTGGGAAGGCCCCGCCCCTGGGATGCTGCAGTATGTATGACTAAGTTTCTACAGTGAAAGCAACTATCCAAGCAACTAACTACCCATCCATCCATTAGCTATACCGCTTATCCTACGCAGGGTCGCGGGGGAGCTGGAGCCTATCCCAGCCGACACAGGACGAGAGGCGGGGTACACCCTGGACAGGTCGCCAGTCTATCACAGGGCCGACACATAGGGACAGACAACAACTCACACTCACATTCACACCTACGGACAATTTAGAGTCACTAATTAACCTGCATGTTTTTGGACTGTGGGAGGAAACCCACGCAAACACCGGGAGAACACACAAACTCCACACAGAAAGACCCTTGGGTCATGTGGGGATTGAACCCAGGTTTGTGTAAAAGGTATTGATTACAATATAAATGTATGCTATAATTTTTCTACCAGTCCTATCTAAAATCAATCTCAAATATAAACTGTATTTCTCATCGCAGATTGAACACTTCCACAGGGAACATAAAGAGGAAAGAAAGTGCAGGTTTCAAGGAACATTTGAATATTACACTCAAATTTTTACAAATCCATTGGATATTACCCACGCTCATAATGAGTTATTTTATCAGGGAAGCTATAAAAATACTTCATATGTAAAGCAAGACACAACACCAGCTTTTTTAAATCCTTCATGTTAACATACTTTCACTGTATTCATACACATTCATATTTGAAAGGAATAACATTTGAATTTGTAAAATGTAATACGTTTTCTTTCTGTTTAAAACTAAATCTGACATAAAACATTATTTTAACACTGGCATTTTATAATTTTAACAGTATTGTATTGCTTTTCGTATTACAGTGTTTCTGTGTTTAAAATACAGTAAACTGTAAATTATACAACGAAATATGATACTTTTGACATATTTTTACTTTAAATTAAACAGTTGTGTTTGGTTCAGTGATTTACAACAAATTACTGTAAATTAAACACTGCTTCATTGTTTATCTATTTACAGTGTTTTACTGTCATGAATTTACAGTATTTCACTGTAAATTTCACTGACATTTTTTACAGTGTAAGGTGAAACCTGTTATTTTCATATTTGTTTCAACAGGTGAGAAAACAGAGGGCATGATGGGAGTTTCTGAACTTATCATCTCCACGGCAACCCTGGGGGTGCTTTTTTCCCTGTTAGGAGGACAGCCTCTCCTCATTATCGGATTTTCAGGACCCCTGCTGGTGTTTGAGGAGGCCTTCTACAAGGTGCCTGTATATAATTGATCTCATTTGCACTAAGGCAACACGTTTCTGCACCATACAATTGTGAGCAATTCATATTTAGCACTTTGAGGGTCAGTTTTGCGGACACAGATTAAGCCTAGTTCTAGACTAAATTTCACGGTCACTGTCAATGTAGATTTTCCATTGAAAATGTTTTTTAATGTAGGACTTTAAATTGTCTTGGGAAATAAAAGTGCCAAAAGTTCTCTCATCAGTATCATGCTAGTGTTGTTTATATTGTTATAATTTGTTTATATTGTGGCTTTTTGTTGTTTTTAGTTTTGTCAAGTCCAGGGTTTCGAATACCTGACTGGTCGGGTTTGGATTGGTTTCTGGCTCATCTTCATCGTCCTGTTGATTGTGGCAGCCGAGGGCAGTTTCCTGGTCCGCTACATCTCGCCTTTCACACAGGAGATCTTTGCCTTTCTCATCTCCCTCATCTTCATCTATGAGACTTTCTCTAAACTCATCAAGGTAGTTAATGCAACCACATAGACTGCATTTTCAAATCATTTAGGTTCAACATTGTTTTCCTTTGAGGAGCTGCTACGACATCTTCTTTTACAGTTCTTTGGTTTGGTTTTCAGCTTCCGTCTTTCTCTTAAATGGCATCACCTGCATTTTTTTATAAAAAGATATAATTGTATTATTTCCTTACACTGTCAGGTGTTCCAAGAGCATCCATTGATGAGGTCCTACCCTTTGGACCCATTCCAGTTGGCCATCCCAGGGTTTACAGATGACGGACCCGTGCTCAACCAGCCCAACACTGCTCTTCTCTCCCTGGTGCTCATGCTGGGGACATTCTTTGTGGCCTTCTTCCTCAGAAAGTTACGGAACAGCCGTTTCTTGGGAGGGAAGGTACCAATACTGCACTACATCTCCCAGTTGTCCGAGTTCATTTTGTATCTGTTTCAATGGCGAAATTCAACTTATGTGCTGCACTGTAATATAATCATGTATGTTTCATTATTGTGTTAAACTGTTGCGTTGTGTGCTCTCTCAAGGCCAGAAGAATCATTGGAGACTTTGGCATACCAATCTCCATTTTATTCTCAGTCTTGGTGGACTACTCCATTCCTAATACGTACACACAGGTAACTGCATTGACTGGTGTTAAAGTGTTATCATCCACAGTGTTATCCACATTCAACAGCAGGCTGGTGTGAAGCATTCATAAAATTGAATCGCATTTGAATTTGTTAAAATGACATTAAATTATGTTACAATGACGTTTTTAGAGACAAGTTTGACCAGTGGGTATTCACTCAGGTTAAAATCAATAATCTTATGTCCAGCCTAATCGAGAGTTTGATCACCACTCTCACATTTCCCCCCTACAGAAGCTGAATGTGCCGTCTGGTTTC
The DNA here is from genome assembly GCA_026901105.3 of Galaxias olidus. Lineage (NCBI taxonomy): Eukaryota > Metazoa > Chordata > Actinopteri > Galaxiiformes > Galaxiidae > Galaxias > Galaxias olidus. The sequence goes on along the minus strand of JAPMUY010005074.1, from coordinate 345,137 downwards.
TCGGTGACGTCCCCCGACAAGCGTGGCTGGTTCATCAGCCCGTTCGGGGACAAGCAGCCCTTCCCTCCCTGGATGATGGGGGCGTCGGTGGTGCCGGCTCTGCTGGTCTTTATCCTTATCTTCATGGAGACTCAGATCACCTCGTAAGACACGAACACTCAGTAACTGGAGTCCTGTAGCTCCATGAGTAGCTTCACCCACCCGCCATCTAGACACCAGAGAACATGCTGGACTGATTTGAATGGAGCAGTAGTGCCCACCACCCGGTCATGCAGTACAATTGATTTGATACCAATTATCATAATATAAAATTATCTAATGTGTATAATGATATGCAAACAGTATATTTCTAGTCCCAATCAAACTTTTACACACTGACTGTTTAAAATCTAACCATCGCAGTTACGTTTTGCCTGGTTTGTATAGTTTGTCCCGTTAGCGACTGTTATTTTTCTGTTTGCTTTAAATCCACCTCATCCGAACAGGCTGATTGTCAGTAAGAAAGAGCGTCGCCTTGTCAAAGGCTCGGGGTTCCACCTGGACCTCCTGCTCATCGTTACCCTGGGTGCCATCTGCCCGCTGTTTGGCCTGCCCTGGCTCACGGCGGCAACCGTGCGCTCCGTCACCCACGTTAACGCCCTCACCGTCATGAGCAAGGAAACGGCGCCCGGCGAGAAGCCCGTCATCCAGGAGGTCAAGGAGCAGAGGGTGACTGGGCTCCTGGTCGCCGTGCTGGTTGGTGAGTGGAGTTGCCCTGGGTTTTGCATTGGCATCAATTGCAAAGGAACAGAGTGTTCATAGAGAGTGCACTGGGATTGACGTATGTTGACAAAATTATGTGTAGGAGGCCTAGCGGAGTTGAAGAGGATAAGGGTCAGGCGTTGCACTTGGGTCAGAGCAACAGGATTCTGTGACTCAGTTTGTATTTTATTGAGGAGCAGGATAGGTGACCGAGGCTATTTTAAGACTGTTTGGGGGGTGTAGAGACGGGGGGGGCTAAAACCTTGCGGTGACCTTTGACACATGCAGGAATGTCCATCGTGATGACGGACGTGCTCCGGCTCATCCCCCTGGCCGTGCTCTTTGGGATCTTCCTGTACATGGGGGTCACCTCGCTGACGGGGATCCAGCTGTATGAGCGCATTACTCTGATGGTGACGCCCGCCAAGCACCACCCCGACCACATATACGTCACCAAGGTAACAAGGGGGCGCAGAATGGGGAAATGTGGCCACTGGCAGTTACGGTTTAGAACTATGGAACATCCAGAACAACAGAGATAATTATTTTTGGAAGCAATATGGTTAGTTTTTCTTTTTTGAACACAATGTTCATTTAAATTGTTCTAAGTTGTGAGTTACTTCCTCTAGATGGAGCTCAAAACACACATTTTTTAAATGAGTTTTCATTGGTAAAGGTCAACTTCTACTTGTTCAGTTTGTACCAGAGGGCTGATATGATATCATGATTAGAAATCATTTGTGCATCTTTACATCGTTGTAACATCATATGCGTCAAATCGATTTTGTGTGCTGTCATTAAAACCAGAGTTTTCATGTTTGTTTGTGTGTGTGTGTGTGTGTGTGTGTGTGTGTGTGTGTGTGTGTGTGTGTGTGTGTGTGTGTGTGTGTGTGTGTGTGTGCCTCGTGTCTTACAGGTGAAGACCTGGCGTATGAACATGTTCACCATCATCCAGCTGCTGTGCATCATACTGCTGTGGGTGGTCAAGTCCACTGTGGCCTCCCTGGCCTTCCCATTCATCCTCATCATGACTGTCCCGCTGCGACGCCTTGTCCTCGCCAGGATCTTCGAGGAGCGCGAGCTCCAGGCGGTACGTTGGAGAAATTCTTTCAATTCCAGAAATTGCTGGGGCTTGGCAAGCATCACCTGATATGGGACCACCGGGGGGGTTGAGGGGGGATTGGGGGGTATATAGCGTAGCCGTACTGACAGGTCGGGATTGCCAACTTGTCAAATCAACTCATTAGAAAGGCTTCAGTCCGTACAAATAGACAAAGCTGATGCCTATTCTCTCCCCAACAGTTGGATTGTGATGAAGACTCTCCCAACTTTGACGAAGACGGCCGAGATGAGTACAACGAAATCCACATGCTTGTCTAGACGTCGGGATACCCCGAGAGGTCTACTCTACCTGTCAACACTAGCCATTCAGAGCAAACTGTTCTTTCTCTGCAGTCTCACTTTGGTAGGTCTGTCTTTGAAATGACCTTGCAAGAGGAGCTACGATAAAGAGATAAGGAACCAACAAAAGAAAAAATTGCCCCTCGTTTCTTTTTTAAATCTTTGTTATTCCAACCCTTCTATTTTATTTATTTTGTCAGAGAGAGCGTTAAGCATACCCTTTTTCTTTCAGTGTTGGGAATGACAAAGAGCATCACTTGGACAATACAGTGCATCTAGAAAAACAGTGTTTTATATTTAGCGACCCCTTGCCTGTGAATTGCCATGTCCTTTACAACAGGTTCTGAGCATCAGTGTGTTGATGATTCTGACAATTACGTTGGATGTTGTTCAATGTGTGCAATTGCAACATAGGCGAGAACAACCCTTTGCCATATGCAACAGCCTGCTAGCATAATACACAAAGTCCTAAAGCCCAATATTTATACCATGTACTTTTGTGTGTGGAAACTTCTCCCTTAATATAGAGTACCAGATAATTTCATTATTTTGTATTTATCCCTGCACTGTTACGCTAGTTTGTCAGCTTGTCGGTTCAATGCAGTTTTCCTATTTAACTAAAAGTCAACAAATACTAAGTTGGTGAGGAGTGTGTTACTTTGTATGATGTGTCTCAATCGCTCAATCGGTCAGTCTAATCATCCAACAGTAGTGATGACACACATAAGTAAACTTATTTTTCTACTTAATTGTACTTATTTTTGTGAACAGAGAAGGAATTGCTTAATTCCCCATTGTCTGTGAAAGTCTCGTAGCCAACTTGGTATACTCTGTGAAGTAACAATTTCATAATGTAATACATTATGTTTTTATTCATTTAAAATATTCGTACAAATACAATTTTCCCACCAGAAATGATGTTTTAAATTGCATTACCTACTTAATTTTGAAAAACATTAATTGAATGCTCAATCTTTTAGAGGGTTCTGATTCATGATTCTCTTTTTGAAAAATGTAGACACTTGCAATATTAGTAGAAAAAACATAAATTTATTAAAATGATGGCTACATTTACTAAGATTTTGCATAATTGTGCAAGGGCACAGATGTAACTTGGGCAGGGTAACTGCTGGGTTGTTGCATTTAAAAGTTGATTTTGTCAGTGTGATGGCAAATGAAAGATGGTGAGATTAGGGATATTTCATTCATTAGATCAAGGCATATGAACTCAAAAGTAGTGTGCATCATGAAGAGTATAACGTTTTAGAATATTACAGGTACTGTGTGATATTATAATACTATATATCTAGTCATACCCATAACATGTTCGAGGACCTATTGAACCTTTAAAGTATGGAACATCATTTGCCATGGTCTGTTTTGGTGAGAGAAAGGAATTGAGTCTTGAGGAAAAGTGTGACCTTTGCACTGTAAATAGCCTCCTAGCCATGGGTTTGTTGTTCCGGTTGTGTACATAAAGCAGTCATGGGAGCCACACAGAAAATATCGATATGACATACTGTCTTGCACTCTCTGTTTCAGACTTTCATCATAACATACAGGGTAAAATTGTGCTGAAAGAACAATGAGTATTACTTTATCTAAGTTTTACCTTTAGTCTGAAGCTTTCATTACAATATTACAAGCCCGCACTTTCTTTCTCAGTTAAATGTTTGGTACAATAGACCCTCTTGACTGTGTTCGGCATCTAGGCAGCCCAGGGCTGCAGTTACCATAGCAGAGGACATGTCGCTTAGGGAAAAAAAGTCAGAGGAGAGAACATCTATCGACGATAGAACCCACAAAAGGTCTTTGTTGTTGGAGATCGTGCGGGAGCATTGAGGCCTACCAGATTCACAATCTCCTGTCAAGACCAGAGTGCCTGGTGGAGGTGGATGTGGGGTGGTCAAGAGAAAGCAAACCATTTTTAAGTCCTTTACAGTGGGCTCAATGTACGTGTGGTTATTATTTAAGATAATAAAAGGTATGGTCTCGCCTTTTTTCCCCTGTCTAACGGCAGACGTTGGAACGTACAGATGAAAAGAAAATACTTTTTCATGGTTTGAAAAGTCTGTGGCATGCAGACAGTTCACCACGTTTCGTCGCCTCATACCACCATGCTAGAGGCGTAGACCACCCACCCAAATATAGGGCTTCACTTGTTATTTTTTAACCACTGTTGCCTAGACTTCATAGTTTCAGATGTAAGTGTCTGGGGCCCCTGTTCCACTTGACATGGAGTATGTTTTATGGTAGGTTTGTAGGCGCTCGTTAATGAAAGAAAGTTGACAATCGTTTAGTGCGTAGATTGCGCATAGCGTCCTTGTGTTTTCACCCACCCTCCCCAGGAGTGCTGTACTACCAACTATTTATATTTACTGGTAAACAGGGCTGTACCCTGTAGAGTATTGTCCTTGTCAGATTTACACTGTTGATGCTCCGTCCACAGTAATGCTATATACTTGTGCTGGAGTGATGTATATTTATTATAGACATAGAGTGTATACCATGTAGCACTTTCTCTAGACATGAAAGACAAGGACACTATGAAAGCTATAATACAGCTTACAATATCTGCAGGGACACGTATGTTACATGTGTTATGTGACACAAAATACTCAAACAAAACACCTATTTTTTTATGTTTTTATTTTTTTGTTGTCTGTTCTGTTTTTAAATGGTGTGATGATGTTTTGTCTGTATAAGGTTTTGAAAACAACAACCATACCCTGTATGTTCTTTTAATGTTGAGTTACTTAAACTTCAGCAATACTGAAAGATACTTCTGATATGTTTGTATTTAAATAGCAGTGCCGCTTGCCATGGTTGTGTTTGACATTATCAAACTACTATAAAAAAGAATAGTTATTTTTATGTCTGAAATAAATATTTATTATGTGTTTCAAATACATCTAACTTGGTAAAACAGTTTTAATACAGCAGTTGTACTGAAAAATACAGGAAACAAAACATTTTAAGTGTGAATGTGATTGTGTTTGCGTGTATATTAAAAGTAATGGAAAACTAGCAAGGTATAAGGACACCATTGATAATCATATCTGACCCAAGAACATACATTTTCATAATTTTGTCCCAACTTTTTCCTATGACCTGTAATTACTGTGTCGGGTGTGTGTGTATAAGTATGTGAGTGGTAGTGGGATTGGGGATATGTGTGTGTGTGTGTGTGTGTTTTATTTCAGTGTTTGGAGAGTTCAGAGCCACGCACTCTAGGACAGGTCTGTATTCCAGGTGGTCAGAGGAATGCACAGCAGCGGCAGAAAGAGAGCGGCGATGGTCTCAGGTACAATGAGCATGATCAGCGTGGTCAGCGGGGGATCTTCGATGCGTGTGCACCAGGAGAAGTATGTTTTATGGACCTCCAGGAATATCTCGTCCACCAGTGGAGGCTCCAGACACCTCGACAGGGTTACCACTTCTTGCAAACACAGTTTCAACCTAATGTAGGCACTGAGAGACAGAGGGGAGGAATATAAAAATATAGTTAATGAATGGATCCGACCCTGTTGATCAGAAGACCAGATTTAAGTGAAGCATCAGCTCATGTGACTGGGTGTAGTATGTCCTGCTGACCATTTCTCTGGCGTTGAAGGACACTCCACCCTAACACACTATTTAGCGCCACGGGACTCTAGCCCCAGACCATGTCAACAGTAATATATGAATGAATATGACGTTATTTAACAGTAGCAAAACATCTCCAGTCTACAAAAACGTGATGTCTGGAAAAGGCGTGCTCGGGCCACAGTGTAGTGCTTTTCATTGAAACCTATGAGTAATTAGCTCAAACGTGGAGTAACACTAAGCGCACCCGGGAGACGGGAACGGACCGGACTTTCCCATGACTGAAGGTCGTATATCTTATAAAAGAAGCATGAGGCACACGTAATGTGGTCCTTTGGCCTTTCTCTCAGTGAGGCTCACTCATCAGCTGTGGCCATGTAATTTATGAGCTCAGGAAAAGCTCATCCATGCAGATTGAGCGATTCTGACAGATATCCATTGATTACCCAAAGCATCATCCAACGATGCAGTTTATTACACATCAGCTTTGGGTAGATGTCAACGACACTATTTTTGTACATACGCAAAATTGACCTGGATGAAATTAATCCATACACTTTTTTTATTGTATTGAATGCTTTAAAAAATTGTTGTTCCCAACTGGGGGACAAACACTCACGCTTTCATGTGGGGCCAGGGGCATGTGTCCTGGTAGCCACTGGCCTTCATGGTCTGGTTGAAATTTGGCAAGCAGATGCCGTGAACAGAGCTGTCAAACGTGTGTGGATCGCAGCGATGCCAAACGTGGCGTCCCTCTCCAAGACCTGGCCAAAATGTACATTTAACTGTGAAAAATAACACCTGTGACCTGAGTCAGGTTTCGTCCAGTGTATTAAAAACAGTTACTATGAAACACGACCATAAATCAAAGGGGAACGGCACAGTGATTTCATGTCTGTAAAATTGCGGTTTCAATGACCCATTGGACCCCTGGATGTAAATAAGAGCATTACAGAGACAGAGATGAGGAGTTAGGGGAACCCACCGTCTGACCACCAGTAGACACTTTCCCATTATTTAAAAGTGGTTTTTGAATTTCCAAAAAGAACAAGCTGCTTTTACCACAAATTGATCTTAAATATTAACAGAATTGCCCAGTGCTCTAACTGTACTTTTTATTATCAATTGTGGTAGCATTTAAATTAACATTATAGGAATTCATGTTTCCATATTTTAGAGCAGTCACACTAGAAAATGAACTGTAAACATGAGTATCAAATAAGGATTGTTGCTTTATCAAATAGGTATTCCTCAAACAGAAGTCATTAGGAAGTGCTATTTAAAGACTTTGCACACTTGCTATAGTAATTCTAGATATTATATATTACATATTTATGATTGTAGACCCTTAACTACCCATCTTACTTTTCATAAACGTATATATACACATCTAGGGTTTGTAAATATTAATGACTTCACCACTGTGATTCTAACCTGGTACAGTATGTCCTAGTTAGTCGCAGTGTCATTGTTGTTCTTACCTGTTGAAGCAAAGATAACCGCTACATGGCAGACAGCAATGCATATCTGATACTTCATCTGAAAAAAAAGGAGTGGTTTCACTGCATTTTTTACAGCACATATTTAGTAGGTATTCATTATTATGAGGTGAAATGGAATCAAAAATAACGTTAATAACATTTATACCGATTTTCCATGGCAAAACAATTACAAATTCCATGGCAAGTAAAAGGGTAGGATTCAATAAATACATACCAAAGCAAGTAAGTCTTAGTCGTGAAAATAAAAATCTATTCCTGATCAGATACCACTTCTCAAACCCTTGTGCTGTACTCTCTTATGTTATGTTTAACTCATATAAAAAATGATAAGGCAATAGTTATTTGCATTTTTACTCATCCTAACAAACGCTTAAAGCTGAATTCACGTAAGAAATTTGCTCTTGGTTAGCATAGAGCATAGTGCTAACCAGATGAAAAGGCCAGCGCAAATAAACAGTACGTCATCAACATTATGAAATACTGCATTTAACGTTTGCAGATGAAGCATAGCCCTGTTACTGTATCTGCCTGGCATAGCAGCATACATAAACGGTAATTTTTATTACACCTTTAACCAGGAGAAACACATTGACATTTAAAATAATAATAATAATAATAATCTAGGCACGGGGCAGCGAGCTAGTTTCAGAATCTGTTTGGCGACGTCACACACAGCTGCTATCTCATTAGGTGCGCTTTGAAAGGACAGCGGCAACCGTGGTCAAAGTCAAAATAATTTTCAAATAAAGTTAAATTATTCTTTGAGCGCAGCGGAGTTGGGCGCCAACGCTCAACTCCGTAGGAAACAATGACACAGCCAGCGTAGGTTTTAAAGCTGATAATGCATAAGCACCTTTGACCTATTGTCATCCGACTGCACCTCCACAACCTATGGAAGCCCATAAGGGACTTTATTCAAATTAAAATGTAAACTTGAAAATGCAAATGCAATTCCACAATAGCATTATCACTTTCCACATTTGTATGTGTAATTTGAGACAAAACCTAAGTGAAAATGCTATCATCCCATTTGCATTTGCATTTTCAAAGGCTCCAAGACAAACTGACAAAGTATACAGTTTCCATGCTTGCTAGAAGACAGATACTTGACTCTAAATTTAAACTGAGTGTGAGAATGATGCAGAAGGGAAATCCCGATGGCATTGGTCCAGTGTTTTCATCTGATCAGAATGGAAAGATGTCCCTCAGCGCTTCTTCATTGGTTGTTATGGAAGCCCATAAGGGACTTTATTCAAATGAAAATGTAAACTTGAAAATGCAAATGCAATTCCACAATAGTATTATCACTTATTTGAGACAAAATGTAAGTGAAAATGCAATCATCCCATTTGCATTTGCATTTTCAAAGGCTCCAATGGGTATTCTGTGTCAATATTAAAATTCAAATGCAAAAGCTGTTTGACATTACATTTTCAAAGTCCTACCCCAACATACTGCGGACAATATTCAAATGTTAATTCAAACTTGAAAATTAAAATGCAATATTAAAAATGTATCCTCATTTTCCATTTGTGCAAGCAATATTTATGTCACAATTGAAATTAAAATGCAGTTGTCAAACAATTTGAAAATGAAATGGAAATCGCATTTGTCACTGCATTTTCAAAGACCTCATCTTCCGTACTACTCTGTGCTATTGAAGCCCATTAAGGGACTTTGTTCAAATGAAAATGTAAACTTGAAAATGCAAATGCAATTCAACAATAGCATTATCACTTTCCACATTTGTATGTGTTTTTTGAGACAAAATGTAAATGAAAATGCAATAATACCATTTGCATTTTCAAATGCTTCAATGGGCGTTCTGTGTCAATATTAAAATTCAAATGCAAAAGCTGTTTGACATTACATTTTCAAAGTCCTACCCCGCCATACTGCGGACAACATTCAAATGTTAATTAAAACTTGAAAATTAAAATGCAATATTGAAAATGTATCCTCATTCTCCATTTGTGCAAGCATTATTTATGTCACAATTAAAATAAAAATGCAGTTGTCAAACAATTTGAAAATGAAAAGGAAATCGCATTTGCCATTGCATTTTCAAACACTCCATCTTCAGTACTACGCTGTGGAGTGGACAAAATGCTAATGCAATACACGAATCAGCGCTAGGAGTCTATTGCATTTGCATTTTCAAGTCACCACGCTCTCTTTTATGGAATACCAAATGTGCCAAAAATAAATAAATAAATATTCCTTCATTAAATAAAAAATCATATGTATAAATACAGGAATATATATAAATGGGTACATAAATTGTGAAATCACTCAATAAAAAAACATTTAATTTACATTTTATTTCATAATGAATGTTTTATTTTCAAATGGCACTTTTTATTTATTTCACAATGGCACTTTTCCGAATGCCGTATTTATTTATTTAACGGCTCTTTTCATAATGACATGCTCATCTGTCAATCAAGATGAGAGCACGCCTACGTCACTCCCCTGTTATCATAACGACCACGCCCCTTTTGGGAAAACATTTATGTACAACTGCTGGTGGAAAAACTAGTGTCACTACTATGCCTAAAAGCTGTCTGACCATTTCAGATTGAAAATATGAACGCACCCATAGCTATACAATACGCTTGCTAACGGTTACTTTGGCATCCCATATTCGTATAATTTATTTAACTTTGTGCATGGGCTCTAGTTTAGCCTAAGATGCTAGCATACTGTGTCATGAAGTTGGAGTTTCAACAGCCTTAGGTGCCAAGAAGAGGGCGGTATGAAGTCGACTCCTGATGGATCACCGGTGGTTTGGAGAACAGTACAGGGAGATTTGACGAGGAGGCCACCGACGAGATCTGTCGAGCAAGACTCCGGAGCCAGTTGCAAGGTACCGACAGGCCCGAGAGGACTGCAGACAGCGGCGAGGCAGAGGCAAAGCAGGGGATGAAGGATTTGTCTTTCGGACAAACCATGGAGAGGCCCTGAGCAATAGTAGAAATCTGCGCAAGACGCTTCTCTCAACCACCTGTCCCCTCATCGGAGGGGAAACCTTGGCCCGTCTTGTTGGACTGATACATTTTTGGGCTTTGGACCTGACTGATTTTCGGGAAGGGGAGGTGGAAGGAGCACGAAAAACTCTGAACCCGCATGCCCAGCTCGGCAGGATATTAGGAATAGGTTTGGAGGATGATGTGGGGATCTGTAATAAAATCTCCCTGGCTCCGGTCACTGCAGTTTTTTTCAAACAACTCCACAGTGGCAAAGCCCAGGGCCAAAGTATGGTGCGATACCCCAACATGCTGAAGTTTGAGAGTGTTGAGGGACTGTCATGGATGACATCCATCAACATTGCGTGGAAGTCGGTTTTGTACGTACCTAGCAGCCTGGGACCGGGGGTGGTGGTTCCCCTGTTCAAAAAGGGGGACCGGAGTGTGTGATTACAAGTCATCCGTTAGCCAGCTGATTGTTCCGGCTATGTTCCAAATTCAATCTGAGATGGTTTTACCGATAGTGACACCTCGTTTTCCAGGAGTTTTACCTCACAATGATTGTTTTCCCTTTAGGGGGCTGGTCGTGGACAACGGACCAGTATTTACCCTCTCATCTTGATTGACAGATGAGCCTGGGATTATGAAAAGAGCCATTAAATAAATAAATGTGGATTTGGAGAAGTGCCATGTTGAAATAAATGTGACTACTGTGGGAAAAGTATCATCGCGAAGTAAATGAAAAGGGGCCTTTAAAAAGAGCCATCCATCTATGAAATAAAAAGTAAAGCTTATGTTTTTTTAGTAAGTCGATTTCCAATGAGGGTGTACTCCAAGGCTATATATATTCCTGTATTTATACATATGACAGGATCTCATAAAGGAATATTTATTTATTTAATTTTGGGCACATTTGGTATTCCATCACTGCTTTTGCAGATGATGTGGTCAAATGCATCATCAGTCTGCGACCTCAGCATCAAGGCGGGTCTTTAGTTAGGAGTGTCATTTCCTCGTTTAGTGACTTGCTTCAAATTAAGGCCATGGTTCTCATGGAAGCCCATAAGGACTTTATTCAAATGAAAATGTAAACTTGAAATGAGTCTTTACCCCAAGTGAAGGAGTTCACTTTCCACATTTGTATGTGTTATTTGAGACAAAATGGAACGAAATGCAATAATACCATTTGCATTTTCAAATGCTTCAATGGGCATTCTATGTCAAGAGAGAGCTCAAATGCAAAAGCTGTTTGACATTACATTTTCAAAGTCCTACCCCGTCATACTGCGGACAATAGAAGGGTGGGTTCAAACTTGAAAATTAAAATGCAATATTAAAATGTATCCTCATTTTCCATTTGTGCAAGCATTATTTATGTCACAATTAAAATTCAATGCAGTTGTCAAACAATTTGAAAATGAAAAGGAAATCGCATTTGCCATCATTTTCAAACACTTCATCTTCAGTACTGAGGCTGTGGAGTGGACAAAATGCTAATGCAATACCTGAATCAGCGCTAGGAGTCTATTGCATTTGCATTTTCCAGTCACCACGCACTCTTTGGGACAGAACATGAACATTCAAATGCAATCCGTCAGTCCTCTCATCAGGTTTAGTTAGGATGTCACTTCCTCACTTAGTGACTTGCTTCATTACCCTTTTACAACTCGTTGTTGGAAGCTGCTATTTCGCAAGTCCTTAGTCATATTTTTGTGCTGCAAGTTCTATGTTTTTGCATTTATTAAAAGAAGTACATTTATTAAAATCTCTCTCTAATTATTCACAATGACAGTGCTGAAACGAAGAGAAGCCGGACAGTCATATAGCTGAATGCTTGCTGTGGGCTAATAGATTGGGCATTATTTTCAACTTTCACGTGCATGTTTACACTATTAATTATCAGAATCATACTGAATAAATAAACTTATAGCACAATATGGGATATGGGTGATAATATGAAGGCAGGATTCTACCACTTTAGATTGGACAAAGCTATTTAATTAGAAGGTGCATTATAAACGCTGCAAATTTCTTCTGGAAAAGGTTTTAATGTTTTCATAAACGTTCACACCTATAGTTTTAATAATGTTGTATTATAAATATGTGCCCATAGGTAGTGTTGCGCTTGTTTTGGGCAATTTTATTAAGGTGAGGTTGCTCATTTGTCTTTCAAGAGTTAGCCACACTGAGTGTTCATCTCTGCGGCAATGGCATAGGCTTGGCTGGTGCGGGAGACACGTCCACGTCGGTGCCAGAAATGGAGTAGACCTAAGGCCTACTCTGCAATACATACTTTCTCTGTTCTGTCGCGAACATCTGTTAATGGCAAAATTAGGTTGTCAAATAGCCAAAGTGGTTATCTCCCGGCGCACCGGACACACCGCTAGCTACAGCTTGCACTATTCTAAGTGACAGAAGGAGGAAGTGAGGTCCAAACTTAAGACCCACCTTGATGAGAGGACTGACGGATTGCATTTGAATGTTCATGTTCTGTCCCAAAGAGAGCGTGGTGACTTGAAAATGCAAATGCAATAGACTCCAAGCGCTGATTCACGTATTGCATTTGAATATTGTCCACTGCACAGCGTAGTACTGAAGATGAAGTGTTTGAAAATGCAATGGAAAATGTCATTTCATTTTCATTTTCAAATTGTTTGACAACTGCATTTTAATTTTAATTGTGACATAAATAATGCTTGCACAAATGGAAAATGAGGATACATTTTTAATATTGCATTTTAATTTTCAAGTTTGAATTAACATTTGAATATTGTCTGCAGTATGGCGGGGTAGGACTTTGACAATGTAATGTCAAACAGCTTTTGCATTTGAATTTTAATATTGACACAGAATACCCATTGGAGCCTTTGAAAATGCAAATGCAAATGGGATGATTGCATTTTCACTTACATTTTGTCTCAAATAAGTGATAATACTATTGTGGAATTGCATTTGCATTTTCAAGTTTACATTTTCATTTGAATAAAGTCCCTTATGGGCTTCCATAACAACCAATGAAGAAGCGCTGAGGGACATCTTTCCATTCTGATCAGATGAAAACACTGGACCAATGCCATCGGGATTTCCCTTCTGCATCATTCTCACAATCAGTTTAAATTTAGAGTCAAGTATCTGTCTTCTAGCAAGCATGGAAACTGTATACTTTGTCAGTTTGTCTTTATAATCTGACCAAATATTCTATACCATATTATAGGCTGCCGTTTCCATTGCTACGCGGTCAAGTAGGCAACTGTCAAAACTGTCTTCTGGACCTATGAAACGCTGCTGGAAATCTCCATAGTTTTTTCATGACTAGTATTTGGCTCGTTGCGAGTTTTCATTAATAAACTTGCCCAGACAGCTGAGCAGTTGCAGATTAATCACTGTTCAACCCACAATTTCACAAGATGTACCCTGAGCTGTTGATATAAATGGATAACTTAATAGGCCTACTGCCAAACAATGATAATCTAGATGTTTATTATTCATTTTGACAGGGGAGGGAGTTCCATAGCTAGTTCTTCCATATCTGTGTGTGCACATGTATTTGACATGTTTGGCATTATACACCACATCTACCAAGAGGTTTGCTGACCAGCTGTTTCTGAGATTTTCTCATATTACAGTTAAGTATTTGTCTCTCGGGAAAGAGTTGCTTAAAACAGATGTTGAGAACAATGCAGTCAGACTGTAAACACAAAATTCCCTTATACTGTTAATCAATTTAAGCTCAAACCACCAGACATCATTCTTACTAACCAAATGTATATAGGTACAATTACAACGGTTTACCCAATGCCGAAAGCTATAGATTCTCTGTAGATTCATGGAGATTCTGCAATTCTATTCTGAAAAACATGACCGTAAAACTAAAATAGACGTTGTTGTTAAACATTGTCTTTTATTAAAACAACATTATAATTTTACAGTTGACTATTGCAATAAGGGCCTAAGAAATGTAATTACTTATGCACAACAAGAAAACACATCCCCCTCCCTGGATGGTTTGAAAAGCAAAAATCTGACAAGCATGTTTTGTTACAGCCCACAAAAAGCAAAACAACGAACTCCCAAAGATCCTCTAAATTCAGAACACATACCTTTAGCTTGTTTTCTTATTTCATCATTAGTTCCGTAGGTCCTGCATAAAACTAAAGTGAATACTGCTGGGAAGCTACAGTTGTAACACTACTAATACGGAGACAGTTAGTTTACAATGGAAGAACCCCCTTAAGCAATGTGGTTATCAGTGTGTCAGGGAGTTCACAGGCTTATGCAGTCACCAAGTGGACTGCCTTGGACAAGCTGCTTCCTTTCCCATGCTAAACCTAGTCTTTCCCACGCTTCTGTACGCAACTCCTATGCTACTCCTTAGAAACCTATACCAGCCAGAAGCCCTTTGGAAACATCTCCAAAAGGGTGGTATCTAACAAGCATAATATCTACATTATGGAGGGTGGCAATGGAAGACACCAGAAAGGACTGGCTTTGGTCAAACTATGTAATCTAACAGTTGAAGTAGGAAGCACTTTTGCATATTTACTTACTATCAGTCACGCACGCACGCACGCACACACACACACACACACATACACACACATATATTTCCTGTTCATTAATTTCACATTGTACTTTTTCTAGAAAGTACAAATGGAAACAAATCTCCGCCTGATGCTGTCTCCGGGAGGCAGCACTGTGCTGCACTTTCCACTCGCTGATGTATCTCTGGAGTAATTATGTTCCAAAATAAATCTGCTCCCACAGACCTCCACTTGACCCCCTGCCTCCCCGTGTGCCTCAGTGCAAGGCCACAGAGTGAACAAAGTTTATAGTGCGTTATAAGCCAAGATAATGAAATATGATGTCCATCCATTAACTTAACCGCTTATCCTGTACAGGGTCACGGGGGGGGGCTGGAGCCTATCCCAGCGGACACAGGGCGAGAGGCGGGGTACACCCTGGACAGGTCGCCAGTCTATCACAGGGCCGACATAAACTCACACTCACATTCACACCTATGGGCAATTTAGAGTCACCAATTAACCTGCATGTTTTTTGGACTGTGGGAGGAAACCGGAGTACCCGGAGGAAACCCACGCGAACACGGGGAGAACAGGCAAACTCCACACAGAAAGGCCCTTGGGTCAGGTGGGGATTGAACCCAGGACCTTCTTGCTGTGAGGCAACAGTGCTAACCACCGAGCCACCGTGCTGCCCTATGAAATATGATGTGAGAAACACTAACCCATATAGCTTGAGCGGAATGAAGAGAAAAGATAAGGCCGAGTATTGTTGAGTTTTATGAGGTTTAACCTCCCTGGACGTTCAAACTGAACTTATCTTAACAAAACACTTCATATTGCTCCTCAGGTGAAAATTTTTTGTGATGAAGTTATTTTTACGATCCTTCAATAAAGCATGTATATAAAACATATAAGCATACTATATATAATTCTAGTTACAAACATTTTGAATGTACAGCTACTGTTCCAAAAATAAACACTGGACTGGACAATGTGAAGTTTAACATGTCAAGTTTAAATATCATGGTAATACTGTAAACAACCAAAACATTGTCAGTAAATCACCTTACAAAATGGCTTGTCTTGTTGGCTGTAATGTACTGTTTTCTGCTACTCTCTGATCCCAAAAAGCGCACATGTTATGACATGACCAATTGTCCTAAGGTGTTCTGGTAACCTGTTTGAAGTCCTTAAGTAGCTGTGATGAAGCCAGCGGCTTCCGCAATTCAACACATTTAAATGGATTGGATGGACAGAGTGAAATAATGGAGCCACTTTTCTTTGTGGAGTCACTTTGGTATCTGTATTCATCCCACATTCATAACTTATTTGACTGGGGAGTCTGGGGTCTACACAGACCAAAGACAAAGAACAGAATGTAAGTAATACAGAACAAAGTGTCTGGTTAAATCTAAAAATGTAAAGCAGAGGGGTTTTATTCCCCTGAATTGTACATTATCTCAGTATAATCTGGACATTACCCCACTTTGGCATTTTGACAACAATAAAATATTTTTATTTTCTTATTCAGTTTCATAATCTAATGAATCCCTAACCACCACTGCCAACTTGACGATGATAAGAGCATTGCACTTGATTTTAGGATGTTGGGTAAACAACATAGCCTTTGGCACTGAGCAGCATGTAAATGTGCCTGCACACATGCAAATAGGTGTTCACGTTCAGTCTATGAGACATGGACATGGATTGTAAACACAGATAAAGCTACCTAAACACTTCAATTATACCTTTGTATTTGCCAACTTGTGTGGCTAGTGGTCTATTTCCTTTGTTCAGCCTTCTATCTGGTGCTTTTATGAAGAATGTCATAGTTTATTTCTTATCAAATGGTTTCATCAGCCAATGGTCAGGATAAAGGTTGGTCTATGGACGCTTTCATCGACCAACTCATGTTGCCACGGTTATTTGCCTGACCCGATGTTAATTTCGGGCTCTGTTTGCAGTCTTTCAGGAATGATACAGTTTCAATAATCAGATTGATTTTCAGTTGGCACGTTGACAATATTAGCGATCACAACTCTACACATATTTTTAAACGCTCACATTGTCATAAACCAGAGATCTGAATACCATTTACAGTGAAAGGCACAAGGACCAAATATCAAAAGTGAAAGTTAACTCATCCCTTTCTGGGTTAGATATTGTAAATGAAATTTCATAAACAGGTTGTACTCTCCAAATAACTGTCTTAATTTATACATAAGGGTTGGAGAAATGTGTTCAGCACTACGTGAATAGCATAAGGTTTACACCAATATCTCTGCTACAGGGAACATTGAACCGCTTCTGTTAAGTATTCATTAATTTAAAGTAGACAGAAAGTTGGAAGATGGATCTTTATGTTGAAAATAGCTTTTTGGCACTATGTTGAGGCATTCCTGTCTGTGCAAAATCTAATGCTCAAATGTTTTTGTGTATTTGTCTCTTGTTGCCAAGCAACACACATGAGCAAAGGAAAATGTACTTGTTAGGATTTAAATACCCAAAAGCGAAGGTGGTGGCTGCTACCATTCACTAGACCACCTCAGAATAATTTAAAAGAATGTTGACATAGAGTAATAGTGCAACTGTGTGAGAGCCTATGTATCATGCATCATAGGCTTGCTTCTTATGATTACTATGTATAATAGGCTTGCTTCCTTACTGCAAAACTCAAGGGTGACCAAGATTCCATCGTTCCCATTCATTTCCAAAGTGGCAAATAAGCTGTTTGTCCAGAATTAGAATGGCCTTAAGGTTAGTCCCTGGTCAAGTTCATCTTAAAGGTCTTGCACTTTAGTAAGGAGAGACAATATGTGCCAAAATAAAACTTGTAACAGGTGTTGGCCATATGATCAATTGGAGAAACTCTCTGAGACGACACACTGTTTGTAAGTGAGAAACCCTCGACAACCTTCAACAAAACAAAAGCAAAGCAAAAGGCTCATTTACCCTCGACTTTCAAGGGGCTATTTGTAATTTATTTTCTTTAAAAAAAAATTAATTGCAATACAAAAACATTACAATAAGTTGGGGAAGATGCCATTTGAAACAATGATTTTCTATTTAAAATAATGTTATACCTATTATTTAACCTTTTATTGGTATCTCTATGGGCGCTAAAACATGGTGAGTCCGCCCACGCCGACCATAACTACTGTCAGTTGTTGGCAGGTTATGATCACACCTCAAAATTACCATCAATCGATCTTATTCAAAGCAACATTAGTAAATTTATGTGGTAAAAACTCAGCAACCCATTACATGTACTTAGGAGCTCCAATGTTGTTGAACGTGATTTCATTACCAAAATAACATAAAGTAGCCTGAAGGCTGGAGCTCTAATTTGCTGAATTAGAATGCTGAGCAATAAAATGACATCCCAGTAAAACAACCTAACACAAGAGACATAATTGTCAAAACAGATTGCAGCTTCAAGATTTTTTTTTATGTGAAATTACACATAACACACCAAATTAAAATTATCCTGTTATCATGCTATCATGTTAACACAACAAATAATAATACCCTGCCATTTGAGATAAACTGGAAATACAGTAAACCTTTAAAAAACAATTCAGGTGACAGGCTTACCCCTTTAGGCTCTGAGAAGTTGTTGAGAAGTTCAGATACTGTAATTTTAACTAGGTAAAACATATGCATACTGCTAGAGTAATATCGTAAACCCCAAAAGGACAGAAGCAGCTCACAAATCTTTCCATCTACATATTTTATACTAAGGCAGAGTTTATGTTACTAGCAGCATACCCTTTTGGGTTAATGCATTGATAAAACATTTTTTTTAGAAACACATATAGCCTATCAAACATCTGGTCAGGGAACATGCTGTAAAGTAGGTTATCACAAGGGCAATCTTTACTTTTGTACTATCCTTTGTGAAGTGATTGCAATATATCCTTATGAATATTGAATTGATGATTTATCTGTTAGACGATGGCATCCACAAAACCTGATTTATTGGTTTTATTTGTTTCAAGTAAATACCATGTTTCAATGTGTTAGCTTAATATGAGATCTTGTTCACTTTGCTGTGCAAAAAGAAAACTAATGATTGCTTAGATGTAAATAGTATTTTAAAGTGATAAGTGATCATTCTTTTTTTTTTAAAGAATTAATTTCTGATTATTAGGGTAATGTATTGATCAATGTTGATATGCGTGCATGTGTCATAGCTGAACAGTATCAATCATTTGTATATAGCCACGGTATAGTTTACCCCCACAACAGAGTCCGGGTCAGCAAGGCTTAAGTTCAAAGGCATCTTGTGATGTCTGCAGTTCAGTGACTATAAACAAATTGACCGTGTACTGGGAACAATTAAATTAAAGCCTTGAGAAAGAAATTTGGACTCAAAGTATCTTCTAGTACAAATACCAATAAAAATTTACCAAAAGTGTTTGCTGACAATGGCATACAGTCTAGACAAATTACAACTATCCAACAACTAAGATATTTAAGACAATAAATGTTGTCTATATTAACTAAATTAAAATCTGTAATAAAGAGTAAACCTAATAATCCTCCTTCTATCCAACAAAATCAACACTAGCTCCAAACCCATTAAATAAACTTTTCCACACCCTTTAAAATGACAAGCTAACTCCAGCTCAGCCATTTCCCAAGTTGTACAGTGGTAGGTTTTTAACTGAGGACAGACATGATGACAGGAGAGACAGACATTACATCACACTCTCGTGATGCCCCAGCCTGCTCCAATAGGCTCATAAAGAGCCACGTTAACATGATGGCAAAACAACCGGAAAACTCAGAATGCCCATTCAGATAGAGGAAGTGGAATAATGTACGACGCTCTACCACCCTTGCTTTTTGGGAGAAGGATGGAACAGGCACCTAACGAATGTTCTTAGCCTGTTTCAGGTTACCCAATGGTTCACACAACAACAACAAAAACTGTTATACAGTCTGGATATTCATTTTATTATTATTATTTATTATTTCAAAAGGCAATGTTTGATATAATAAAATATTTGAGCCTGGATGTTAATGTGGTCCTATAACCCAAAGACCAATGTGTCAAAACATTTTAAAAAGTGAAACAACTACTGGCCTGACTGAAAACATTTTGTACAGTTGAGGCCAAAAGTTTACATTCACCTAGGCTAAAGATATTCAAACTCAGTTTTTCACAACTTTTTAATTTCCACACATTTAATGTTACCATACATTTCTTTTGGCAAGTCAATTAGGACATCTACTTTGTTCACATCAGAGGTCATTTTAAGATAATCAATTAGACAGATTTATTTATCTATATCAGAATTCAAAAGTTTACATAGTAGTAGCATGCAAACATTGTGTAGAAAGAAAAATTAAGGTTTAGATTCTACAAAGTACTCAGACTCTAAACAAAAAAAATTAAGCTGTAGATTCTACAAAGCACTCAGACTAAACAAAAACAATGAAGCTGTAGATTCTACAAAGCACTCAGACTCTTAACAAAAACAAATGGCCTGGCCAAATTCCCACGACAGTCAGGTTAAAGCTAAATAGACGTCAGTATTCTGTTTGTCGTGAGTCTAAAAGGTATGCTCACACTGTGGACATATCTTTGGACCTCTTAAATCAACAAGCTCTGGTCAATGGACAGCCGCAACCATTGGTAGTAGTCCGCTTGGCGGAGAGGCTCAATATGCACCCAGTAGTAAGCTATTGAATGGGCTAAATGGATAATTTTACCGGGATGAAAAGAAGATTTATATCAGATCTGATTGAGTGAATTTATGACATTAGACACTAGCTATCAAGCTAACCGTTTTGCTAACTTTGTCACTTTAATACAATACTAACTTTGGCTTGACACTTTGCTTGATAAACCTTACATACAGCTGTTTAAATTATTTTTAAATGTGATTTAGAACAACACCCAATTTAAATTGTTTTTGTTTGCAAATACAGGCTGTTGGCTTGTGTAACACTCGTAACAACATACAATCTAACTAAGTACTACACACGAGGCATTGTATAATAAGTAGCCTATATTTATATTTGTTTCAAAAGAGCACTCAATTAAATTTTAAAAGGTCTGTCTGGTCATGGAAATAGCAGTCAGCTTTGCTAATGTTCAGATCCTTTGCCAAAGCTTCAAAGTAACATTCTTTCTACCTCAAACACACATGCAGACCTCAGATACAATCAGGAATTAGCATGGTTGCCTCCTAACAGTCACATTAGACACAACCATAGATAGGACCCTGCAGATAACTTTGACATTTTGTTTACGCACACAAGAACACACACAGTGACTATCACATGATCAAACCTTTGGTTTCCACGTTATCTATTGGTGGCCTTCATTTCTGCTAGTCACTAACAATTTAACCCAACACTACAATGGTCATATATCTTACCTGTGGCTTTCTGCTCACCTTCCTTGCCTTACCTGGCTTATCGTATGGGGACTTGGTATTCCATTGCCTGAGATGTACGGCAGAGCGACAAGCTGCCTGCCCTAAGCTCCTGAGCCAGTGCCATGAGATGGTGAGGGAGCCGGGCTGTGGTTGCTGCCCGGTGTGTGCCCGGCTGGAGGGCGAGCTCTGTGGGGTCTACACGCCAAGGTGCTCCACGGGGCTGAGGTGCTATCCCAGTTCAGATGCAGAGTTACCTCTGGAACAGTTGGTCAAGGGCTTTGGACGATGTGGACGCAAAGTGGACATGGAGCTCCCTGTCACTCAAGACCTACAGGCTGGTACGGTATTGTGTGCTATTAATCAGGTGCTTTTTCAGAACATGTAGAGAGACAATTTGAGATATGTTTGCATTACAGAACAAATGCCAAAAATGTGGTGGAGAAAATTCCTTTTGTTGAATGTTTTATGTTCCCAGCAATATGAGAAAGTACAGGTTGATAGTGATACTACTACTGAAAGGGAAAACAACTATATTGTACTTGGTTAAAAGAGGTCACAACTACTGGTACTTGTGCTTTGTACTTTGTGAACTCACTCTTCTTGTACATATAATTACTCACATTACCTTGTTTAGATGAACTTTATGTGCACCCCTGCATGACTGAGTATGAGTATGTTGAATATATTGACCTCACCTTTCTTCACCTTAAATTACGTTGGCATGTCTTTATTTTTACGTGACTGTTTTATGCTGTCTGTGGACTAGGACATACCTTATTGCCCTGCAGGGAATCCTCTGCTTAAACTTGCCCCCTCCCTCACACGTTTTTTTGGGGCCTAATTGCTGAGTGTATGTGTGCGTGTAAAGGAACAAGATTACCCTGGGTGGGGACTGCATGTTCCTGCATGCGACCCTTAACATAGGGAGTCCTAATGGCATGACTTCACGGAACTCTTTTTCAGTTTATTACGTGTTCAGATAGAGGATTTCAGATAGCCGACAGGGTATAACTAACATGGAAGGTAACATGGAGGACAGCCAGTTGGCAGCGTCGTACACCGATTTGCTTAGTCAGCAGCATTTGGAAAACTGGTGCCGCATGCAAGCATTTTTTAGAAACAGGAAAGACATAGCAAGCCCCACAGATGGGATCCCTTTCTCCAATACTACTGTCTATCTGCTAAGCGAGTTTGGTTTGAAAGGATGTTGCCTTAAATGGACTTATAAAACAAACATTGGTCTGAAATGTGGCCACTTTCTTGGCTGAAATTGTTGGCTTTTTTAGTACAAATATGCAACGCTTAGCAACACTGAACATATATTGCTTATTCTGCTGTGAAATAAATTGAAATTATTTACACAAACACTCTTGGCTAAATAACCAACAAATGGTAAAGCAGTTACCCTTAATCAGAAAATTAACCATGTCACAAAAACAACCCTGCTCTTAACATGTTACTAATACTACTGATCATATACTACTAATAAATAATGCTTGTAGCTGGACTTGCACATTTGAGAAAAAGACACGTACCATCCCATGTTGTCTTTATCAACATCTCTCTGGAGCTGGGACCAAGTTGTTCTCCCACCCAGAAGGGATTTTCAGTCACTGAAATGTTTTCCTGTTTGTACATTCCTAGTAACTTATAGGAGTCAGTGGTAAAGAACCCCCCACACACAAAATCCTACATGAACGTTCACATTACCCCTGGCAGGTAGTTAGAGTCCTTTGCAAGAAAGGTTGTACTCAAAGAGTGCTTCCACTCATGAACGGCTTTGTACCCACGTCTCGCAGACAACCCCTGTTACTGGCCACATCGTCTATGGTCCTCTATACCCATGCTGTGGTATGCAACATCGTGGCATGAGAGAATTATGGCCTTTGTGAAGCTTTTTCTTACAAGTCTTGGAATGAAAATACATCCTATATCGAATAAAATAAAAATAATCAATTAATCAGTTCAATTAAATGTAATCGATATGCCCTACTGATTTGTATAGCATAGTGATTAAGGCATTTGGAGCACAACGTAACTCAAGCTTAAACTGACAAATGTTAGCTTGGAGCTTTAGTAACACTATAACTTGCCTTTGCTGTTTCTCATGACTTTTCTGATGCATTCTAACCTTTTTTGGAGGGGGGGAATAATATAGTTGCAGAATAGTTGCAGTTTTATTTGTGTGTGTGTGTGTGTGTGTGTGTGTGTGTGTGTGGATATGTGTGTGTGTGTGCGTGTGTGTGCGTGTGTGTGTATGTGTGTGTGTGTGTGTGTGTGTGGGGGGGGGGGGTTCTGCAGGTGAGGCGAGCACAGAGAGCCCTCTTCAGAAGAGACCTATCAAAGATGGCAGCCTCTGGACATGGCCCAAAGATTTTGCCAGGAAGAAGCACGATAAAGAAGTGAAGACCAAGATGAAGACCAACCATCCAGATGAATTGAGGACCCCACAGCCACCTCAGGTTAGGACAAAGTACCAAGCTCTCTATAGTTGAGAGCTTTTCTTGGGGTTATTATTAACATTATAATTTTATTTTTTATTATTTATTTTATTTATACAGGGTTAACCGACTGAGACCAGGTCTCTTTTCCAGCAGTGAGTGCCCTGTTTAAAGGCAGAATATATAAAATTACAAAACAACAAACAAACAAAAAAAGTTTAAAAGACATGCTTTATCATACTAATCAATACGGTGCACAATATTGCTACTACCAAATAAAAGACAGTCTGTACTCTAACCTTGAGGGCTGCTATGGATTCCTATGCTACATTGATGTGAAATGACTCCTCTTCTATCTTCTGAACCCTTCCTAGAGGGAAGGGACTATATTGGGACGACATTGTGACAGTCCCTAGATGTTCTGAACCCTTTCTAGAGGGAAGGGACTACATAGGGACTACATTGTGACAGTTCCTAGATGTTTTGAACCCTTCCTAGAGGGAAGGGACTACATAGGGACGACATTGTGACAGTCCCTAGATGTTCTGAACCCTTCCTACAGGGAAGAGACTACATAGGGACTACATTGTGACTGTCCCTAGATGTTCTGAACCTTTCTTAGAGGGAAGGGACTACATGGTGTTGTCAGGAGGGATCTTTGGGCAGGTCTACAAATTTTGTTTTACTTGAAGGCTAAATGGTGCCTCTAGTGGAAAAATGCAACTGCTTTGTTGGTAAAGCTGTTTCCTTTTGAGTGCCATTTTTTTAAACGCATACATCTGCTAAATTGAGCATCACTTCTGCACCCCTAACCTATGAAATAATAGTGGTTTAGGTTCTGATCTTCCATTTTGATTCGATACGTTACCGACATTCCATGACATCAACTCCTTACAACAACTGACATTAGTGTTGTTTTGCATTTTTAAATCATTCCGCTTGATGATCTTTGCACAAACATCCCTGGGACTGAACCACTTCGCCAAAGCTAGTTCACAGCCAACTTTCACAGTTTGCTTGAAACAAAATGTGTAAAATGGTATTTTCAGAGTCTCCGTAATAAAAAATACCTCTATGACTACTAATCCATGTTAATTTCACTGGGCAATCAAAACATTTATT
Organism: Galaxias olidus; assembly: GCA_026901105.3. Classification (NCBI taxonomy): domain Eukaryota; kingdom Metazoa; phylum Chordata; class Actinopteri; order Galaxiiformes; family Galaxiidae; genus Galaxias; species Galaxias olidus. Next base: position 320,467 of record JAPMUY010005074.1, on the reverse strand, counting down.
ATAAACTGCATTCTGAGGGACGTTGATAGCTTTAATTTATTTTACCGAGAACAAATAACCAGACCCATCTCTTTATGGAGCAGACGCGTCACAAACCAAAGGGGGATGAGGTGTATGATAGATGGTTGAAGCCATGCATTATTGCTGTTATTGTTATGGTATAAGACCTGTCAATAGAGTTCATACACAACATTCTTATCTTCAACCTTTTTAAACAACATTCCTTGTCCCCAACGCTCCCCACACCAGCCCTCTGTTTTGCAGCACACACATGAAAAGAGAACATCCCTGGGCCCTTATGCAAATGAGCGTGGTGCAGGGGGCCAGCAAAAGGACCCACGAGTGTTTCGACCCAGGAAACAATGATATACATGCCTTCATTTTCTCCCTCATTGAGCGCTCTGTAAAACGACAAAATATGGGCGAGAGGCAGCCAGATACAATCAACGAACCCATTAAGAGACAACAAAAGAGATGATGCTGTACATGTAGGGGAGAGTGGAGACAGTTGCAATACTTTTTTGCATTTCTCTCAGTTGCTCAGAGACTAATAGTCATAGACCAACCAAACTTGTATATATTAAACTTACATCTGTCTTAAAATTACCAATACAATTTAATGATGGCTACATATGACATATAGTCCACAATATTTATTTGAATGGAAGAAGTCAATGCTCAGGGGACGGTTGCAATACGTTAAAAATACATCACATTTCAGTAATTAACTTTAGCTTTTTGTCTCAATGAGCATAGCATTCTGAAAATGTGTTTTGTTTTACAGTATTAGTATAGTCTTATTGATTTATTTAGTAATATTTATGAAATCACATTTTTGAGTTTTTTTGTTTATGCATAGAACATAAGCCTAGGTTGAGTCAATGTGCAATTGTTACAGATGCAATACAATGACTTGAGCATGCTGAAAGCAATAAAAAAAAAATATTTTGGTGAACTATCCTTTTGTATTCCCCACAAAGACTTGTTTATGTTGAAAAGTAATGTGTGATCTGTTTTGAGATGGCTACTTAGATTGTTGAAACTGTCCACAGCCTTGTCAGCTAGGACACAACAGTGCATGCTAGCTAGATACACTGATCTTGAAACGAGCTAACCATGTCACTTAGATCTCAACAAAACAAAGATTCAAATGAACTAAGTTTCAATTAATTCATACAAACGGTCAGGAAACTATGACAAAATGAACAGTTCATGAAAAAATTCATTTCATACCTCCAAAACAAGTGTTTTAATAAATGCAGCAGCAGATGATTAATGTGTCTACTGTCTTCATGGTGGGGGGATTGTCTAACTGAGCATGTGCAGTATGCGTGTCATCACTCTAGCATGTTTCTGATTGGAGGGATACGAATTGTTGCAACCTTCCCCAGTCTACCCTACCATATATGTGCTTGTGTGCGGGCTGGAGTCGGTGGGGGGCTTTGGTATTACAAAACGTCCCTGTTATATCCTAGTTTATGAGCTTAGTCGTGGGCACTCATGGCAAATGGGCACTCTTTTTAGTGTTAGAACATATTAGCAGATCCATAGGAAAAGTGGTTTGACAGCTCCATACATTAGAACAGTAGTAATTACACTTATAAAGACAAAACAGAAAACAAGGAAGTGATAGATAAATTCAGGAAAACTTACCACATGGAAAATATTACATATAACAACAACATAACAATTTTATACATGTCCATTTTAACCCCAAGATCTACCTCAACAGTTGATGAATGATGTGAATACCCTTTTAAGATGTAATGTTTATTTATTCAAAGATACAGGAAGTATCGGCCTGGTTTCAGGACACCTGTGGAAAGAAAGGTCAGATTCAACAAAAGTCAATAGAATTTGTGTGTGTGTGGATGTGTGTGTGTTTGTGACAGAGATGCAGAGGGAGAGCGATGGGAGCAGGCACTTTTCATCCATGTGGTATTGTAAGATGACCGATAAAGTCTCTGACAGATGGTTCCTCCCTCTGTGGCCCTCTCTCATCCCTGGCCAATTCATCACCAGTGTAGACCCCTTTGATCCTTCTGCTTGACAGAAACACTATTGTAGGTGGGTAGATTATTGTTTGAGTGTGTGTGTGTGTGTGTGTGTGTGTGTGTGTGTGTGTGTGTGTGTGTGTGTGTTAGTGAGTGTGTGGGAGACTGAGAGATCAGTATGTGGGTGGGTACTTTTCCTAGTCATAGACACCTGGTAGGTCAAGCTGCAGCCACACAAGCAGATCCTTCCACCTTGAGAGGATTATCTAATACTGCATCAGATCACATCATATGATGTAGGTGCCTGTCACACTCCACATGCGTTATACACAAGAGAACAGTACGTTTAAATAAGCAATATCTTGTTTTACTTTATTTATTATTAGTACTCTCTTGACATTGGATTTTACTGACAATGTGTGGCGTAAAAGTACCACCACAGCCTCCCCAGAATTTTAGAAAATCAACCTCATTCTGTCTCACAAACCTTTGCCTGCAGCACATTGTACTTAAAAGCGTATGTTTTGCTGTCTTTGGTGTCATGTCTCGTCAACTTTGTTAAATGTTATGTGGTTGTGAGGGTGAAGGGTGTACTGATCTTCCCTCTCGTTTCAGAACCTGACTTCTCCCCTCGTGTGTTCCTCGTCTGGATAATTGCCTGCCCCGCCCCTTATTGGTGTCACCTGTGTCCACTTACCTCCTGTTTAAATAGTCCTTGTTTTCCATGTCCTGTGCCAGTTCGTCTTTGTACCATGTGTCAAGCGTTCCCGCGATTTATGAATACTCAAGTGCTTTTTGGTTTTGACCCCTGCCTGTGCCATCGTCTCTGTTTTTGCCTTCTCCTTATCGGATTGTCTGCCTGGTTTTCTGACTGCCTTCCTGTGTACCGAACCTCGCTTGCCAATAAAACGATCTTTGATACACCAATATCCCGTTTAAGGAGTCCTGCATTTGGGTCCAGCCTTCCAGTGGTGCCACCAGGCATAACAGTACGAACTGGCCAGAAAATGGACCCAGCGGACTCACAAAGGCTTCAGGCCATCCTGTCATCTCAGGACACCAGGCTCCTGCAGCACGCAGAACAACTCAAGGGGGTCAGCAGCGGAATGACCGACCTAGCGGAACGCCAGGTGGCACTGCAAACCTCTCTCACCACGCAAGTAGGTCAACTGACGGATCGTCTGGAAACAATGCTCACTCTCCTCGGATCAGAACCTCCAAAGTCAGCACCAGTCGAGAGCCCTCCTGTGATGCCGACCATAAGACGAGCGGCGCCCGCGTTCCTACACCTAGCGCTCCCGGAGAGGTTTTCAGGAGCGTCCGGAGATTGTAGGTCCTTCCTTGTCCAGTGCGACCTGCATTTTGCTCACAACTCCGATGCCTTTGGATCCGACCAGGCCAGGGTGGCCTTCATGATTTCCCACCTGACCGGCAGAGCGGCGGCGTGGGCCACGGCCGAGTGGGCAAGGCGTGCGACCATCTGCCAGTCCCTCTCAGCTTTTCAGGAAGCGATGAGTAGAATATTCGATCACACGTCACCCACCAGGGAAGCATCCAGAGTCTTAATGCAGATCAAGCAACACAATCGGCAGGTGGTCGATTACGCTATTGAGTTTCGCACTTTAGCCGCAGATAGCGGATGGAACACCCCAGCGCTAATCGACGCGTTCATGAACGGGCTCTCGGAGAGAATCAAGGACCATTTAGCCCCGATGGAACTACCCGAGGAGCTGGAATCCGTTATTGCCATAGCTATTCGGACTGACTTAAGACTCCGTGAGAGAGAGAGAGAGAGCGGCGCAGAGCGTCAGTTCCCCCTCCCGGCCACGAGGGGCTCCCAGCCGAAAGCAGACCTTCCTGGCTGTTGCCCCACTCGGCGTCAGGGGTTTCCGGAGGAGACGCGATAACACGCTCCGGGGAAGAACCGATGCAGTTAGGAAGGACCAAGGTTCCACCAGAGGAGAGACGGCGAAGATGGCGTGAGGAATGCTGCTTTTATTGTGGAAAACCAGGCCACCAGCTCAGCAACTGTCCAGTAAAAAGACCAAGCTCACCTGCAAAGAGGAGGACGCAGGTGAGCTTGTCTCTAGTGACTTATCCTCCTCGGTGTTTGACCCAAGCCACGATCAGAATACGGGACCAAGTACTTACTCGGGGTGCGTTAATCGACTCCGGAGCGGACGAAAGTTTCATGAGCTGGACCTTTGCAAAGCTACTTCGGATTACGCCAATGCCCTTGGACCGGTCAGTGAACACTAGTGCCTTGGATGGACGCCTGTTGTTCCGAGTCACCCACCGCACGGAAACCGTCCAGGTAACATTTCATGACACACACACGGAAACCATGCACTTTCATCTATTCCATTCTACCCAACACCCACTGGTGTTCGGATTACCGTGGTTGGTCAGGCATAACCCGCATATTGACTGGTGTTCTGGCAATATTAAGGGGTGGGGGACGGAGTGTGTGGGTAGATGTTTACCCCTACCCGTGACTCAGGCTATTGCCCCAGAAACCGAGCTTGACATTTTTTCAGTTAACGTCTCCAGGGACACTGAACTGTGTAACGTGCCGGAGTGTTATCACGATCTTAAAGAGGTTTTTAACAAGACCAAAGCCATGTCACTCCCTCCCCATCGAGCTATCGACTGTGCTATTGACCTGTTACCAGGGGCACCCATTCCGAAGGGGCGTCTCTATTCTATCTCCGCACCTGAACGAGAGGCGATGGATAACTACATCAGCACCTCCCTTAAGGCAGGCTTAATCCGTCCGTCTTCATCTCCAGCAGGGGCGGGGTTCTTCTTCGTGGATAAAAAGGACGGATCATTGAGACCATGTGTTGACTATAGCCCCCTAAACGAAATAACTGTTAAGAATTGTTACCCTCTTCCATTAATCTCCTCTGCTTTTGAACTCCTGCAAACAGCCACAATTTTCACCAAGTTGGATTTACGGAATGCCTATCACCTCGTCCGGATCAGAGAAGGTGATGAATGGAAGACGGGGTTTAACACCCCTAGTGGCCATTATGAGTACTTGGTAATGCCTTTCGGACTATGCAATGCCCCCTCTGTGTTTCAGGGTTTTGTGAACGAGGTACTAAGAGACTATTTGAATGTGTTTGTCTTCGTGTATCTGGATGATATTTTGATTTTTTCTCCAGACCTCAAGAGCCATGTCAGTCATGTCCGACAGGTCCTACAAAGACTGCTGGAAAATCACCTATACGCCAAGGCGGAGAAGTGCACTTTCCATGCAACCTCAGTTTCGTTCCTGGGGTATATTATCTCCGCTAACCAGGTGGAGATGGATCCAGTTAAGGTCAGTGCGGTAGCAAATTGGCCAACCCCGGTCAGTCGGAAGAAGGTCCAACAATTCCTGGGGTTTGCTAATTTCTACCGGAAGTTTATCCGCAATTTTAGTACTATTGCCATGCCCTTACACGCCCTCACTTCCTCCAAATCTACTTTCCGGTGGAACCCAGCGGCCGAGGCAGCATTCCAGGACCTCAAGGACAGGTTCACCAAGGCACCGATACTCACGTTCCCAGACCCACGGCGACAGTTCGTGGTGGAGGTCGATGCATCTAACGAGGGCATTGGGGCCGTGCTGTCCCAGCTCTCCGCAAACGATAACCGGCTGCACCCCTGTGCATTCATGTCTAGGAAACTGACCCCGGCGGAGAGCAACTACGACGTGGGGAATAAGGAGCTATTGGCCGTCAAGGCTGCGCTGGAAGAATGGCGTCATTGGTTGGAGGGAGCAGAGCATCCATTTCTGGTGTGGACTGACCATAAAAACCTGGAGTACATCAAGACCGCCAAGAGGCTCAACTCGCGACAGGCCCGGTGGACGCTGTTTTTCAGCAGGTTCCGGTTCACCCTGTCATTCCGACCGGGCTCCAAGAACGGTAAGCCTGATGCTCTTTCCCGCTTGTATGATCCAGAGCCCCGCACCAAGGAACCCGAAACCATTCTCCCCTTGCACCGAGTGGTAGGAGCAGTCACGTGGCAGGTGGAAGCAGATGTGGAACGGGCTACGGCAGGAGACCCGGCGCCCAGGGGATGTCCGCAGAACCGGTTGTTCGTTCCGGAAGCGCTACGCCCCAGGGTTATACACTGGGCCCACACATCCGTGCTCTCCTGCCATCCAGGTATTAAGAGGACTATGTTCGTGATCCGGCAGCGATTCTGGTGGCCGGCCATGGAGAAGGAGGTCTCGGAGTATGTGGCAGCGTGTCCTACCTGCGCCCGAAATAAGACCTCGTCCCGGGCTCAGATGGGCCTGCTGCGTCCTCTTCCTGTTCCGCATCGGCCGTGGTCCCACATTTCCATGGACTTTGTTACCGGACTACCTCCCTCTAAGGGCCACACTGCCGTTCTTACGGTGGTGGATCGTTTTTCGAAGATGGTGCATTTTGTGCCGCTACCCAAGCTGCCCTCGGCGCGTGAAACGGCGGAGGTTATGATGACCCACGTCTTCCGACTCCATGGTTTCCCCCAGGACATTGTCTCTGACAGGGGGCCTCAGTTTGTCTCCCGGTTCTGGGGGGAATTTTGTCGACTTCTGGGGGCCACGGTCAGCCTGTCCTCCGGCTATCACCCTCAATCGAATGGCCAGACGGAGCGGCTCAACCAGGTGCTGGAGACGTGTCTACGGTGCCTGGTCTCCCAGAACCAGGCCTCCTGGAGCAATCACCTGGTGTGGGTGGAGTATGCCCAGAACTCGCTCCCGTCAGAGGCCACTGGGCTCTCGCCTTTTCAGTGTGCCTATGGATATCAGCCACCCCTGTTCTCAGCCGCCGAGGGGGAGATTATGGTTCCCTCTGCCCACTCCTTGATCAGGCGTTGTCGTCGGATTTGGGCCGGCGCTCGGCGTATTCTCCTCCGGAGCTCCGCGAGGATGAAGTTGGCGGCGGACCGACACCGTCGGGTGGCTCCGCAGTACAGGGCGGGCCAGAAGGTGTGGTTGGCTACGAGGGACTTGCCTCTGCAGGTCCCTTCCCGGAAGCTGGCTCCACGGTTCGTGGGGCCGTTTCCCATTGCTAAGGTCATTAATCCCGTCTCAGTCCGTCTGCGTCTCCCCAGGTCATTCAAGGTTCATCCCACGTTCCATGTCAGCAAGGTGAAGCCGGTCCGGGACAGTCCGCTGGTGCCCTCCTCCGAGCCCCCTCCTCCCGCCCGGCTCGTCGATGGCGGTCCGGCCTACTCCGTCCGGAAGCTGCTGGCCGTTCGTTCCCGGGGTCGGGGACGGCAGTTCCTGGTGGACTGGGAGGGCTATGGGCCTGAGGAGCGGTCGTGGGTTCCGTCCCGCTTCATCCTGGACCCTGAGCTGATCCGGGATTTCTATGCTCGCCACCCGGAGGTTCCTGGGCCGTCAGGGGCCGGCCGTGGGGGGAGGGGTTCTGTCATGTCTCGTCAACTTTGTTAAATGTTATGTGGTTGTGAGGGTGAAGGGTGTACTGATCTTCCCTCTCGTTTCAGAACCTGACTTCTCCCCTCGTGTGTTCCTCGTCTGGATAATTGCCTGCCCCGCCCCTTATTGGTGTCACCTGTGTCCACTTACCTCCTGTTTAAATAGTCCTTGTTTTCCATGTCCTGTGCCAGTTCGTCTTTGTACCATGTGTCAAGCGTTCCCGCGATTTATGAATACTCAAGTGCTTTTTGGTTTTGACCCCTGCCTGTGCCATCGTCTCTGTTTTTGCCTTCTCCTTATCGGATTGTCTGCCTGGTTTTCTGACTGCCTTCCTGTGTACCGAACCTCGCTTGCCAATAAAACGATCTTTGATACACCAATATCCCGTTTAAGGAGTCCTGCATTTGGGTCCAGCCTTCCAGTGGTGCCACCAGGCATAACAATTAGAACAAATGTTTAATGAAACAACACTATATGCACTTAAAAAAAAATACAGGACAGTATAACAAGTTTGTAGTTTTCATAGCTGTAGACAACTTATAGGTTCAAAGGAGCTGTAAAGACTGAAAGCAAGCAACCATTAGTGTGTCTATGTGTGAATCCTAGCTGCGTCTGCCCCTCTTCCTTCTCCTATCCCTCTTTTATTCCCACTTGCGTCTCTTCCCTTTTACTTTCTCATGCAACACGTGGTAGACCCTTGCGTTTGGGTAAGTCCTCTAGGGGAGGGGCCTTCACTACAGTTCCCAGCCTTCCTCCAAACCCCCACCAACCAACCAACCAACCAACAGTTCCTCATGACCATCCAATCTCCCTCACACCACCCCACCCTGCCTGAGGCAGCCAGAGTAGGGGCTAATGTTGTCAACATGCTGACGGCAACAGCGTCTGTTTCACAGCAACAAGGTAATGAAGCCAAACAAACAATAGCTAATCTACGCTGACACTTTTGATACAATGATAGTTATCAAGACGAGTTTGAGAAACGTGTCTTTCATTTGCTTTTCATTGGTTGCCACAAAACGTGTTCTTTTAAAGGACGATGGGGTCTTAATGATATGATTAAGAAATGACACGCACTATGTACAGTACTCTGTGTACCGTGTTTGTCTGGGGGGGATTAACTAGGGCCAAAGGAAAGGGGAGAGGAGAGATGTTTTAATGAGAGTCCTTGGTTCCCAGGGCTCCAAAACACTGCACCTCCACAACACTTTGCCGTTTTGTAGTTATGCCCTCACAGATAATTACTGTAACTGTCACTTTTTGTTCTTTCTCACTGAAGGAAAAAAACATGTACGTCTGTCCTCCCCTCCCCCCCCTCCCCGTTATTCTCTTTCTCTCTGCCCTCCTCTCGTCAAGCGTGTCCGACATAGGCAGTGTCCAGTTCGATTATGACCTAATTTCAGGGAGAGAGACCCTGTGGGGGGTCTGTTCCACTGAGGTGGTGCGGGGGACTGATATGACCCGGGATGGGATGTTATTGGGGCGTAGTGCCCCACCCTTGGCGCGAGGCCCTCTACTTCATCCAATCCTGGGGCACCCATCATCCAACGCCCCCGGAAGATACACACACACACACACACACACGCACCCAACATAGCGCCACCCCATCTTTGAGAGTATCCCACGCTTCAGCCCTCCCCCCCGCCCACTGCAACCCCCCCGCCCCCCACCCACCCACCCTCTCCCCAAACCACCAGAAAACAGTTCTCTTTACCCCTCTCCAATACTGCCCCTATCAAACATCCAACCCTGTGTGTTGTGTTCGTGTTTTCCAGTGCAACATGTCCACCCACGGCCAGCGGGGTGAGTGCTGGTGTGCTGACCCCTTCACGGGTGTCCAGCTCTCTGCTTCTCCCAGGGTCCGTGGGGACCCCAACTGCAGTCAGATCCAGGAGGAGCAACGGGACACTGACCAGCTGCTTACCTCTGCAAGCCTCTCCTTCAGTTGGATGGAATTCACTGGACAAAACGACTGACGCTGTTAATATTGTTCTTAAGTCTCACCAGACAGCGTTTCTTTCATTGTGACAGAGTCATATCTATGAGGTAGTAAATTGACTGTATTTCATTGATTTGAAGGTAACAGGCATACACATGAAAGAGAACTTCCACTATATGCCACGATAATAAAAAAGAAGTTGTTTTAGTATGAGCATTTGCATGAATGTGATCCGAACAACCATTAAACCTAAGAAAAATCCACTTCACATTTAAGCCCACTTATCAAGAAAGCTTAGTTCAAAACCATCTTTGCTACATAGGCTTGCCGCCAGGTACTGTATTATTTGTCTCTTTTGAATTTCCTCTTCTAAAGCTTAATCATTGGAACAGTCAGTACATTTGATGTCATTAGCGCATCACCTTGTTCTTGTAAAAGCTTGCTTTCTCCTGCTGTGCTCCCTATCATCTTTATTTATTTAACCTTAACAAAGTTCCATCAATTTACTAGACATGACTGCAACCGTTATAAATATTTATAGATGATGGGAGAAGTTCATGCTTTCTAAATATTTCATGTCAACTTTTCTTGCTCCTTGACTGATGCATTTTCCAAGTCTAAATAAGCTGCCCAGTAAAATACATAAAACCCAACACCATGTCCTCTTTGTCTCTCATATTTCATTGAAAACTCAGAATCCTTCTCTACTATAAACTAATTTACTCTCACTACACATTTATATCAGCCTGTCTGCACTCCACTGTGCTTATAACCTGAGGTTTCTGTACCCCAAAAAATCAAATAAATGAATGACTTGAGGTCGCTGTCCTGGCAGGAAACATACATTATTTAAGGGGCGCTCCAGCGATTTTCAACCTGGGATGTATTTTCTAGTCAGTGGTCACAAAATAATTTAGTTTTAAGTTATGGGTGCTAACAATAATTAGTCATTGGTGGCAATTGTAAGCAAATATGGTGTAAGTTTAATATATATATATATATATATATATATATATATATATATCTGTATACATGTATATATGTATATACAGATATACAATTGCACTATATACAGTATATCTATATATAGATATATATATAGATATACTGTATATAGTGCAATTGTGCACTTGGAAGCACTTGTTTTGAAGAATGCCATAATGGCAGAATGGGGACCTAGCAACAAGATATTTTGTAAGTATTTTTTTTTTATCTTGCCAATTTGCTAATGTTTGCGCGATTGGCCTGTAAACATAGAATGTAAGAATACAACAATCTAAACTACAAATATGTATCTGTGTTTGGACATTTTTATTTGAAGCACACAAGTTTTCTGCCTGTTTGATAATTAGCACCACATTTTGATATTATAGGAAATGGGTCATGCAGCAAGGCTAATGTTAGCACATAGCTACAGTAGCAGTTATACATAGCAGTTACAAATCCCCTTGCATGCATTTTCCCAGTTAGTTAAAAACATCTTTTTACATAAATAACTATTTTGCTCTAACAACAGATAGTGATGCGGCTTGGGTTCAACCTTAGGACATTGGGACGGCTAATGTGTCACACCCTCCAGTAGGCCAGGCCTAAAACAACATAGGTTTGGGTACCACCCTGCCAGTCAGAAGTCTATCTCTCTGCCAGTGCTCTTGGAGTCAGGCAGAGATTTGGTTGGGTGGCCCACAGTAAGCAGCGAGATAATTATCCTTACATACTAATTATTCCTGGGTTTGGATTATGTGCTGTTATGTGGGTCCTGGAAGTGATGAAGGGTATATATGGGGGTCTGAAAATTTAGACTGGGGTTGTGTTGCAGGTCACTAAGAAAGTGTTGACAAGATTCCAGGTTAGGACAAGGGGCTGACATTGACAAAAACGATACTAAGTGGTGAGAGACAAAGTGTGTTTTAAATAAGCAAGGCCTTGCAGATGTTTTTGCTATACTGACATCTGTGATGCACTCCCACCCTCAGGCAGCATCTGCACACACACACACTCACACGCACACGCACGCACGCACGCACGCACGCACGCACGTGCGTACACACACACACTCACACGCATACACGATAATCTGACTGCAGTGTCACTGTCTATTCATACAGTTTTCTCATAGAACACCACACATCACGAGGACGGACGTTCATGCCAACTGTTCTTATTTGATATTCACACAACCAATGTGTAATTAGTTTTTACTCATTTAGACTGCCAATGTTTCCTGTTCTCATCCTCAGGTGCATCTTCTAAAGGAGATTTGCGGAGATACATACACGAGCTAGTCAGCTCATGAATCCCTATTTTGCTGTTTGTGACGTTTAGATCTGTGAACCCAGTTTGATACCGCATGTTTTAGGGCCAGTTTTCCAAATAAATACCTAATCTGTTCTTGGATCGGACAATATTAAATGCTAATTTGTGGCTGGGCTACACAGAAACCAATCCCTGTGAAGTGTGTGTGTGGGTCTCTGTGCATTCAGTGTGTGTTGGCATGTGAAATGGTTTCTTCCAGCTTGGGCATGTGTGTGTGTCTATGGGGGCGCATGCTGTGCACAGAGGAGCAGGGTGTCTACCATCTGTTGCCAGGGGAAGTAGCCAAAGTGGGACTTGCATGGATATGAGAATACATTTACAATACATACACAGAAGTACATTTGTGAAGCACAATCTAGAATGTGCTGATGGGCCTTCTGTGTAACTTGGAAACCCAGAGCCTAAATAAGATAAGTTAATTTATTTGAATGTAAGCCAGGTAAAGGTAAATATTACAAGGTAAAGCAATACAGATCTATCTCACATCTTCTACAAAACAATAGTAAAATTTTGTTTAAACTTAATTAATTTTACTTAATTTTTGTTGAACTGATGATGATAAAACAATATCTTTCAACTTTCTTGAAAAGAAGACAAAACCCCAGCTTTTCCTTTGCCAGATCTCTGTCATGTGATACCAACAGAAAACTAGCTCTAAGACTGGTCTGCAAGTTCTCAACCAAGCAATCAGTCGTTGCGTCGGCACGGTTACATCCGCTTGTCTCCAGGTATAATCCCACCATCTGGCCTCCCGAGGTGAGATTCATCTTTGATGAAAGGGTGAGGATAAAAACCAGCAGACACATCTGCATGTCTTCAAGGGCCGCTATGGGGACGCTGCTGTTAAGTTATGTGACATATTCCAAAGCACCTTCTTCCACTCTCCTTTCATCTTTATTCCAGTGATGTGAAGAAGCACTATTAGCCACAGAGAGATGTTCATATGTAAGAACCACTATTAGCCGCAGAGAGATCATCATATGTAAGAACCACTATTACAGCAACCACAGATAGATGTTTATATTTAATACAAACTTTTAACCACAGAGAGATCTTCATATGTAAGAACCCGAACTCCTATTAACCACAGAGATTACAAGAACCACATGGAGACGTTGTACTACAATAACAAGCCTTGGTTTTAAAGTACTTTATACGGTGGCATTATTATTATTTTGTATTATAGATACAATGGAGCTTGGAAATGGCCATCAAATACTAGCCAGAGTTAAATGACAAGGATTACACCATTGAATGTGTACTGCAAATCACATATCAATGCATTGCTAAGCCAGTTGCACACTGTTGCAGTTCAGCAACAGAAACCTAAACCTGAGAGGAGATTGTGATGAACGGAGACTTAAAAACGAACCTCGCTGCGAGACAGTTTCGTTGTCAAGGAGAGGCACATGTATGGATTAGATGTGGCCATCCATGGCTGTTGGCCTAACTATATAATAAAAGGGGCATGAGTGCTTTGAAGTCTTCAGCACAGTTGTCAGTGCCTTTGAAGGCAATAGTAATTGTCATGTTCACTACCTCACAAATCAAATACCCTACACGTTTCCTCCCCCTCAAAGTCACCCTGCCCCCCACCCCGCCCGTCGTAGACTCACTCGCCAGCACGGACACTGAGCCCTCCTTCTTACCGTTGTGCGTCGATCACTTACATCTGGAGCTGGTCAAAGTCTGTGGTCCCTGGGGAAAGATAGCTGTACCCTGAAAGTTCTCGTCTTGTCGCTTCCTGGACGCCAAGGGCAAACAAAGACCCCTAGAGACTATTCTTGGTCGCCAGAACAGACTTCTAGACTCCTTCAGAATAGTAGGTGTGTGTGTGTTCCCAGGCTGCTGTTATCAGAACTTTTAAGCCGACATGAAGCACAACTGTGCGTGTCTTGGCGTCGGCCATTGTCTTCATTGCGCTCACACCTAGCCAGGGGGGTTAACCAGGAGTCTTCCCAATCTCAAATCTTCCCAATCTCAACTCGTACAGTGAACCCTACGGGGTCCTGTGTGGGGAAGTAATGTGGGGTTTCGGGTGCACATGGAAACCTCTTAGAAACCACTGCTTCCTTTTATTGTTGTTATAAAGCTACGTTTTCCATATCATGACGGGGCCTCCAAAGGTTACCTCCTCTCTTCACTATTTGAGCAGGGAGCTGGTCCCTCTAGAATGTATTCCCCCCTTGAAGTTCAAAACCCATGTTAAATTACTTCCTTGTTCCTGTGCAATCTCTTTGAGTTGCTTTGGAAACCAGGTGACTTGCCCCCAGGCAAAGCTTTAATAAAGACATATCCTGTATACTATTAACAACCCGTGGGCTAGTCTTTACATCTCGGAATATCGCAGAGTTTTGGTAACCAAGCAGGGAGATTAGTCAAATTTACCAACATAACAAGCATCTTACATGTGATCGTGAGCTTATGTATGCTTGTGTTATTGATGATGTATTGTGTTAGATGACATGTTAGTGTTGTCTAAATCCAAAGGAATTAATGTATAATACGGTATGTATAATAAAAATGAAGTCTATGCAGTATATAGTATTTTAAAAAGTCAATCAACTTATTGAATGTAGTTGGAAACTCAAGCAGAAATACTTTAAGGTTATACACTTCATTGGAAGGTGTTGTGGCCAAATTTGGGCATCCTAGCGGATGTTCCGGCCTGGGATGTGGTTCAGGGGTGAGGGGATGGGCAGAGCGAGGGCCAGGTCACCAAAGAGACAATATGTGCCTTTTGGAGACACTGAAGGCTAGAAGTTTGGGTAAAGTCATAACATTAGGTCATGTCTTAGTTTCCTGCGTACATGTCTTTAGATATGCTGATTATGAACATGTGATCCATCTTGTCCAATGGAATGATTGTTTATTTTATAGACCTATATACTCGTTAAAACCTTGTCAACAAATCAGAACTTACTATGTCGTTAGACTGATCTAACTGTAGTATTTTCTCTGTGTACAGACTCTGACTCAGACTCTGTAGTCATCAATAAAATGGTACTTGATCTTTTCATGGTTTCTCCCTCTCATTAATTGGTTATTTTCTGTCATAGATTGAAATTATCCATAACAAAGGTGAACCCATTGCGTTAAGTTACGTGTTTGTGGGTTCTCTTATGAAATAGTGTACAACAGTATCTAGTTGAAGATAAGGAAGATAAAAAAAAAACAAAAAAAACATTACATACATAAAAATATCACCAAGTCCTTAAATGAATACATAACTTTATTTAAATAAATGCTTTGTCATAACAAAAAAGACAAAGGTTAAAAGAGTACATAAATTACAAGTTGAATAAATATTACACAGTGATATTCACTTTAATAATTTGAGATTTTTTTGTCTTTTCTATTTGTTTACAAAGAGTGCCAAATGCTGACCATATAGTTCTACTGTCTTCCTGCCACCAATGGGTTCCTGTCACAAGCCTGTGCACACCACATGTTATAATAATGACCAAATGTATTGTTTTGTTTCATCCATAAAAAAACCTGTTATGCATTCAGAAAAAAAAGTTGTAGTTACTGTACTATTGAAGTATGAGATGTGATTATGAGTTCTAACCAAGTAAGAGTCTAGGAATCTGAAGAATGCACTTTAAGCAAACAAATGAATATTAAACCGTTGGAAAAACACAGTATGTCATTTGAAAGCTCTTTAACTCCATGCCAACACAATTCTATGATAGTCCTAAAACACATCGACTGACAAAATGTCAGGATATCAATGACAGTGGCCAAATAATGACATTTACCAAAGGAGGCATTTTCTGTTAGCTAAAAAATGAAAATGGAACAATGTTTTGTTTCATTTGTGTTCCTAAAATTCAAAGGACCCTCTTGTATCTGTCTTGCTAACTGCATCTACTGTCATGTGATTGGTGACCCCCACTTTGGGGGAAGTGGCTAGGCCGTAGTGTGGGAATGCTACCACTGCCCATACGACTCCCTCTGCCTTTCTCTCTGCCCCTCTCTCTTCTTCCCTTACTCAAATCTCTTTACTGTGTCTCTCTGGGCCACAAGCTGATAGAGAGCCTCTACACTGTAGGTGTTATGGTTTGTCTTGTGTGCTTGTCGGCCATGGACGCTGCTGTATGTGGAGGTCTCAGGCATGGGCCACGTAGCCCCTGTCAAAATGGTTTCACCTTTGAAGCACCTCCTTCAGAGGCACATAAACATAACATGGTTGTTTCACATAGGCGACAGAATATCTCTGGACATTGCTGCTAGTCAGAGTTAACATTGAGTAGCTCAAGTAAGTGCAAGCTGCTTTCTCTGACTGTTAAGTGGTAGGGGGTATCAGGACAGGGCAGGCTGCCTGGATTGCTGATATTCGATTCGCTGCCTGCACAAAGAAAGGTTGGATATTGACCTAAAAAAACTTGCACTCCTCCCTGTTTGTTTGTAATGTTGTGTCTCTGTCCAGTAACACCAATGGGAGTTTAGCAGTGGCATAGACCACTGAACTCCCTGTCTATCAGCTATAACCTTTTAAAGCTGACACGTGAACCCTGAAGACTGGTTCTAGCTGTGTGTTGGATGGGAAGAAGACACAACAAAGTAAAACAGTCGTCCTAAGCCAGATTGATGTGCCTTTTGTATTCAAGCATCCCCTGGATTACGCTGGCAATCACATACATTGGCAGTCACTTGAAAAATAAAAAGCAATAGTTTAGCTTATTGATTGATTAGGAAAGCGAAGAGGGAGGTTCGACCAGCAGATATCTCCTGCTGGTCCAGTCTGTATTGCCCTGAGAGACAGGGAAGGATTATAATGGATTCAGTATGCATTTGTGACACCATTTTATAAGAAGTACCACATTCATTGTACTTCTCTAAGTCTAAAACTAGACCTCTTTAATCACCATGGAAAGTACTAACCCTGGGGCCTCTATAAAGAGCAAAGGGATCTGCTCACAATCGACATCCATGTCACTTTCACGTCACTATTCAAATTAATTTGCATATAGGAAGGCACTGTGACTCGCACACAGATGTCAAACTATTCATTTCGAATGACCTTGTACAGGTCACTAAATGTTTTGTTTCCACCAGGTCCCCTACAGAGGAAGAGAAACTCTTCTGCCCTTTCCAATGCAAAAATCATGCTTTTTTTGTTTTGTAGTATTGAAAACAAAGTATCAAAAAAGGATCACAACTCTTGGGCATGGCATGCAAGCAGAAGGGAGTGGATACAATAGGAGAGTAGCTTTTTGCAATTGACCTGTATTCAAATGACTCTGAGGCGGACCACTGACAGCTTACACAGGCTATTCAAAATGTTTTACAGGCTAAAATAAATGTGGCCTTTTTTTCTCTTTTTCTTTTTTTTTACAAAGCACCAGTTTGTATTTGTTGTTTTGTGTCTGAAGGAAATAAAGCATTCACAATCTATAGTTAAAAGTAATACACCAAGAGTACACTGTAGCAGTTTCAAGGGGAAGCCACTTGGTTTAGGAACATTATGAGCGATTGTTACTTCACTGAAGGCCAAGAATACGGTACAAACAATACCAAACAAAACTACACTCTTAACATAACTGTGACAGAGAAAATCCCTACTGGTGAATGCAAGTCTGCTTGCAACTGCTTTTTTTTTTTATTTGATGCAAAACTAAGTGATGTCAACTATCTATAGGACAATTCTACTGGTGTTCAGAATATTCCATGTTTTTCATTTTGGGCAGAAGTTTTAGAAATCAGACTTTTCGAGTCCACAATATGTGACAATCCTTCACCATTAGGGATAGTGCTCTTCATCAAGTTGCCCTTTAAGGCATTGTCTGTTCAAATAGGCACAGTTGGCATATCAGATTAGCTACATACAAAGTCAAGGAGCCACTTACATATGTTTGTCTGCAATGAAATGCTGATTGTTTCCCCCCCCCCAAACACTCTAAGCATCCTGCGGCATTCTCTTCAATGGCTAGTAAAAGAATGTCATCTACAAAACCACTTAAAGCATCAGCTATATTGTTTTGACAAGACCAAGCTGATAAATAAAAAAGACATTATTTTGTATTAGGCTCAACCTATCGTCCACATCATGCACTCACACAAATATATCACATACAAACACACACAAACTCACGTCCTTTGTGAACTTACACATATCCAAGCAGGTCCCCCTACTCATAAGTGCTCAGACAGAACCCAGATAAGTTTACTTTTCTTTTTCAAAACAAAGCAAAAAACAAATAACTGTCAATCATTGAATTTCCAGCCCTGTTTGTAATTAATATATAATATAGTATATTATACATGTAGACCCCCCCCCCCCCCCCCCCCCCCACCTCCCACGTGTTAGCTTAACGTGACACAAAGTGTGGTGCTGGAACACCAGCTTCTATAAAAATAGATCAACTCAGGTCTGTATTTTCAAGAATCATGTACCCAGCTCTTACAAGGTCTCCCGCGGTGAGACAAGGGGTCAGAACCTTCTGGGTTTCCTGCCGTTTGGAGATAAGTGCTCGGTCAAAAAAAAAAAAAAGAAACTTTCAGGTGTCTCTCTTCAGCCTGTTCTTTAGTTAAGAATTTTTTTTTTGTTCTGAAAAAACACAACAATGTGGAAGTGAGTGGAGGGCAGAGCAGATGGAGCTGAGGGAGGGAGGGAGGGAGGGAGGGAGCTGGGAGGTGGGCCCTAGGTCAGCTGATGTGGTCAGGGACACGGGGCTCTCCTCTTCACTCGTTGTTGTTGCTGCTACTCTCCAGGTCTTTACACTGAATGTCTCCGCCGCTGTAGTCAGTCCCAGGAAGCTGCATGCCGTACTTATCCACGCACCAGCAGATGCCCCGCTTGCGGCCACGAGAGGGCTTGCACTATGCCGGAGGAACAGAAAACGGGCATGTGAGGGTAGGGTGATAAACAGGAAGCAATATGGAGATTGATATTTGAAGGAGATGAAGGAGGAAAAGATCAAACTAAATAGGTATTCACAAATAGTGGACAAGAATTAGTGGGAGAAGCATTTTGGGAGGTATTGTCAGAGATTTGAAAACGAGTGTGCCAGAGCTGGCATACCTGCTTGCGCTTGAAAAAGCCCTTCCTGTCACAGTTGGGCAGGTACAGAGACAGGGCCATGACCCGGGAGGTGTCCTTCATACCCTGAATGATGCCGTCCAACTTCCTCCTGCAAGGACCCTGGGAGGTAACAGTCAAACTTACTTTACATCACTTAGATATATGCTGTAGCATATACACATTTTTTTTTATTTTTTACAGATCATCTTCACTAACAACAATGTAATATACTGTATATGTATGTATTTTTTGTCGATACAAATGTACACATTTGTTTTTGCATAAACAAGCAATTTGTTGGTACTTACAAACTCTGGTTCGTGCTTGTCGATAGGGAGCGGAGAGTATTCCATAGTCGCCCCCATAGAGCGCTGCTTGCCCTTCTGCCTCTTCAGCTCCTTGCGCACAGCCTGGGCTTTCTTGCTGTTCATGATGTCTTTGGGAAGGAGAGGCACTTTAGCTGGCTGCTGCAGCTCCTCAGTGATCTCTGTTGCCATGGTATCCTCATGTTCTCGAGACTCGTGGTCTACACAGGAATAAATACATCCGAGAGAGTCAATACGTGCCATACATTGTTTGGATTACAAATATTGCCTAGATTCATACTCTGTCCCCAAGATCTTCCTCAAAAGAATTCTACTAAACTTCTGAACGCTTTAGATATTATCTTCCCCTCCTAAACAAAGTGTTTTACAGTATGACTTGTTGCTCATGTACCTTGTGATGTCACAACTTTAGGAGCTTTACTTGTTATCAATAAGAGAAAGGCAAGAATCCAAAATTTATGCCTAAGGGTTGTCCAATAATACGCCAAAATAATCCAAGGAAAACCAAGAAAACAAGCAAAATGGTCTCCACATTATTATAATCCTAACTGATTACCTTATTAATAAAATAATCAGGAATGCAATTTGTAACTTATACCTGATTACTGATTATCTCCCAACACTCCCAATAAACACAGTAACCGTCGCAATTTGAAATGGTAAAACCAGATATGCAAAATGTCTTTGAAGACCACTATCAAAAAGCTTTTGTTTCAGTAGATTACATACATTTCAGATGGTGTTTGTGGGAGCACCGGTGCTGTGAATTACTTTGTTTAGTAGCCAGCCACAAAACCACTGTGTGGGATCTTCATTAGTATACAAGTACGTCCATAGAGTTTGTTTTCCAAACAATGAGTGGACAAGGCACTGGAACTTAAATCCAATGTATATGTATTTACAGTGTCTCATGGTGCTGGATTTGATATAACTTTTGAATTCAACCTCCTACAGGGGGCACTAACGTTTCAGAGATCTAGAGGGGTCTTACTGGGTCCAATATAGGGGTGTCTGGGGTGATCCCTTATCCCTAACCTTCCCCTTCCCATGCCCATGCCTCTGCCGGGCTCAGCTTCGGAAACCACTCTCGGGTTCTCGGAGGCGACCAAAAGAAGCTGTCCTCTCTAGCCGTTTTAGAGCAGAGACCGAGCTGGCAGCGGTTGTGATGCTAGTGGATGAGCCCAGGTTATATATAACCAACAAGAAAACCCGCTGCAGACCACAGCGCCGCACAGCAAACAGTTGGACAGGGTAATGAAAATTGTGCGAACTGTTTTCTAAAGAGAAATATGTGATATAGATGTTGCATGTGATTAAGGTGCTCTTATGTAGTTGTTGCTGCTGACTTCAGAAACCAAACATAGGTGGTGGTGGAACCAATATTCAAAGAGTCTAACTCAGCATGGCTGTCTGGAGTCAAGAAAGAGAGAGAGAGAGAGAGAGAGAGAGAGAGAGAGAGAGAGAGAGAGAGAGAGAGAGAGAGGAGTGGAGGGGGGTCAGGAAAGAGAGAGAGAGGGGAGTGGAGGGGGGTCAGGCGATTACCCACATTGGGACCGGGCCTTCTGTACAGTGCTCCCGTGTCTTTGAAATTAATCTCACATCTCATGACTTGGCAGACCACAGTTTGTGTTTGGATGTGTGCTCCAGTGTCCCTGCACAGACAACCAGGCTATAAACTGCAAAGCTATAAATACAAATGTCAGACAGTCTTTCCCCACACACATGCCCAATACCTGGACAGTTGTGGACAAAACTTACTCTTGCAGGAGAAAAAAAATATATTTTTAAGATTAGATAATATCACAAATGTGAAATGGCACATCTTATAGATCCATTTACAAAGTTCTAACACTCTTAAAGTATTCTTTAGCAGTCTATGTCATCTATTCCCGTTTTCCAATTTACATAATACTTTATTACTTTTATACGATCACTTTGTTGATTGAAAAGCAATCAAGTCTGATGTAAAATGCATCTAATTAGATTGTCAATGTTTGGTACAGTGGTATAAAAGGGTTATTGATCCACACACAAATACCAAATAGCATTTGGGTGTGAACATTTTAGGCAAAGAAAATTAATACATTTGTAGGTGGTGCACCTCAAGATCACAGCTTTGAATATTATGCAGGATGCAAATATACAAGGCTGTGGCTCTAATCACATATATAAAAGTGCACATGCAGATATGTCATGCTTGCATTTTCTGAGCCCCACATTCCCTCAATTTCATATACATGGGGACAGATTGTGCTATCCATGGTCAACAATGGCTTTTGTGTAGACAATGGAGTCTCTCTCCTCTCTAACTAAATCACTAAATTCGTCTTTGCTGAAGTGGGCTCTTCAGTGCGGCCACAAAAACTCAGTTTTTCCATGCTCAGGGTCCCCAGCTTGTAAAGAAGGCTTAGTGGGTCTGTGTTTAACTACTGAGAGCCTGCCAAGGGGCTGGACTGGAGCCAGGAGCGCCCAGTCACGTGCACCTCCTCCATTCAGCCCGGGGCAGAGCGCTGGTGCTATCTATCCCCTAGCTCAGGCTTTAGTTTTCATTAGGACCAGAAGAATCAAGTTGTTGAAGGAGGGGCTCCTGATCGTCCCGTCTTAAAACATTGACGTGCGTCACGCAACAATGCTTCATACATATCTGAAGTTAATGATCAGAAACACAAGCCTCAAACTGCTGTCTGCCATGTTAATGTATTACGCTTTGGAATTCTTATTGGATATTGAACAGGTTTTCCTTGCAGTCCCTTGAGAATGTCCGTCTTTTGCAATATATTTTACCCAAGGTAAACAATCTGAAATGTAATCTTGGGTATTGCATAGGTATGCTAGTTAATTCTGAGCAGGGGGTATTAAGAGACACGAAATAAATGAGCAGAGCGATGGGTAGGAAGGCTTCTTTGGTTCAAAAGACAATGCTGGCTAAGTATTCCTCCCCCTAGCCTCACCCTGGTCTGCGTGCTAAATATTTCAACAGGAGACGAGTTTCTAATGCTGCAGTCGCTGGCAGGCCATCTTTTCTGCTTGAATACAAAATTGCACATCACCCCATCTGACAAGAACTTGTACGGAGATGCTTGGAACAATGTGTTCAATTTGACTTTTGAGTCCTCCTTGGCCATCTAAATGTTGTTAATATTGCCTTCTTTACGGCTCAATATTTGAAGAAATAGTCACTATCTGATTACCCTGCAGCTTATAAAGAGTCAAAGTATTGTTTTCTTTTTTCTTTTTGAAAGAAGCTAAGTCTTGAATGAATACATGTTCAAAGGTGACATCCTTACATTTAGGGACTGAAGTGGAGGACTGCACTGAAAGGACTCAGGATGCTAGCAGTCATGTCTACCAGAGCATAGAGACATTAGGCTACCTGGCAGACACATGCCTGTGCTAATGGACATCACAAGCCATAAGATTATAAACGATCTGAGTGTTTAGGGAGGCCCTGTGGACAGTGGCATATGGCTGCAGTTTAAAGTATCCAGAATGCCCAGTGGAGCGTCTCAGTGTGACATGCTGTACTGCTAAGCTAGCCTGGCAGTGGGATGTCTGCTGCGGGAAGCCAGTGGCGTTTCGCACAGGAAAACACCTTTCCCACGGTAGTACAAACACAGAAAGTTTCCTGCTTTTGTGAATGAACGGCAGAAATAGCCTCGGGAACTAGTTTGAAAATGCCCAAAAACAACAACAAACAAACATTACCTCTGTAAGGATCTGGGACAATTCCAAGAGGGAAATGGCTTGCAAACTCAGTGAACTGCATCTTAGCTAGTTGTTCTACATTAGCAGCTAGTGTCTTTTCATGTCAAAGAAAGTTGAAGTGGTCACTGGAAAGGTCCATTAGTAGATATATGCAGACAGCTGTCATAATGTATGATCCTAATTTTGATCCTGCCACACATCTGAATGTCTTATATCAAGCCACATAGGCAAACGATGCCTTTTTGTTAAGGTTGCCATCGCGACAACACAATTGCAGGTTGTGACAATATTCTAAGACCCTATCGATTGTTTGTCTAGAATTTCAGTAAACATTGAATTTACTCAATAATCTGCAATATTTTGCTGTTGGAAAATGTTCTGTTGACTGACCACTTACACGACTGTTAAAAGTGACTAATAAGTGTGTATAATCAGAAGCGTTCTCCTTCTGTCTCTATTTTTTATTGTATTTTATAAATATGTATTTGTGTGAGAGAGACAATAAAACAAGCAAAAGTCAGACTGCTAGCATGGGAATTAAACTCATTTTTGGCAGTCCAACGTCACAGGTTAAAGATGGTTCAACACAAACCTCTGTTAGGCTAGTTAGGAATGGTCAAAGTAAATAGTTGACTGTTAAGGGCAATAGTGTCTTTGGGTGAAACAGTGTGTAACCCTCTCAGTTGTGGCTTCGCTATTCTGGAGCGCCAAATGGTGTCGGGGCTGAGGTTAATAGGACCTATGTGATTTGGGTTGGATCACACGTGTTCTTGTTTAAAAACCCAGAGTGTATATCACTGGCTCTGGAGTCACATGGCTGAAAAAGAGAGAGAGAGAGAGAGAGAGAGAGAGAGAGAGAGAGAGAGAGAGAGAGAGAGAGAGAGAGAGAGAGAGAGAGAGAGAGAGAGAGAGAGAGAGAGAGAGAGAGAGGAGACTACTGTGTAAACTGATTTGCTGCACAGCTGTTCCCCACTAACTGTCCAGGTGTCAGTGACAAATACGCTCTCCACTGATTGCTGTAAAACTTTATGGGAAGAAATCGGTCAAGCGTGCCAAATAGGTTCTGTGCTTGTGTACCATGGGGGGAGGAGCTGTAGGGAGTGTTTCCAAGACAAGAGTGCACCAGTGGAGGATACGTGGAGACATCTACAGTAGCCAGGGAATATATTCTCAACACAGGCTTCTCATGAGTAAAATGTATTTTATTTTATATTACCCATTGTAAGAAGGAAAGGAAAATCGCTTTCAACAATTCTTGGAAATATAGTTTCAACGTAAAAAACAAGCAAACCTGGATCCAAGTTTGACAGTAAGAAAGCCTGAAAGAACAAAATGTTGTTGCAGTACTTTTGGCACTTGGGCTCAGCTGAAGATGAGAAAGGTAGAAAATAAAAAATCAGAATTTCCCTTTTTAAACTCATCAAACAGCTGAGAATGCTTCTATGTGACTAAAGCTTTGAGTGGTACTGGCATTTGTGTGTGTGTGTCTGCGTGTGTTGGTGTATGTGTGTGTCTGCGTGTATATTTGAGTATATAAAATCCATGTATCCACATTATGTAAAATAGTAAAGCTCCGTATAGAAGACTATCAAGTTTTCTTCACCCTGTTTTGAAATAAGGTAGAACCAGAGTAAATGTGCTACTTGTTATGACCTTGGGATCAGCACAGTGGCTCATGGTGTTTTAAAGTTGGCAGGTTGAGGACACCTGTATTGTAAGAATGATAAAAAGGGCCCTCCTGTTAGGCACAAAAGAGGTAGCAGGCTGAGGTGAAGTGGGCCAAAGAGTGGGGATAAAACGTCAGTTCATGTTTGGAAATAACTCTCAACCACAAATCATGGCATGCAGGCCTTAGTATGTCAAGCTAACAGCACATTTTGAAGCCAGTGTTTACTTGGAGTCCTAGTCACTGTAAACAACCACAGTGACAGGTGACCCACAACCGAAACACATTTGGTGCTCTGCTTAATCGACTCGGCAGCTTGTCTAGTCCACGGGCAAGTCTAACATGTTGGATTTGGAGAGCCTCCTTAATCATCTTTTTTTTTTCTTGGCAAAGAGCAATCTGTTCAAACATAAAGCTCTTTCATAGACTTCAAGGTCACCGGGCCTGCAGCCATGGAGTCATATCTGTTGGCAGGCTCTCCGGTTTGGCATGTTACATATACCAGCCTCCTGGAGGTCCATGCAACTCCTTCCACCATAATGCAAGAATATGCAACTCCCACATCTCACACAATCATTTCTAGATGTTTCTGTCTGTGTGTGTGCTATGTATTTCAGACTAAAGCCAGCTCATACTAGTTGTGAGCCTCCCTCCTCTGCCCTGTCCAATTGGTAAGGCTGCTCTGTAACCCCACACTAGGAAACCAGAGGCCTTCTTACTCGAAGTTCAATGGGAGGAGACATTTTGATGGACAGCTCTTCAAAGAAGAGAGCCTGAGGCATTCTGCTGAATCACTGCGGTGCGACAGAGCGCCCATGCAACTCCTTGCCAGGAGCAGAGAGAGAGAGAGAGAGAGAGAGAGAGAGAGACTCCGGTTACCACTGTCTGCATCCCTGCACACACACAGGATATTATTTAGATAGAATTTCTGCACAAGCACAATGAACATATTTAGACACAAAACCCACACAATAAAAACGGATGATCTAGGTGTGTGTTGTACAGTAAATCAGTAACACTTACATAGCATGGCAAAAATATTTCGAACTGTTGTGTAGCCTTGAAAAGTACATGGTATGACCAGAATAATTCAATTTCAGCTTGGTTTCATGCTGCAAGCCTATCTTTCAATTTTTGAATCTCAGTACAATTACACCATCTTTATATCAGTGGATTAGCTACAGCAGATGCGTTTCAGTGCATTTAAATGCACCTGAGTGCACACATGCACAGTCCTTTTCGCTGTTACACGGACGAATATAAACACAAACACACTCATACACTTTTAGATTTAATCTTTTGGCGGTAATCCGATTCCTTACCTCAACCACAGTGTATGACAAAAAAGACTTGATTTGACAAGACCCATAGCCTCGGGAATGAGCTATTATATCAATTAAACAAAGTAAAAGGATATTGCTTGCACCAATTAATGACTGTTTCACAACCCTATTATGACACCGGATACAAACTGAATACAAACTGAATATCTGACATTTTAGGATGCGGACTGCAAAACTGTATACTTCCACGTGAGCAGAATAGAAAAGAGAGATGAGCCTACATTATTACCTCACAACAAGACTAATTTGCAGGCGGTTTCGATTACGTAAAATAATCTTACAGTAGACAAGTCGACTACGCATACATTTGCGTAAAAGGTTGTGTTGGCTAAACGACTCTTTGATTTTACGCACGTCACCAAGCGATTGCTATTGCACTTAATTAGCCAATTGCAAAAGCATCATCGTTAGGTGTTTAGCCTGCTATGAGCGCTGTTTGTGCACGCGCAGTCTAACTTGCTATACAAGATTTTTAAATAGATGCTGTAAGCTTTAGTACGCACCCTGATAACACACGGAAGTCCATAACAATCGAGGCGTTGCGGACATGGGTAGATTCAGCATCATCAATTAATGAACTATATAATTTAGTCTGAGAAAACATGGAATATTACTAGGTTACCTTATTCTTATAGTATGAATAGCTTATTTTACCTATAGGTGGATGGGCTGGTTTATATCCTTTCTCGTTAGTACACACTCCTCTACCATTCAGGAGGGCGTGCAGAGGTTTCTCCTCTCCGTTCCGTGGCAGGCAGCGTAAACCATGGGTGCATGTCCCCGTGTAAACGCCGCACGCTTGACCCTCCGATAGGGCGCAGGTTAGGCAGCAACCGCAGCCCGGCTCTTTCACTAGCTGGCAGCCGACAGGCACCGGTGGACACATTGAGAGCGCCTTCTGGTCGCAAGGCTCACAGGGTACGTAGGAGCCCAAGCACCCGGAAAGCCCCAAGAAAAATGTCACCAGAAAGCAAAAACTCAGAAACATGTTTGTCCCGTCAGAGATGAAGCCAAAATGATGAGTGTATTGAGCACAATGCCTTGCGTCTGATAATCCGAATTATAAAATTTAAGACAAAAGTCCTCATCCAAAGAATGCACTGAAATTAGCTTCAGAAATTGTAATTGTCTATACTTCAACCTTATGCAAAAAATTTATAATTTTATGTTAAACCGCAATATTATCAAAAAAAAATTCTGAAACATATAATTTATCCCCTTAATTTGTGACCTCTTCAACAGCAAAATAATTATGTGCACCAAATCTGGATTTGACCTCCTTCAATCTGACTTCCAACACTTTCACCCTCGGAGAAGTTTCTTGAGCAGACTGATCAACTTCAGATCTGCTTGGCCTTTTTAAAAACAACCAAACCCAAACCCCTAACTATGAATACGCTAAACAGCAGCGAAGGGAGGCGCACTTGTCCCACGCTTGGCACGCGGCCAACCGTTTTTTTTGTTTTTTTTTCAGCAGAGGATCAGTCTTTCATGTTGAAGGCTAAAATGATGCCAACTGGAAGAGGCAGCTTTGAAACAAACCTTGAATAATAAAAAAATCAATGAAATACTAAATTAGATCCGGAATGGAAGTTCATTGTCATTTAAAAACTATAAAACAAATAGCCAGCCAGATGTAATGTTTGTTATTAGTCTATTTGGGGCAATAGGATTACCGGTAATGTACATAGGGGTTAAAATGTGTAGAACTGCTCTTTAAAACACAATTTACACCCATTTACATTTACAGCAGTGTGTGTGGAGGCTACTATAGTTTTAATACCTATCCACACTATGTTGATTCTTTGTGGTGTAATGTGCATGCCTACGAATCTTCTCCTGTATCAATTTATCAGCAAGAGAATGTTGCAGCCCAACAATATTGGAAACATTCCATGCAGAACCAATCAGATTATTTTATTTAGGTAACTAGCAGGGGGATGCCTCTTTCAGTTTAAGAATAGGGATACTGTAAACCTTGCACCTGTTGCCATCATTTGACTATGTGACAAAGGCTGTACCCACTTTTACATGTGTTTGAATGTGTGTTTGTGTTTATTGTGTTTCACTATGTTTGGCTAACAAAGAAAGGGGAGCAATAAACGGTAAAAATGTGTTTTGATCTAATCCATTCTCCTTCACAGTTGATCTGAAATCCTTGTTTGTTTACAGCAATTCTCATGGTTGACCACAAGAGGGTGCGGTTACCAATAGCAGGTGATTCTTGATTGGAGTTTACAACTTACAGTTTTTAGAAATCGCTTCGGCACTATTGACAAAACCAAATTTTCCCAAACTATAGACACATAATTTAGAACAGATCTTCAAAATGCATTTTTTTTTATTATAAAAACTTCTTTCAAGTGCTTGTACAATATGCATAAACCTAAGATAATTGGTTTATTGAACATAAATCACCAGATCAAAATGGCACAATATTACATCAAAGTATTCCTATTTTAAAATGCAATTCACAAATTACATAGGAAATTGCTGTCTTATAATTTTATACAATGCCATCAATTCATACAACTACTAAAAGTAACTGATAAACGATATTCAATATTTTGAGGATGAAAGTTACAGGGTAAAGAGATCAATGCGATGATAAAAACCTGTAACATTTGGATGTTATGTGCTACAAGCATTGAATGAATGTTATAGGAGAAACATTTCGGCTAATCTTCGCTTCCCCATTGGTACCATACGCTTAGTTATGTACACAATTATGTGCATCATCACCTTAGGATTTTGGGGATTCTTTTTTTCTTCTTACAGAAGTAAATAAAGACTTCACTCTCTGTATTTGGGGGAATTTTTCCAGTTCAAATCTTTTCTCTTTTCTCCTCCCTATCTATCCATCCATTCCTTATGTTCTCATCACCTACGTTGAACTAACTCACTAGGCTCAGCCAAATGAATAGTTACCTCAATAATAATTTTACATCAGTTCACACCATGACTTGGAGGCTCAGTCTTGTGGGGGTCACTATCTTGGGGAATATTCAATGCTACCAATTATGATTAGCCGTTAAAAACCCCTTATCAAAGGCTTTCAATTCCATTGGAATTTAGATTGTCTCATGCCCATTTTCATTCTAATTCTGCTCGCAACCACTTCCGATAGGACTTACAGGCGAATCTGTAACAGTCACAGCAAGAGTCTGGAAATCATCTGTTTTCATTTTTTTCTGAAGTCAGCATTCATTCGCCCACACATAGAGATGAGTTCTTCCCCTACCCAAAGGCCATGAGCACAGAGGTTTACCAAACACACATCGGTCTCCAGGCTATAGGCAGCGCTGAGTGGTCGGACATCAGCTGTGTCAGCTAAGTGTTACACGACTCATCAAATATTTGCTTTTCTTTTGTTTTACAATCATGTTTGGACGTGTCATTTGGGTCAGGACTGTGTTTTGATGGGAATGTGTCTTTTCATTTTTACATTGAAATGCCACATCTGTGTTTGATTTGACCCTTGTAAATACCAACGGTCGTTTGCAGTGTTTACAGAATCACTAAGCTAATGATTGGGCAATGTTAATCCAACCTTGTCATGTATGTTTTTGGTGTATTGTGTCTGTGTGTAGGCTTTGTTTACCTCAGTGTCTCTGGCTGAGTGTGTATATGCACCAGGGAGTTTACACTATGTGTGTCCTGCCATACCTCTACCCCCACACATGGAAAGTTCAGATCGCTTCAAGGCTGAGCCTGTCATGCTTTCCTGTCCCACTTCATTAGATGCTGACACAAATGCACCCACAAAGACACACACACACTAAGAGTGCAAACAGTACACAAACACTCATATGTACACAAACATTCACATACCTGGGAGTTAACAATTATCATAAACCCTAGAAGTGTTCAGTATATACCGTATATATGCATTGTTAAAGATGCATATGATGAAATAATCTTGAGATGTTGACTGAGTTGGATAGTCTTGATTGTGAGCATTATTTTGGTTTTTCTGAAGGGGTCACATACCCCTGTGTGTGCGCAAGATAGGCAGAAAGACAGAGACACAGACAGAGAGGTAGACAGACAGAGAGACAGACAGAGAGGTAGACAGACAGAGAGACAGCGAGCTAGACAGACAGACAGCGAGCTAGACAGACAGACAGAGAGCTAGACAGACAGAGACAGAGAGCTAGACAGACAGAATGACAGAGACCTAGACAGACAGCGAGCTAGACAGAGACAGAGAGAGAGAGACAGACAGAGACAGAGAGCTAGACAGACAGACAGAGAACTAGACAGACAGAAAGACAGAGAGGTAGACAGACAGAGAGCTAAACAAAGATAGGGACAGAGACAGAGACACAGGTAGGCAGTCATACAGACAGACATACATTTAAACAGGGAGGAATTTATGAGCTCAGGATAGCTTTGTTTTGAGGCCTGGTCTCAAGCCAAACTCTTTGCTTGAAAAGGCTACACCTTGGCACTATTCAAAGGTAATATATTTGTAGGTGCCCCTCTCAGCCGTTTTCCCACCTTCCATCCAAGAGAATTTCCCAAGGCACTGTTTTTGAATTTCAAATCTACATTTACCTTGTTCCCCCATCTGATATTCTCTGCTTGTAAAGTCTACCAACATTATTCAATATTCTTACAAACACTGTTTGTAGCTGTGGAAATCTCCTGCTTTTGTGGTGTCATTTGATTTGATAGTACAAACACATTCACATAGGATCTCCGTGTCTACAGTTTGCGTTGGATTCTATTAATCCCATCCTTTAATAGCCCCATGTCTACTAATAGTTCAATATAGCACGTCAGGACATGCAGCCACCGCAGCTTCTTTTCTAAGCCAGAGTACAAAAATGCAACTAGCAGTATGAGATTTCATATTAATTTATTCACGCGTTTACACAAAATACTTACGTAGATACAGATATACAGAACGTGAGTTTGCTAGTGTGTTAAAGGTACTTTCCAGTATGTTGGCGAGTCTATGTGCTGGCATTGACTGATGACAATGAAAAGTATAGTGTTGAAACCCCTTAACATGAACCTCTTTATAGAGGGCATACAGCAGGCTATACTGAACGTGGAAACCATGGGTTCTCATACAGCCCATTCTGAAGTACATCTGTAAAGTAAAGTTGAGACTATTCCTGTTGGTTACCCCCAAGGGTCTGCATTCATTATCCAGCAAGCTAAACATTATTAGCCGGATCAGAAAAGACACCACATGAGATGAATTCAGTGAGCATGTTAACGAGTACCACCTAAAGTGATATTAAAACCCACGTCAAATTGTGCCGACTAGCTCTTGATCTGAGGGTTGACTCAAAGCATCTAGAGAGCATAGATTAGTCTGACAGTCAGTGGATACAGAAGGTCCACCAGTGTTCTCTGGCATGCTCAGAAAATGATGCTTTGTTTGCCTATACTCTAAGCCCAACAGGGGAGACTTGTAAGCTTTCGAAGGTTAGCTGCATTCAGCTCCTGTTAGAAGACACTGTGTGCTCTGCCGAGGTCCAGAGAATAAAGTGGGAGCCAATGGGATTGTATTTAACAGGCTGATGTTGTCATAGTAACTGGTGTTTGTTAACACACTTTATTGAGGTGCCAGTGTATGTAGGCACGCTACCATTGCTGAATCTATAGCTTTTACTACTGGTGCCATAGCAAACGTTGTACAAACAGACGTTTGGAAGCAAACACATCTTAGTAGAAAGTCATTTTAATCAATGTTTCAGTTTTGTTTTAAATTGAACCCTCAATCCCATGAAATGCCATCTAGATAACTTAATGCTACATCACTTCATGATGATAAATAGTTGGATCATAAAATGACTTATCTCTAAATCTCTTCGATGTTTCACCCATTGTTTGAGCATAGCTGGAATGTAAAGCCTTTGATGAGGATGGCATTATCACTTTGACCTTGTGTACTCCTCGTTTGATCTCTCAGTCAACATAAAACCAGTAAAATATGCCTTACATAAAATGTTTTCAGAGATTACAGAAAAAGGCATCCATACCCTTAGGGGTATGATAGAAAAACACAGACATAGTTTTCTGTGTTCTTTTAAGAGGCTGCATTTGAAAGGTGTTCATTACAATTGTTCAAAATTTCCATCTACATTTACAAATTACTGCACACGTTTTGGACCATCTGTACTTTGATGTACTTTGTCCAATCTATGTTCTGGATAGGCTTAAAAAAGAAAAAACTGTTTCAGATCATTCTGACTGTCGCAAAGAAAGGCCTATGAGCTACACTATGTCAATAGACAGGCCCCCAAGTTCCACTAAACCAAAGTATGTCCTATGATTCAAGATTTCCCTTCAGTCTGTACTTATTGAACACAGCACGGATTCAGTCACACAATCCCATTGTTCCAACAAACTGGCTCTGTCTGGGTTGCGATGGACGTTGTTTGTGCTCCAGTGTTGACATTATTGAGTCAGAAAACACTTCAGTGTGGCTGGGTTGTTTTGGACTGTTTACAGTGTATCTGCGCTCCCTACGCCTCCAATGGTTGTAAAAGATGCATGCTACCGACCTGACATTCAGCTAGTGTTTGGAATGAGGTGCCATGCCATGGAGTCACTAATTAGCCATCAAACTCCTCACTCTGCCGCAGATATGCAGAGATAACAAGTGCGTGTCAACACAGCCAAATTACCATAGGAGTTAGGACAGGAGCCAACAACCTGATCCTAACATTACAACATGTTGAATCAGCTTACGGCAACATAGATGTGTCTAATGGTAGATAATTAGCTAGTTCTACAACTCAGGCTTGATACCTTTCAGACGAGAGGCTTGAAACCCCATGTTCCAATTAATTTGCTTTCTAAACAGTGGTTGCTAAGATCAATAGTTTGTGTGAGTCAGTAATGATTAAATTACTATGTGCGCACAGAGTCACATCCAGGGGTCTGGTTTGTGTTGTTTGGTTGAATTACTTCAGTTCAGCATCAGAGTTACATACACGAGTGAGTAATCATATTCGCCTGTATTACTGGAAGGAAAGCTAAAACAAAAAAACATTGCATACAAAAATGGAACGTAATTTAATGAGATCTAGATAAAATAATCACTCACAAGCTCTCGCTTGCTCAAAGTAAAGCATATACATACCTGTATGTATTTTGAGACCTGTTAATAAAAAGGGGACACCATTTCTTGCAGTTAATTTAAGTTCAAGTAGATTTTGGGATAGTTTGACAATAGACAATACACTTTCCTGATAATGGCTTTATCAAAAGCTACTAAAATAAAGTAGTGCTTAAAAGCATTCCTTGTAATCAAGCTGCCATGCAGCCAAAACAACCCTAGAAGGGTCTGGTTGATATTAAGCCTCTTACAACCCTCTATATATCCCAGCTGGCTGTTTCAGCAGCCAGGCCTTACTTGATTGGTTCCCTTAATTACCCACAAGCCTCAGGGGGTTCTGTAGGGCAGGAGCCCTCCACGTCATCGCCGCGGGGATGTCGCAGAGGCGCTCATCAACACGCGGGCCTGGTTTCAACATGTGAGCGCTGACCTCCACGGCGTATCGCCTCACACTCATTTAAAAGGTCAGGACATGTGCGACCTCGTGCCTTTTGCTCCGCCAGATCGTTGACTCTAAACGGACACTTGCTCAGTCTTAAGCTCTGACAATGGGCTCCATTCAAAGACCATGCAACCTGTAGAACATATGTTGCCAAAAGGGGGGTGGGGGCTTACGTGCATGACACAGGTCAGGAATGAGTAGACACATTTGCCTACTCGTTATTTTATCCACTTAAGCAACTCTCCCGAAACGTGGCAAACTGCAGTGCTCCACTTTTCATTTGCATGGCCGACCCGAAACATATGCTTTATAAGCTCCTTACTTACTTACCACAGGAGCCTCCAATGGCTCCCTGGACACCCAGGGGTGAGGATGCCTGTTAGGAAACTGCTGGTGCTTTTGTACTGACTGTTCTGATGTAATGCCCCCCTGTACCAGCTGAAGGTGTTGGGGCTGAGCTAGGGTTAAACCCAGCTGGGCTCACTACTGAAGAGGCCAGACGAGAGAGAAAGAGAGAGAGAGAGAGAGAGAGAGAGAGAGAGAGAGAGAGAGCTGTTCAGGAAAGCAATCTGAAAAGTTACTTTAGTAAACTGATGCATGTCATGAGTGGGACAGAGACATTTTTTTAAGTCACATTTGTGCCAAATGCAGTCTGGATTCTTCGTCAAGTACATATATTAACAGACGTGTGTGCATAGTCTATAGGTTAAGACTTCTAAACAGAGGTTTAGTTCATGGAACTTTGACATATAGATGTGCTTCACAGTTTGGAAGCCCGCATTATAAATCTAGGGTTATGTCCACACATATATAAAATATAACTTATCATGTATAAAAAAAGCTTCCATGGTCATTTATTGTCGATTTTGCAACATTAGATAATTTACCAGCAACCCTTCAAATCATTTGTAGCCTTATAGCCATTGCCAAGTTTAGAAATAGAGTAGCCAGAAGTAGTTTGTCTTTTCCAGACACTCCCTTCTTTGTACTGGATCATTTCTGGGTTTAATAACACTACAATGCAGTAGGTGCATTTTGAGGGCTATTTTACATGATATTCCAGAAACAAAAGAAGACCATTTTTCCCAACCTTGTGGTTATCTAAATCACAGCATCCTAATCCTATCTCTGTCTCTTTTATTCTCCTTTACATCCCGTCTGACTGTATCTCAGACAGAACATTATAATTTAGCACATACAAGTTATTCATTTACAATCATGGTCATGTCCTGTGGTAGACGATCAATAAAAGGGCTGGAGTTGTTTGAATGTGTACAGGTCTTGATGCAGGCGTGGCGGACTAAGCTCCTCAGGCAGTAAAGGAGACACGCTGCAGCAAGACGGCATCAGTCTCTAAGAGAAGAAGACAGAATGCTGACAAACTCCTTTCTCTTCAGTGTCTTTTTTCACTCAGTTGAAGGCCCTCATGTCGTACAGCCTCATAAAGCAGAAGAGTTAGCTAACTGTGAAACTCTGCCCCAGACGTTTCATGTCACTGTTTTATGTGTGTACACTTTTTATTGTGCCTTGTGCAGTCGTAATCTTGCGGGTTTTTGGACCTATCAACAAAGATTTATCCCTTTTTGAACTGGCGGTGGTGGTTTGGCTCATGGGGTGGTGGTGGTGGTGGAGGGCCAGAAGCTTAAAAACACTTAAAGAATAGATATCTCCCTTCCATAGCAAATGTTTGCAGTGCATCCAGCCATTGCAAATAGTATTATATAAAGCCAAAACCAATTTTACAAATTAAATCATAAAACTTTATGATCCTTTTGAATTTGACAGGATAGGAACAGCGTTAAAAACCAACCCCTTCGCATGTCATTGGTCAAACATTTCTTAATATGTCTTCTTCATCTCTCTATCTGTTTTGGAGATGAATACAATGGAGTTCAACAATATTGCTATCTCTTAAATCAGTGTGAACCGATATAGATTCAAAGAACAAAGAAATCAAAGCCTGGCAATGATTTCATAGTACAAGTCTGTGCCCAGAGCACTATGGAGCCAATATAAGCAGCACTCTTAAATCATTCAAATGCCGAGTCCGTTTGATGACGGTTTGACAGAGTTGACCACATGAAACGAATGTGCAGGTATTCTGAGGTCATGACAAAGAGGAAGCTGATATGATTCACAACTATGATGCTGCAAGGGAGGAAACCAATTCACAGAGCACATTGGTGACGCTCTGAGAGACGGCCTCACACAGAGAATACAATTCATTCCCCTTTTGTTCTCGATTACGTTTCAATAAGTTCATTCCAAAAGGCACATGCAATGTGAAGATGAGTGGTTTATTTGAGTTTTCTTCCCAACCCCTTAATACTCTACCAAAGAAAATCCATGTTGGGCCAAAGTCCTCATTGAGTCATATTGACATGAAATAGCTAAGTAAAAGGTAATGGAAGGAGATCAGAGCCAGCACCTCCCTGTTTTACCTCCTAGTCCCCTGGATCTCCATGTCTCCTCAATCCGGCTGGGGGATGTTCGCACACATCACAGGCATCTGTCCCATGGGGATCAGCCAGAGTGTGGTACGTTTCTCTGCACGCCTGCAACACTCTGATGGGTCACGGCAGAGTCAAGTCCTTTTTTATGTAACACTTCAAATATGAATGCATCCATTAGAAATTTGAAATTGCCCACAATAGCTTCAAGTTTACCTTGTAAGAATGATTGAATTGAATGATTGAAAGTGCAAGTAAAAATTAAGAGATCACTGTAAAATGATCAGTTCCTTTGGCTTTACTATTTATATGTTTGTGTTTTGAGAAAAACAAAACTTTTTGTTTAATTCTACATATTACATTTCTCCAAAATACAAATATTGTAATTTAGAGCATTTATTTGCAGAAAATGACAACTGGTCAAAATAAAAAATCTGCGTTTTCAGACATCTAATAATGCAACGATAACACGTTCATAAACATTTTTAACAAGCACAACACCAATGTTTTATCTTTGGAAGAGTTCAGGAATCAATACTTGATGGAATAACCCTGATTTTCAATCGAATCTTTCATGTGTCCTTGGTATGCTCTCCACCAGTCTTTCACATTACCATTGGGTGACTTTATGGCATAAAGATTTAAGCAGCCAGTCTTTGTTTGATGGCTTGTGGCCATACGTACATCTTCCTCTTGATCACATTCAAGAGGTTTTCAATGGGGTTCATGTCTGGAGATTGGGCTGGCAATGATGACAGGGTCTTAACCTGGTCCTTCATCCACACCTGGTTTGACTTGGCTGTGTGGCATGGAGCATTGTCCTGCTGAAAAGAACAATCCTCAGAGCTGGAGAACATTGTCAGAGCAGAAAGAAGCAGGTTTTCTTCCAGGACAACCTTGTACATGGTTTGATTAATCATTCACAAAGACATATCTGCCCGATTCCTGCCTTGCTGAAGCACCCCCAGAAGCACCGATCCTCCACCACATTTCACAGTGGTTGTAAGACACTGGCTTGTAGGCCTCCTCAGGTCTTGATCTAACCATTAGATGACCTGTTGTTGGGCAAAGATGAAAATTGGGCTCGTCACAGAAGATTACCTTAATCCAGTCCTCCAGGGTCCAATCCTCATGTTCTTTTACAAACCTCATCCTGGCTCATCTTTGCTTCTCATTGATGAAGGGCTTTTTTATAGCTTTGCATGACTTTTGCTCTCCCCCTAGGAGCCTATTTCGAATCGTCCTTGCCATGCACATCACTCCAGCTGCTGTTTGCCATTCTTTTTGAAGGTCACTTCATGTCATCCTACAGTTGCTGAGTGACATTCGTGGGAGTTGGCGGTCATCCTGGTCTGTTTCTCCCACTGTCGGTCTGTAGCTTTGTTGTCCCTAATGTCTGCTGCTTGACCTTGTTCTTATGAACCGCCAACTTTGAAACTCTAAAGAAGGAAGCAACCTGACGCTCACTGTATGCCTCCGCCAGTGAAGCCATAATGAAACTTTTCTTTTCAACTCTCTTGGCATGGTCAATAGTTATTTTTGGACTCCAGACACTTTTGAGGCACTACTATTACTGTTTTTGCCATCCAGCTGGAACTATTGCACAAGGATGGTGATGACCACAAAAGTTTTTTTTTCAGTTTTTTTTTTCAATTTTACTCAAATAAATCGAATAAGATTTGGTTTAGGTGATCACCTTATCGGTGCCTCATTAAGTAGAATAAAGTGGGCCTATGTTGGAACTCAACAGACACTGGAATGGAATGGCTACCATACAGTGCATCCGGAAAGTATTCACACCCCTTCACTTTTTCCACATTTTATTATGTTACAGCCTAATTCCAAAATGGATTAAATAAAAAAAATTCCTCAACATTCTACACACAATGTCGCATAATGACAAAGTGAATTTTTTTTTTTTGAAATTTTAGCAAATGTATTGAAAATAAAAAAATTAAATATCACATGTACATAAGTATTCACACCCTTTACTCAATACTTTGTTGAAGCACCTTTGGCAGCAATTACAGCCTCAAGTCTTCTTGAGTATGATGCTACAAGCTTGCCACATCTATTTTGGGGCAGTTTCTCCAATTGGAGGAACTCTGGCTGGGCCACTCAGGGACATTCACAGACTTGTCCCAAAGCCACTGCTTTGTCATCTTGGCTGTGTGCTTAGGGTCGTTGTCCTGTTGGAAGGTCAACCTTCGCCCCAGTCTGAGGTCCAGAACGCTCTGGAGCAGGTTTTCATCAAGGATCTCTCTGTACATTGCTGCATTCATCTTTCCCTTGATCCTGACTAGTCTCCCAGTTCCTGCCGCTGAAAAAGACCCCCACAGCATAATGCTGCCACCACCATGCTTCACTGTAGGGATGGTATTGGCCAGGTGATGAGCAGTGCCTGGTTTCCTCCAGACATGACCCTTGGCTTTCAGGCCAAAGAGTTCAATCTTGGTTTCATCAGACCAGAGAATTTTGTTTCTCATGGTCTGAGAGTCCTTTAGGTGCCTTTTGGCAAACTCCATGCGGGCTGTCATGTGCCTTTTACTGAGGAGTGGCTTCCGTCTGGCCACTCTATCATAAAGGCCTGATTGGTGGAGTGCTGCAGGAATGGTTGTCCTTCTGGAAGGTTCTCCCATCTCCACAGAGGAACACTGGAGCTCTGTCAGAGTGACCATCGGGTTCTTGGTCACCTCCCTGACCAAGGCCCTTCTCCCCCGATTGCTCAGTTTGGCCGGGTGGCCAGCTCTAGGAAGAGTCCTGGTGGTTCCAAACGTCTTCCATTTGCGAATGATGGAGACCACTATGCTCGTTGGGACCTTCAATGCTGCAGAATTTTTTTTTTACCCTTCCCCAGATCTTTGCCTCGATACAATCCTGTCTCGGAGGTCTACAGACAATTCCTTGGACTTCATAACTTGGTTTGTGCTCTGACATGCACTGTCAACTGTGGGACCTTATATAAACAGGTGTGTGCCTTTCCAAATCATGTCCAATCAATTGAATTTACCACAGGTGGACTCCAATCAAGTTGTAGAAACATCTCAAGGATGATCAGTGGAAAAGGGATGCACCTGAGCTCAATTTTGAGTGTCACAGCAAAGGGTGTGAATACTTATGTACATGTGATATTTTATTTTTTATTTTTAATACATTTGCAAAAAATTCAAAAAAGCTTTTTTCACTTTGTCATTATGCGGTATTGTATGTAGAATGTTGAGAATTTTTTTTATTTAATCCATTTTGGAATTAGGCTGTAACATAATAAAATGTGGAAAAAGTGAAGGGGTATGAATACTTTCCGGATGCACTGTACATGTAGTGATTTAAGAAACATTCTGTCTCTTCATTTTGTCCACAGCTGTATTTCTATCAATATACCATTGTCTGTAACTCCGCAATAAAATGACTCCATGTCACTGTGTAACTATTGCCTCAACACGCAGATAGACATGTTCTTGTTTGCTTGGCAGACAGACCCTCCAGTATTATATACTGAGGGGAGATGTGCCTGCACTGACAAACTTCAATGTGAGGACTGCAATGTCTCAATCCCACAACACACGGAGGAAACCCAATCCTTATTGTATCCATGATATTGGAAGTAAAATAAAGGAAATAATTTGATAATAATTTCACCACTGTCTTTTTTGGAGACAGATGGGCAGTTTCGTGAAGGGAATATTTCATTTGATAACTTAATTGAATTTTACACCCATCTCCTTGTTATTTATGACGACTAACTATTCAACAGTGAGACTGAGTGAAACGCTTGATTTGTGGAGAGACTACACCTTGGTGAGGTAATACACTGACACTCCCATTAGGTAATACTGCCCAATGTTGTGTCTAAAGGGTAATGAAAGAGCAAGCAAGGTAAAGTAACTCGCCGCCGGCATATGGGTAAGCCAAACTAGATTGACTGCTAAAAAGAGACGGCATAATTACCAAAGCCGCTGGTGTTGGCTGGGGTGTGGTAGTGATAAGAGTTGGTGGTTGACAGGGGGCCATCTTAGTCATCTGGGCAAGTGCTGGAAACAACACTGGAAATACTAGTACTGTGTGCAGAGGTGTGCTCACTCACAATAGCTGTAGGAAAATGTTTGTCTGTATGGGTGTATTTTTGATCTCTGTAAATGAAACTGACTGCTCTTTGTTTTTGTTGTAAGAAAGCGAACGTGTTCGTCCTGTTGAATCTGGGTGGAAATGTAGTCGTCTTACATAGAAGCCAAAACGAAGGCTAACATCATCTCCCCTGAGTTAAACTTAAAAGAGCAATATATAGTTTATACCTCTCACTGAATTAATACAACCCTTATTATATTTTTCTCTTTGATCACAGAGTCTCACAAAAACATAAAACTGAGATGAATATACCCTGGCAATAGAGAGGCAAGGAACTGTCATATTTTGTTACTTGAACCATAACTTCTGGAACACTGGCAGGTGCTCCGACACTCCCTGCTGGGCTCCTTCCTTGACTTCATGCACACGAGCCTGTGCACAAGCATAAAAATGGAAATATGTTTAGGGACATGACAATCCATCGTTTATTACAGTACAGATTCAAAAGCAAGAAATGCTAAACCAAAATGCC
Source organism: Galaxias olidus (assembly GCA_026901105.3). Classification (NCBI taxonomy): domain Eukaryota; kingdom Metazoa; phylum Chordata; class Actinopteri; order Galaxiiformes; family Galaxiidae; genus Galaxias; species Galaxias olidus. The sequence goes on along the minus strand of JAPMUY010005074.1, from coordinate 280,165 downwards.
TAAACAAAGGTTTCCAATAACATTTTGACTTGCTGGATGCTGCAAGGCACATGAGATGTCAAAACCTTCACTCCAACCCAGACAAGAAACAGAAGACACCAAGAACCCAAAATATTCTTCCACAGGACTTCACGTCGACCTTGCAGTTGGTTTCCGAAACTCAACCAAAAACTCAGGCTTTTAACCTAAATTCACTGTTACACATAACTTCTTGCAGCACAAGTGTTAGAGTGGTTAAACTTCTAACCAGAATGGGGGGGACAGGGGGACTAGGTAAATAAAACCCTTATTCACTAATAAATTCCCATCGTCTACCAGGACACATGTCCCCATCATTGTACACTAAGCTATACACTACTGGAAAAGATCTGTAAAAATCATACAGGATACATATATTCTATATACAAAACATATAAAATTAAGATATGGTATAAAACTAGCATATACAATTCTTACTAGAATTCAGCAGTTCTTAAACATATAAGGCACTCCATATAAAAATATTACATTGAGATCTTATTCGAATTGTATATGTTAAATGATGTATCTGTGTGGCGCTAAATCGACATACAGAATTCAAACACTTTTGAAAGTTGATTTATACTTTGTGTGTTCATTCACAGTCTAGTCACAGTAGCCAATTCTACAATGGCTACAATGCTTAAAAAACTACTGAATTCTAGTAAAATTGTATATGTCAGTACTATACATTTTACTGTATAGCCTATGTATATTTTATGATGTCTGTTATTTCCCTCCCGAGGGATAAATAAAGTATCTATCTCAACAGACGTTTTGCATATAGAAAGACATGAATCACCCATATTACGAAAGACTTCAATGTGTGTCATCAATTATTTATGGGTTTTATTGTTTGTTACACTTTCCTACACGTTGTACATTTTTGTATTTCATTTGCCGTCAGGGCTTACAATATTTATTCATTTTAAAACATTCCAGTACAATCCCAAAGTAAAAAGAACCATCACAAAAACGATAATGTGGTTTATGAATTCTGTCATTTTTGTACTACCACTCTGGGACCATCCCAGAATCAGTTTTTTACTGTAACATTTTTAACCTCCCTAGGATGCCCTCAATTTCAAGCCCTGTTTACCAGAATTCCTTTATCGTTGTCCATTTGACAGTCTATTGACAGTATTTCATTTTAACAACATTCCAACACTAATACATTGTTACACTGATCTGGATTTCAGTGTTGGGTGCTGCAGTATTGTTACAACCCTTACCTTCGCCATTATGGTGGGTGTACGACAGCACTGTCACCCGGGGCATATACTACAAACGTAGGTTAACTACTCTGAGCTAACTCGGGTTAACAAGGAAGGAAACTCGGAGTTGACAAACTCTGATTATCCAAATGGGTGTTAAACGGTACTACAACGGTGATTAAGATGTGTGTTAGTTAAGTTGGTGTTAACTCCATGGAAATAAATGTTAACGGCTAAATCTTGGCAGCGCATTGCCGAGAGTAAAGTCCTAACAGTATTCTTGTCGTATGTGCATGTTTCTGCAAAGCTACGATCAATTTTACTCTCCCAAATTTTCTAACCAAATAAAAATTTTAACCAATGTGTCCAATTTTTGCATTATGGACACTTGTTTCATTTATAATTGAGATGAAAGGATACATAAAATAATCTAAGATGTGAAAACAATTAGTAATAGGCTTTTAAATGATAGCCTACACATGGGCTACTCCCTAAAGCACATAGGCTGTGTGAATGACATTCTAACAATCATCAGCTGCAACCCCAGGGAAAAGCGCATTGAGATTATGCTTTTTTTAAATTAACTAAAGGTTGAACGATACACTCTTCGGAAGATAACTTTGAATTGGCAAGAGCTTTTTAGCCTATATATTAACACTTAGACTATATGTTGTAAAATTAAGTGTTAATTTTGAATGAACTAAACGACTGCTGAAAAAAACATATTTGTGTCCACTCCAGAAATTTTGCAACGCTTTATGCAGAACAATTTTCCCGATTATCGCATAGAGTGCTTGACATGGAGTTAACCACGAACATAAAACTGCTGAACATAAACAGCAGTTTAGAGATGCAGCGTAAATTGCTATGAAACATACCTCGGGTAAAACATCTCATCTGCTTTGATGGCGCTAAGTGAAACTTTATTTAACGTTAGACATATAGGGAGCAAGCCCAAATAAGCATAACACTTTAGAAACAAGCCCAAAAAACCGCAACCCGGGACTACCAATATTTGTAAGCGACTTTCCAAAAAATCAAGCCCAAAGTCGCTTCTTATAAGCGGACTTGGCAACATTGTTTGCAATGCAAACATTCTTGTGCGTTACCAAATGGGAAATATAGGTGTGCACACGTTCTAGTCAAATATATATCTTATGTTGCTTTAGCACTAGTTCTGTGTTGGTATGGGTCACTGTAGCTATGTAGGCAATATCTTTTTTCTCAGACATAGCTATCGTTTAACAAACGTAACTTGACACCCCAGCAAACTGGCGTGCTGCGCCTGTGAGCTGTGACCTCAGTGATTTGGTGAACTTGATGAGATGGATGAAAACGTCACTAGGTATGTTAAAATAAAATATTTAAATCTGGACATATTCATCTTGCCTACTTCGATACAGCAGTTTTTTTGTTGATAACGTTATAACCACAAAATTGTCTAGCTGTATAGTAAAGTGCAGTTACAGTATCAACTAAAAAGTTAGCTTCATAGTTTTGAACTTGTGAAATAACGTTAGCACTGTCGCTACTATGTTAGCCTAGCTAGCTAGATTAGGTAGGCTTGGCTAACGTTAACTACCTAGCTATTTCATATCACACTTTACGTTTTGTTTTCATGTATAACATAACATTATGCCAGCCTCAGACTACACAAATTCATACCGTTCTTAACACGATTTAGACGGTTAGGACACATTTCCAGCGATGGTCTGGCCATTTACAGATACAATCCCACGACAAACCAACATACATACTAGCATGTCAGAATTTTTTTATGCCTTTGCTCGCCTTGTGTTGTGTGAGATCTCCTACAATGGTGGATTTGACACTGGGTCGTAAACGTGTTCATTGGTTGGGGTCAAACGTGTAACGCTAGTGTGCCTTTTCTCCCAGCATATTTTCGAAATGTGTCTACACGGAAATCATGTCAAGTGTGATATATTTGGATTATAAAATAGGTCTTCTCTATTAATCTTGTGTTCACAGATTGAAATATAGCTAGGAACACAAGTGTTCTGTGACAAACTGGCGTGGGCTTCATCGTTGAATGCCTGTTCAGTGTCTGTCTTCCTATGGACAATGCTCATGGCTGTGTTTCCGATGGATGTTCTCCTGAAGAGCAACTTGAGAAGGCAAATCCGGGAGGGAGGGCAAAGCAGGACTGCTCTGGACCCCAAAAAAGTTGATGCAATCTATAGTATGTTGATGTGTGTTTGTTTGTGATGTGTGGGGCTAACATGAATGAAAATGTAAAGGATATGGGGATAAATGTTAAGGAAACGTTCACCCATTTTAGGACAAAATGTGTGACTGTTATTGACTAATATTAATTAATAATTTATGTATTCATTGGAGCCACACTGAAACAGTGGCCCCAGGCTACGCCCTCATAAATAGGAGCAGCGATCAACGCCAATCTTGATGAGCTCCGGAGCAAGACACGGGTTGAGAACAAGACACATGAAGACAAAGAAACTGAGGGAACCCTGTTTCCTTTGGACAATTAAAACCCAGTTTACTCTCAAAATTGGTCCTCAGAAGGACTTCTTTTTTGTTTTTTGGCAGAAGTCATGTTATCCGGAACATAGAATGATGTCTGTCTGTTTATCAGAGCATGTTTGGTCAGGCGCACTGCACTTTGCGTTTTTGCATTTCCTGGATTAAATATATTATTTAATATTGCTAATTTAATAAACAAAGAGGCTCATAAAAACCATATATGTTTAAAATGCAAATCACAGAGATTTTTTATCGTTTTCATGTACATTTTATATATTTTGACATACATAAATGGGGTGAATAATTTGTGACAACTAATATGGTTTTTACAGAAATCATGCAGTGGGACTAATAAGAACAGATACAAACCATATATGTTTATAATGCGAATCATACATATATTATAATGTTTTCCTATACATTTTGTATATGTTGACGCAAATAGGGTAAACAATTTCGTTAGAATTAATATATGTTTTTTACACAAATCATGCAGTGGGACTTATAAGAACACATAAGAAACCATATATGTTTATAGCGTGAATTATACATATAATGTTTTCATATGCATTTTGTATATGTTGACACAAATGGGGTCAAAATCTTGTGAGAAATATATATGTTTCTCACACAATTCATTGAGTGGGACATATAAGAACACATAAAAACCGTATGTGTTTAAAATGTGAGTCATTCATATATTATGTTCTCATATTCATTTTCTATGTGTAGACACAAATGGGGTAAAACATTTGTGAGAATTAATATATGTTTCTTACTCAAATCATGCAGTGGGACCTATAAGAAACCATATATGTTTAAAATGCGAGTCATAAATATATTAAGCTGTTTTCATATTCATTTTATATATGTTCCATCCATTATCCATCCATTAGCTATACCGCTTATCCTATGCAGGGTCGCGGGGGGGCTGGAACCTATCCCAGCCGACACAGGGCGAGAGGCGGGGTACACCCTGGACAGGTCGCCAGTCTATCACAGGGCCAACACATAGGGACAGACAACAACTCACACTCACATTCACACCTATTTATATATGTTGACATACGTTAATGGGGTCAAAGTTTTGTGAGAACTCTATTGTTTCTTACACAAATCATGCTGTGGAACATATAAGAACCTCACATGTTTATTGTGTTTAGACTTACAGATATCATATGAAATTCTTGTTTCACTGTATACAAAAGGGGCCATAATCATGCATGAATTCATGTATGAATTCATATATGTTTTCAGCATGTTTCATCCATACTAAACATATATGATTTTTACAGATCTTTTCCAGTAGGGTAGGGCTGTTCTAGAACATTTTTCTAACATAAAGCTTAGTCATGATAGCACAAGACAATTTGACTCACTATCAGGTCAGCTTAGTTGGTCATTGGACAAATAAAACAGATCACCCTGCAAACGAGGGCTGAGCACCAACCAGAAAGAAAGCGAGTAGACAGACCACCGATGTTTTATTGATCGATGTAGACATTTGATTTAGAATGGGCCAGTGGGACACCAAGTCAGGGATCTGTGATTCACATGCACCTCCCTTTGGGTCTGGATTTGACATTTGCTTGGGTTCTCATAAAACGACAGGGATGACAAACAAACCGGACTAAAATGGGCCATGTGGAATTCTTTTAGTTCTGTAGACTTTCCTACCCCAGGCTAGCTTCTTCTTTTACCTCAAATGCTGCTGATTCACCCGATTGCCTGCAACCTTTGTGCACACATTAACTCCTTGTGCACACCAGGGAGCTGAAAGATAACTGCGCATGGGACAAAGATGAACAGATTAAGACAAGCATTAGATTAGCCTGTTTGCAGCTTTGGCAGGCTTGATAAGTGAAGCTTCTATTCCTATACATGGATATACAAAACTTGATACCTTACCAGTGAAAAATAATGCATTTGTTTAAATGTATACTATATTTTTGTTATATGCAATATAATTTTGGTTATAAAACTTTCTTAAATTGTTCCCAGGTCTGCTGCAAGTTCATTCCTACTTTTAATGGACATGAACAAAGCCTATGAAAGCGGTATACCAAATAAATATAAATAATATATAATATAAAATGTGTCTAAATGTTGAATTGCAGCCACTGTTCTCTGCACTTATCCCACACACGTCGCTGCAGAATAAATAAAAGAGAAGTTATGTTTCAAGGGACACTGTATATTGCCCCCTTTTAGAACATCCCACATTTAAACCTCCACAGAATCACTCCTATGCTTATCCTCCCTTTTGGGAAGTGTGCTCTCATGGAACAACGATGTCACACGGCCCTTCAGAGACCTTTAATGAATATCAAACTTAACAGAAAACACATCGCCTGTTGGCCACACACTGGTCTTTTACAGCTCCTGCAGTAAATGTTCTCTTCTGTGAAGGTGTTAAACTTTGCCACCTTCACTCCTAAATGAGTACATTTAGAAAGGTTCCAGATCGTTCCACAATGTAGGTGGGTGTCTGGGCTGTATACTAACACTAATGCTATGTGTATTATATTTATTATACAGGCTGTGCATGTGCTTACATTTCCCAGCTAAAGACTAGGCTGCTTGGAGACTTTGTTAACACAGAGAATGTATTATAGCAATCATAGAAACAGTATTGCTGTGCCACTGCCAGAAGGTGCTAGATAGAATGTTTGCGGTAGACTTCTCGGTAACTCCTGGAGGGAATCATATCAATGTGTGATAACAGCCTTTGCGGTGGAGTGGTGTAAATGATTCATCAGCAGGTTCACCTGTTGCTCTATGTCCTTCCTGTGTCTCTGGCCATCAAAAGGTGATCATAGACTGTGGGAGCACAGAGAACGTATGGTCTGGACACTACTATTTATTCTTTATTTATTTTAGGACTTTATCGCTCTTCTACCAGTAGATTTCTCTTAGATAGGCGTACTCAAAGTGTAGCATGCCTATTTAGAAAGTGGCTGATATGGTGAATTTCAAATATCAACAGATTTCAAGACACCCTTTTAGGGAAGACGAAAATGGCACGAGTCATGGCTTTATCGCGCTTGACATTTATTCATGGCATTGCATAGTAGTGCAGTAATAGGTCTAGCAAACTGCCAGGCAGCTGGCCAGTCATAATTGCAACCGTCACAGCTTGGTTTTCTTTAGAACACACAAAAAAGAACATAAAAGACCAAGGAACACAACGAGAGGTTGATCCGCGACGTCACTAAGAATGTGGAACTCTCCAAGAGCGGTCTCCAGGCCACACACAGGTCTGCCAGCGAGGGTCTGGCCACCACTGTGCCGGTGTGATGGTGTAGCAATGTGGAACCAGTCTACTGAGGCTGTTTAGATTAACAACCCTTCACTGAGGGCAGGAATTCTGGAAGACAAAGCCCCGCCGGCCGCGGGGGTCGGAAGAGTCAAGAGTCTCCAGCCACCACCGGAGAGGCGCCAGGAGAGAATGAGGGGCATTTTGTCATCCCGTACGCTGACATGTTTTGAATCACGGAAAAACACGCAATTCTTGTGGCGTTCTAACACATTTCATGATGCTGACTCATAAGATAGCATTGCTAAACTACTTCCTCGCGTCATTACAACCGCCTTGCTTTTGTTATCCCCTATTCATGAACTCAAACTTCCTGGTAGTCCGCAACATTTGAAGCGTGGTACAATCAGTGACATCACTAGTTAATCAGGAAAAGTACCTCAGTATTAAGTGGCGTCTGAGTCACTCCTGTCTGGCACAACACGACCAGGAAATCACTCGTTGGAACAAGAGGGGGAATTCTCTCAGTTGACAAGAAAATCTGATTATTACTTCTATTTATTACAGTTTCTTGTAGATCAAATGTCTTTTTGCAAACATATTTGAATGGTTTGAATACAAGGCGATGTAACCGTCATAACAGATTTTTTTTATTTTTTATTTGGAAAATCCCTTCACATGAATAAATTGAGGTAGAGTTTTCCAGGAAAGGAAATCATTATTTTTGCAGTAGTTGTTTATTTTCATTTTCAATTTGCCAGTTTCTCTATTTTCCCCTAGATTTCCCCATAGTGTCCTTGGCTGGAGATGGATTGCTTCAAACTGAAATACAGATGATCTAAAAGGAATAAAATAAATGAAATGAGAGAAATAAACTGATTTAAGGATGTTTTTCCTTAAATGTGGTGCAAACACAATCCATGATACACCTATTGACACTAAACGAGACGCCCATGTGTATGTCATTCACTTATGTCAGCAGCTGGTAGTATACATAGATTAAAGATGGCTGTTTCTTTGTTGAATCACTCAACATCATATGAAGTGGAATAGAACCCACTCTAACAAGTTTACAGGCAACTGATGGAATGAACCTTGGCATTTGAACATTTCATTTCTACCCTCTGTTTACTCTTCTAATTGATGTCATGCTTAGAACCAGTAGTGATATACTATGTGAGGCACAAACCACAGGTGTCTTTATCCGTTTGACATATGACAATATTTGAAACAATAACAGCATCTGACATCTGATAACATCTCACAAAATAAGTGTCACCTAAGGGAACTTATGAGTCCCACTGCCCTAAGCGACTAGACATAAAGTGTGGGTGCAGGAGTGAACCCAAAGCAAAGACACAATGCCACAAACAGAGTTCATATATAAGAGCACATCCCATAAGAGCAAGACACCGTTTAGACAATGTGTCTAATCGAATCGGTTGATTATAATTATTATCCCATAACGCCTTGTTGCAAATCCAGATCAAGGTTGTTTAAGCGTAAGGAACATGCACAATACTTATTTCCACACGGCGTTGAATTTCATCATTATATGACTCTTAATTATTATAATTCTACAAGCTCTTTTTAACTAAACAATTCACCACCTAATTAGATATGTACAGTCTATCTTCTTGAATATGCAGCTTAAACAATTATTCAAAAGATTTCCAGAAAAGGCAGTGTAAATACTGTAGTACAAAAGTATTTAGCGAAGCAACTTCTTTCCCACAAATTGGTGAAAGTCTGCACTTTAACCTTCAAAGGAAAAACTCCTCCAGTCTCAAAGGAACCTGCTATGTGCACAAATAAGACCTCTCTTTTGTTCAAGATTACTATTTGAAATTATCAACAATATGGGGACAAGGGTAGAGGTCTTTACAGGCATTCATCATTAGAAGTGAGTTTTATCAAAGTATCTGAGGTTTCACAGAAGACAAGTTCTTCCCTCACACATTTATGAAAGAGCAATGAGAACAAAAGAGTTTTAATAACACGTTATCCCTTTGTTGAGATAAAATAAAATAACTTTTTTTAAAAAGTCTGTAAAATTAACTTTCAAGTTCTGAAAACACAACAAATTGTTTTGAGGTCTAAATGCGTAAGGATGAAAGGAAGGATGGGATATTTAGCATTGCACTGAAAGTCATGAAAAAGAATAGTCCAACATCATTGAACATCATACAGGTACATCGGTTCTCTGTGTCCATGGAGGTTAACCACAACGTTTATGCATGTCCAAATAGTGATCAAGTTAAAATAGAAAACATGTAAAACACACCAAAGTAAACACACACATTCTTAACTCATCATTGAAAGGGAAAAAAATTGTCAGACAGCTTGACATTCTTGTTGACCATGTGTCTGAATGCCATTCCCCAGACTTTGTCTGTACAGCTTGTCGATGGACAAAGTTTGTTCCAAGTACATCTCATTTCAGATTCACAATGGTTGCGGTCCAAAAAAGAAAGGGTAGGTCTGAACTAACAATTTTACCTTTATTTTCCCTCTGACCCAGTACTTCTACTGCTACCTCTTTTCTTTTCTCTCTCTGTTTGGCATCCCTCACCCCCACACAATCCCTAGAGGATAATGGAAACCATGTTAAAAAAAAACTCCACAATGTTTGCGTTTAACAACATGGCTCGCTTGCTTCAAACAGCCATGCAATTGAAGCAGAGCTAGATAAGGCCTGACTAGACTTGTCTTGTTGGCTGCTCAGTCTACTGTACACCACCTGCAACTTTTAACCTCGCTTTTTCTTCCTTTCCAAGTTTTACTGAAAAATGCTGAGCTTGCACGACTCTGCATTTCCTCACAATTTTCTAACCCCTGCATGAGAACCCACACACCAACTACTCTAGGTTTCTGCTATGTAAGGTTCCCTTGTCTCTCTCTCTGTCACACGCGCGTGCGTGCGCACACACACACACACACACACACACACACACACTTACAGAAGACACTCTTCTACGGGCTAAGATTGGTGCCAACAGAAATTGTATTTAAATTATATTAACTTGAATTTGAATAACATAAATTTTATTTTTATTGCAGAACAGTTTCACCCTTTGACATGCTTAAAAAAAGCTACAAAAGAATCGTGTATGAGGCAACTGCTGATTGGCCGAAAATATCTTTTGTTGAATTGGTGTTCATTTGCTTTTCCAAAAACATGTAGGTAAATTGGTGACTCTAAATTGCCCGTAGGTGTGAATGTGAGTGTGAGTTGTTGTCTGTCCCTATGTGTTGGCCCTGTGATAGACTGGCAATCTGTCCAAGGTGTACCCCGCCTCTCGCCCTGTGTCGGCTGGGATAGGCTCCAGCCCCCCGCGACCCTGCAAAGTATAAGCGGTATAGCTGATGGATGGATGGATGCTTTTCCTTATTCCATGGATGTCAATCTCCCAACAGAAAATGAATTGCAACAACTGCGTTTTGAAGTTAACCTGATGTTAAATGTATACTCTAAACTAACTTGAAATAAAAGTCGACACTCAACTGAAACCAGGCCAAAAATCTATTTAAAACCATTACATTCAACTTCAAATTGTAAATACAAATTTAAATGACGCAATCCAAATGCATTTTAATACAATTCAAAATCATGGTGCTACTAACATCCGCCATACTCTTTACCCATACACACCCTTTCCCCTGAACATAACCCGGTGAATTTAGCTTGAACCTTTAGCACATTACTATTGTGGTTTCTGTGTTGAGTTCAAGACATATTTTCCAAAATCAAACTAAAATGGCCTGTTGGGCCATTCAGGGTTGGAACTATAAGTGATAGAACATTGGCAATGGTATTGGTGAAGTTCGTCGTTGTGCCATGCATTATATTGTTTACACTGTAAAACAAATCCCTTATAAAAGGGGTAAATGACTGGCAGCAATGGCTGCCAAACAAAAACCATAAATTAAAGTAAAATCTCCAAACACAAACTAAAGTGCAAAAACAATAAATGCACAGAAATTACAATTAAAGGTTTTGCCAAGATATACTTTTATTTTACAGATATTTCTTAAATTATTATGATGAAACACCTTCCATGAAGTGACTGCACTACAAGTTCAGCAGAGAAAAACTGTTCTTTCTATACATATTTGTTAAATCATTGCGATCTAACTTTCCAGAAAGTGATGGCACAAACGGAGCTACAAAGAACTACTGTAATTCATTGCCAAAACTTGTAAATTTAATCTCCAACTTTTTTACAGATAGCAATTAGAACAATATTGCAACCAAACAGGTCCATGGTGCTCAAACAACTCTAGTGAACTACTCCGAAGGATTCAATCTAGAAACCCCGACCTAACACATGAATATTACTTACAATTTCATTTTTCACATTGAATAGGTAGATAATAATCATTATCCCACAATACTTTGCTTCAAATCCAGATCAAAGTTGTTTTGGTAAATTGCTAAATTTGTATCTACATTTACAATTGTAAATGTAATGAATGTAAAACTAAGATTTACCCTTAAAATTACAAAGAAAAACGTTACATTCTTAGTATGGACATAAACCTTCATATGAGGAGTAACATATTTATTTTACAAATATTTGTATGAAATTTAGGAAAACTGAAAAATACTGTATAATTAATATAATAATTTTTCTGCAAAAAAAATTAAATACATATAATTTGTCATAATTGACATGATGCTTAATGGAAAGTTTGGATGTGGATTTTGAGATAATATTCGTAATTTAACAGTGTTTTTTACGCAATTTCAAACAGAGCAAACTACTGTGAAGATTTTAAGTATTTTCTGTGAAAATAGGATTTCTTTTACAGTGTAGTTTGTTTGATTTGATTAATTTGATGCTTGTTTGATCTTTAACATGCATATCAAATCAACATGTAGGATTCCTCTTTATTTGTGGAAATGTTACATAGCTACAATGTGCTCATGGAAATTGGATGGATTAAGATTTTAAAAAATCCTTTGATAAGAAGCTGCACTTTTGTTTTACATTTAAATAAATACAGAACTTTAATATTGACAGTAAAAAAAGAATAGCCACAATATATTTGCAACAAATAACCAGTACATCTATTTTTTAAACCAAAAGTTATTTTGGCACCAACGCACCATGTTTTTACAACATAGAAACTTAATTTGATAACGTTTGTTTAGGGATGTTGTTCTGTAATTAAGAAGCATTTGTAGAATTTCTTTGACCTGTTGAGTTTTAAATATACCTTTTACAGATACCCTTGTGAAAGGTTTACAGAGGACCATATCTGCCTTGCATGCCTCATGAAGCCTCGCTGTTATACCTGATGTTATTGTTTCCCTCATATCCTCGGAGGCAGTTATGCTGTCCAAACTGATCTTCTTCCTGATTCCAGCTTTACCCAACCCTATCTTTGTTATCAGCAGTTCATTACTGACCTTTATCTCTCTTTCCATGACACATTTATATTTTGAAACGGGGACTTTCAAAGCCTTTGATTGTTTGAAACAATTAAAAAAAGAGAATAGTTGAATGTAAGTACTTTTAATATTTCTCCCTTAACATGCAATATTGTTGTAGTGTTCTTTATATCAACCTGAGACAGTGCGAACAAAACCCTGCTACTTGGATTTAAATCAGGCCGTAATTCTGCAATCGCTAACTTCCGCTAAATGAATCAGTAAGCCCACAATGCATCTCTGATAGACAGTAAATCTGTAGGGCTCAAGGCCAATTAGTAGAAAGCATTACAAAGCAATAGACACACCCAGAACAGAGCGCCAAAAACATTCAAACTTAAACCTGAGGACTCTTTTATGTAAACAATCAATATTTTAAAGATGATATTGTGAATCAAGACTTTTTTTCTATGAAATTTTCAGTTAAAATGTATAATAGCAACTTTGGATGGTGGACAAAGAGGGAAGAGACCCAATGGTAGTGAACTTTTAACACCAACCAGTAACCGATGTTACAGCAGGGCGGGAGCGATGCTCCTGTTCTCTCATTTGGTGCTTTAGAACCGAGCTTTGATGGTGCAAGGAGAGGTACTTGTGCTTCTATTAGTGTAAGAAAGATGTGCTACAAGTGCAACAGTCGACGCTTGTCTTGTTTGGAATTTATAAATCTCTCATGACTGGTACGGGGCTCTTTGACATAGCGCAGAGTCCAAGTAAAAGGTTCCACATATATCTCTCAGGTCTTTGCTTCAGTCCTGTCCCCAATATGAATAGTGTAACTAGTGCTGTTGAAGATGTATTTATTTGACAGGCTTTATTACCGCCACAATGAGTCAAAGATGATAATGAATTTAAGTAATAGCGCAGCACCGTTGTCAGTCATAAATTAAGTTTAAAGGTACAAAGCACTACTCTAATCAAAATTTTAAATGCAATACATGTGTGTGTGTAGTGTAGTATTCTTAGCATCAACAATATAGAAATGTATGCTTCAAGTTTTATTTTAAATGTATATCATAAACTTTCAACCCACAAATGTTTTACTATCCTGTTTCTCGATCCAGTCCTTTACTGTGTCAGAGGCTGAATATGTCACAGTGGGACTTTATCAAAGTAAGAATATAGGTGAACTTAAACTGGAAACAGAGGATCAGCATGACTGGGATAAAGATTTTGACCTGATCTTTCATCCACACCTTGATTGACTTGGCTGTGTGGCATGGAGCATTGTCCTGCTGAAAAGAACAGTCCTCAGAGCTGGGAAACATTGTCAGAGCAGATTGATTGATTCATACGTCCTTCACATAGACTTATCTGTCTAATTCCATCCTTGCTGAGGAACCCCCAGATCATCATCGATCCTCCACCAAAATTTCAGTCGTTGCAAGGCTCTGTGACTTGTAGCCCTCTCCAGGTCTCTATCTAACCATTAGGCGGCCAGTTGTTGAGAAAAGCTGAAAATTTTACTCATTATTGAACCTTAGCCCGGTACTCTACAGTCCAATCCTTGGTTTCCATTGTGAGTTATTATTGTGAGTGAACGTCTGAGGAGTAGTTTAAGAGCAGAGAGTTTTCAGAGCAGTTCAAAATGCATTTACCTACCTAGTCACCTGTCGGTATATCATCTGTAGAGGACACCAGGATTTGCAAAGTTTATTTCACCTGTTCTTTGAGCTGGCCACCACCAACACCTGGTGACAGTACAAGGAAGACAGCCATGGCTTGGCAAGGCCTGCAAGGAAAACTCTTGCATACTTTGGACTTCAAATGGCTCGCAGATCCGGGTCATGTGTGCAAATGGCGGCGACCTGTGTCTTTACTGGACCAAAGTGTGGTCTGAATGGGTTCAATGAGGGTTGAACACGTCATCAATGACCTTTGTAAAACTCGAGTTGTGTGTGTGAAAGGGTTATAAGGAACTATGGTGCTGTTTATCTTCCAAAGACGATGGAAGACCCAAATGTTTCCAGATGCAGGGCAGAAGGATGTAGTGGAAAAACCTACATCAAGTACCTGGAGTATCAAATGTACATGTGCATCTCAAAGAAGAACTGCTGAACAGAGTACCACAAATGAGGGCTAAATCAGAGCAGTCAAAATATGTCCTGATGTTCTCTACAAAGGACAGGCAATACAATTTTTTTATATATATTTATTTTTGTATTTGTTTACTTTGTTATTATATTTGCTTCATTGTTAAGACTAAAGGCATGTTAGATAAGAGGATATCTCCATGTATTATTTCCCCTGGGTGTCAGGAGATCCATCTTCCATGGACTACTAAAAGGTAATCCAGATTTGACAAAGTCAGAAAAAAATATTTGTTATTTATGTCCCTCCTGGTTCCCTTCATTACAGATGTGTTTAAACAGTGCCCAGCATGGCATATTGATTACCATAGCAGCAGCGGGGATCTTACCTAGGTTAATACTTTAGCAGACCTCTCTTTAAGCTGGACAAAACTCTCTTTAGACTGGTCAGAACTATCTTTAGAATGGTCAGAAATATTTTTTCAGGGGCTCATCTTCTCACTTTCTGCAATGTTGTTTATTTATTAACCTTAAACACAGAGACTTCGTGTTTGTGCTTCATCTTTCAGAATATCTTTGTCAAATTC
The DNA here is from genome assembly GCA_026901105.3 of Galaxias olidus. Lineage (NCBI taxonomy): Eukaryota > Metazoa > Chordata > Actinopteri > Galaxiiformes > Galaxiidae > Galaxias > Galaxias olidus. The sequence continues at coordinate 265,124 of JAPMUY010005074.1, read as the reverse complement.
CTTGGTGCATTATGAATGTAAACATTTAAATGCAGAGGGTGTTAGCACTTTTCCCCCCCAGCGGTGTGCTGAACTTGTGTTGTCTGCATGTTTGTCAGCTTGCCAATTTGAAGGAGGGATGGATTGGAGATCATGCATGTGTTTTATGGGGTTAACCGCTGATTAATCACTCAGCTGCAAGGTAGTCAGTACAGCTGTACACTGCTGTAAATGTGCAGCTGCTCTCTACTGCATGACACTTGCCCATCAAACCACATACCATAGCACTCATGTTAGCCAACAGGGTATTCAACAAATTCTCATCATAACAGCGGATGCTTTGTTATGCTAATATCGGTCAAATATGAAGGACTGTAGGAGGCAAATTCTGACTACATATGTTAAACAAACCACCTTTGGCCCAATCGATGTGTCTGACTATTTTCCAGGATTAAACTTAATGGCAACTTGGCTGTAACGTCAACATGGCTCACAGCAGATACTCCCAAAGGGATCCAACCCCGTTTTGACCCGAGCGTGGCACTGTGACGACCATTTCCTTTTATTATATATAGATTCATAGCCTATCATCTCTATCCAAACAATCAAATCAGGAGGAATTTTCACGACGTGTATTTAAAAATCTCCAGTGACATTTTTGAGGTGTATTGTGTCAACAACAACAAACGGTTGAGCAAAAGCAGCATTGCCTTTACTCAACAAGGACCCTCCTGCTCACAAAGCATAGCTACAAATGATATACTTTCAAATCCTTACAAAAGTCCCAACAGCCCATCAGTACTTGCACCTAATACTTTTATCTAGAAAATGACAAACAAATGAAGTGACTTAACATCATAGGCTTAGGGCGATATACAAATTCAACAGTAACCAGGCCAATAGAGGCACAGTTAAACAAGTCTTGTAAGCACCTGTCAGCCACGTTTACCTTGATGCTGTCTTGTATTGTATGACATCCCAACTTTGTGAGGAGCGTGAGTGGTTAATGATGGCCTTCCTCAGTGAGAACTCCTTGAGGACACAGCTCCGCACATTGGACATGTTGCAGTTGCCTCGTTAATACTTTATCCACGTTGCGAGTTTTTCGCATAAAATGTGTCAAAGAAAAAATAACACCTATTCTCAGGTTAAATTATTTTAACACCAATGAATAACATTGAAGAGACAAAATAGAGTGAGAGACTGGGGAGGGTTGAAGGAGCCATGAAATGAATAACCCAACCTATATGTTGCAATCTCAGTATATACTCATACAAAATACCCTATTCCCGCCGTGCAAACAGAGGCATAGACATTTTTCTTTTCTCTCTCAATATGGCACTTGAATACCCCGTAGCATTAAGGGGTCGCAGGTGAAGGAATTGATTTCACAGTATCTCAAGTGATGGTAACAGCCATTGTCTCTGGCTAGAGGGGTTTAGAGAGGGGCCATGCTGCTCATTGTCTTTATTGAGTCGTCTCTGATCTGATTTACAAATTTATGGAGGAGGACATGGAAGGAACGGGTCTCTCTTTAAAATACCCTAGTTCACCCTCATTAGGTATTCCCTAAGGCTTGCGTTCCCCTAACAGCCCTGATTCAGAAAGGGTAACTGAGTTCCCCTGACGTTTCCAATGGATTTGGGTGAACCAAATGAAGGTGGCATTCAAAAAGAAACGGAGTGTAAACTTTTGAACCCGTTACCTCGCTGTTCTACTTGTCTTCGGGATGTGAACTCTCCCTGCCTTTGTGTTGCTCATTGAAGTATAATCTGTGAGGTTGGACTTTGTGTGAACTTTTCTTATTATTCTAATACCCTCCATTACACGCACACACCAGCACGCACACACACACACACACACACACACACACACACACACACACACACACACACACACACACACACACACACACACACACACACACACACACACACACACAGCATTGGTTTCAGACATCCTATACCGCAAGTATTTCAACCATAGGAGATATGCAAGACATTACTTTTTAGTTCAGGAGAATCAGTTCAGTATAATAGCAGAAGCGCACCAATGCTGATACTAAACACGGAAAAGCACTCTTACACACAAACAAATCATATTCATGCTTGTTTCCACCTAATGTTTTGTAAGGGTATCTATGAACAGTGTCTTACTCTTTCATGACAGCATTGTCTGTGCTCCCCTGATAAGGACCAGGTTTTGCAAAGGACTCACTTTTCAACAGATATTGAATAATTTTAACTCTGTCTATTTGGGCCAGTAGAAGTCTGCCCATTGCTGTAGAACTCGGGACCGGTCTCGAGACCACATCTACAAGTCCCGGTCTCGTGTCAGACTCGGACTTTGAATGTTTTGTCTCGGTCTTGACCAAACCATACTTCTACAGTCCAGCATACAATGAATATTTTCTCAATTAATTAGAAAATATCTAAATGATATCACAGAAGGATTGTGTTAGCACCCAATGACCTATGTCACATATCCAGGCAATGTGATTATTCAGCAGGTAGCAACATTCCTTGCTAACCTTAAGAGTTGAAAGTATAACTTTTACCAGCATGTTGGGTGCCACAAGGGGGAAAACACTCTGGACCATTGGTACTCGCAGTTCAAATATGATTATCAGGCTGAATCGCTACCTCCGTTTGGGAAGTGTGATTAGGCCGACATCTTGGTTTGGCCCATGCACATAAACAAGCTACGTCGCGTGCGAGCTTACAAAATGGTCCAGCCAAGTGGCGCTGCAAGGCATCATCTGGTGCATGCTCCAGAACACTCCCATTAATTAACTTGTTGACCTAAACGAATTTTCTTATTGTGGTGAAACTCATTTGGAAAACAACAGAGGCAATTTTCCCAAAAACATTTCATTACCAGAAACCATAGATTATTAGGTACATTGGTAATGCCCTGAACATGCACACTGCAGCATACAACCTTGGGCTGAAGTCCAGCAACATGGACTGCTTTAAGAAAGCGTCATGCAATGTGAGAAGAGAAGCAAAGGAGGCAAAACAAGATTACGGGAAGAAAGTGGAATGACTATTTTGAGAAAGTAATTGAAATATGTGTCATCTGTGTTGGGCAGCACGTTGGCTCAGTGGTTAGTTAGCACTGTTGCCTCACAGCAAGAAGGTCCTGGGTTCAAACCCCACCTCAGCCAAGGGACTTTCTGTGTGGAGTCTGCATGTTCGCCCTGTATTTCTGTGGGTTTCCTCCCACCATCAAAACACATGCTGCATCCTCCTACCAGTGCCCTGACGAGTCGGTCTGTGTGTCCTATGTGTGTGAGCAAGATGTAATATGTTGGGTGCGCAAATTGGCTGCCGTGGTATCACTCAGACTGATTGTTGTGTTTGATAGCTGTCGGTCCATTTGTTGTTCATTCTGTGGTATTAATTGGCAACCAAATTGTGTAAAGCGCTTTGACTATCTAGAAAAGCGCTGAAAAATGAATCATTATTATTGTCAACGTTTGACAGACTTCAAAGAGACCCACCACCCTCCACAAAAAGGGGATATGCGAGATTGCTGTTTACTGACTACAGTTCAGCTTTCTGCTCAGAACAATAACCTCCCCCTGAATGTAAGCAAGACCAAGGAGTTGATAGTGAACTTTGAGTGGAAGCAGGGGATGAGCTACAGCCCCCTAAACATCAGCGGGGTCCCTGGTGGAGAGGGTGGACAACTTTAAGTGCTTTGATGTATATATCACAGACTCTGACTTGATCACTAAACATAAACACTTCAATGACGAAAGCTAGGAAGAGACTGTTACAACCTCCCCTCTGTGATGGTAATGCTAGGAGTATGGAGGGGAGCGCAACAGCCCGTGTTCGTAATCGTGGGATGTTCAGTGATTTCCAGAACTGGTATACAGGTGAAAACCCTAAGGTGGGGTTTATTTATTGTACAGATATAGACAGACAAGACGACTGCACAACTGCAACAGTAAAACAACCATGAACAGGACAAAAATGTACTGGAGAAGACGAGCAGCACAAACAGACTGTCAAATCAAAGAAACAAAACTACAGGCCCTAACTTACCTACTCCTAACTGACTTCAAACACGCTACAACTGCAAAATCTACAAAAAAGGTGTGACAACTGTTCGTTCCTAAACTAGTGTGTATAAACAGCAAGTTACATATGTGATGCAGTGTAAACCCACAGGTATCTAAACTAGCTGAGCTCTAGGACGAATGGGCAAAACACAGTACCAAGTACAAACTATAATAGGGATAAAACTTGACAAAACACAGTACCGATTACTGGTTTAACAGGGAAACAGTAAGGAACAAAATAAACGCTGTATCAAATACTAGATCAAAATGTTGATAAGGAAGAAAACCAAATAAAGAATAGACAGAACAACAAAAGGATTAACCTTATCTAAGTGAGAGCGAGTAACTTAGTACGACTATCAACACAGAATACACAATCGAAATGCAGGAATCTCTCACTCTACTGGAGACTACCGGCGGGAAGGTTTTTCAACGTGACGGACCGTTCCATGATTGGTCCGTCAACGGATGACAGCTGATGCTTTATTGGGGAAGAACCAACTGGATACTGACACCTGAATGTATGGGATAGTGGAGGCAAGAACAGGAAGGGAAGACAACCATATGCACATACACAATACATACAATACGAACACACAATATGGATGGACGTAACAGAGACTATTCCACCTCAGATGCCTTGGGAAAATTCTGAGTATCCCCACAACTACAAAGGCATTTCTACTCATGCACCATCGGGAGCATCACGACGGGGAACATCAGCGTCTGGTTTTGGAAACAGAGGTATGTATCATCTGCGGCCCTTTTCCCTCACACCAGGGTGTGCAGGACCAAGGCCAGGACAACCCTTAAAGATCCAAGCCACAGACAAGGCACCGGGTCCATCATGTCAGTACTGAAAGGCTTCTACCCTCAGGTCATCCAAATCACCAATGACAACACCACATGGCCCCGTCAATGAGAAAGAAGAGTAAACAACCCAATTTTACGGACAGTTAAATCAACTTCTGAAAAACTTATTTCTTTTAAGAAAGGTATTTTGGGGGCATTTTTGCATGGTAATATTATTGTTCAGCATACGTACTTGTATACTACAGTCAACTTATGATCATTGTGGACTAGGCAAAAATGTTCATCTTTCCTGTTACTGTGTCGTAAAGCTGAAAGCGGACTGTTCATGAGGCCAAACAGTCTGACCCGTCTAAGCTTCAAACTCCTCATGAAGTGTTTAAAAACCACAACAGCATCCGGCTCCTTGACTTCTTTTAGCTCGTGGTGTCAGCTGGTAGGATGTGAACTGAGTACTAAAGACATGGCCATTCTTCTTCCAAAACATCACTTGTTTAGTAGAACCTCGGGTTGAGTCTTTCCATTTTCCAACTGCTTTCATTGTCAAGTACTCCAGGAAGTGAAAGAAGATGGTAGATTTACATACTGTCTTTCCTCACTCGACACCCCAGCTAATAGAGTGATGAGATTGTGACATTAGGGTCCCTTCCATTCCCCTCCCCCACTCTGCCATAAAACTATGAAGCTGTTTGGTGGGTTGGGGGGTAAGGGATTTCCGTTGAGCTACCTTACAAATTGGTCTCCAGCGAGGCTCTGCGTTCCCAGTCCCTGGCAATTGCAGCCATGGGCCGGCCGGCCGGGACAGATGGAGCTGCTGCTGAAAGTGGGATCAGCGCTGTCTGCTCAGGCCATCTGGAAAACTGGAGTGGGATTCCAAGGCCTGACGAGGAGGTGAGGAAAAAAGCATTTTCCCCTCCGAGCCGCACCAACGTTGATTTGCACCCCTGACAGAAAACGGACTGAGAGGAGCTGCTCTTTCTCTCTCAGCAGACTAGACAGTCAGTCCTGTGCTACAACTATCAGGAGCTTTTCAGAGTTAGACACTCGTTATTCAACTTTGCTGTTTAGGAAAAAACAAATACTTATTTTACAACGTTTGATCACTTTAAACCACCATACAAAACATCTCAGGTTGATCTCAGGATCAACTGCTTGAGGTGGCTTTTGCTGTTGTCCCAGATTGTGTGGTAACATAATTGAACTCGATAGCTGACCCCCAAAGTATTCGGTGTTGTTTGAATTACAAAAAGTAATACATTAATCATTAGTAGAGGTGTAAAGGTGTAACATGAAGTGCTGCCTCCGCATGGGAGGGCATCGGGGCCACATTTGGAACAAAATGTACTGTACTAGATTGGGTACCCTGCTTGAGACCAAAGAGCTTTTCATGGTTACCATCGCGTTAAGATTGCGAGTTTCTCCATTCAGCCACTTTAGTACCCCAAAGCCTTGGTGTGTCACGGTTGTCTTTAGCTGTTTAGGTGCTATATTGTTAGAGCTCCAGGCGCTTTGTCCCGTCTAATGGAAAGAGGCCCTGTTGATGACTTATTTTGGAAACTAGAAGCACGGGCCTCTCAGCGCTTGAGACAAGATGGCGAGTGACGGGGCTAGGCTGACTGGAGCTTAAGTGTGTGAAAATTGAGGCCTGATAACAGCTTTTGGGACCACGTCCACTAGCATTTTTGTTTATTTTTTGAAGGAGCTGTTGTAACCAAGCACAACTGTCTCTCGGTTGCTGTCAATGTTTGGGGGGGGGCTCCAGCACAATTATGCTCCTCAAATGCAGACCACATTCAAGGCCACTCTTCTTATTCAGTTTATGTATCTATTCAATTAAATGTTTTGTACACTAATATTAGTACCTAAATATGCAACTTCAGGGAGGATTTAATTACCGATAAATGTTTTGTCTCAAACAGAGTTCCTAAATAAACATGAGAAAGACTAATAAATAAACCCAATGCACCCAAAGTTCTATTTTAGGTAAGTTAATTTACTTCTGTTTGTTAGTGTATGATACTGTATCTATTATACATGTTTTGTATTTCTGAAGCTGAAAAAGCCAATAAAACAACAACAACAAAGGAATCTTTTAACTTGAAGACAAAAATAATTAAGTCTCAGTGGTGCTCATATGAATAAATATGTATTCCGTTTCACAAATATACAACTCAATTACATGCATTTTAAACCTAGTCATTTAGTTTGAGCGAACATATTGGCCCTCTAGTGTATTGTCCAAAATGCCTACGTAAGGGAACATCCATCCATCCATCCATCCATCCATTAGCTATAACGCTTATCCTTTGCAGGGTCGCGGGGGGGGGGGGGGGGGGGGAGGGCTGGAGCCTATCTCAGCCGAACATAATATTCATAAAAGAATGTCCGTATGACAGTGGCATCGGAGGGGTCATGTGGGCTAGCTAGGGTTCCACACCACTTTGGTTCCACTCACCTCTCTGTGACCTCCTTCTCCTAGCCAGACCGGCCCCATGTTGGGTGCCGAACAATAGCATGCAGTTGCTAAAGCACTTAAGTTTCCATTGTGTGAATACAAGCCTCTACCCTAGAACCAAAGGATATCCTCCTTGCTCCATGGAGCCTTTTTAAAGGTCTCAGTCAAGGCTCAGAAGCACTACTGTTAAATACACCCATGATTCGGAAGTGCCCTGATGGACAGTGCTCTTTGACCAATGCAAAACAGTAAGAGTGTGTATTGTTACAGTGATGTCCTTAAGAGATTAAATATATGTCAAACCTCTATCAACTCTGACTTGGATGCAATAGTTGAATGCATGTTTAATTGAATGCTGAGTGTTTCATAACCTGTTGGAGATTAAAAATAAAGATGATAAGGATGTGAAAAATTATACTAAATGAATTCAACAGCTGAAAAGTAATTCACAAGCATTTTTTTTTAAACATTCTGGGAAGAGGGGAAATGCACATCTAAATTCAGTTCAACGGCATGTTATGATAAGATAGTCAATTATCAACGCAAATTACATGCAATGACCCCTCTGGGAGGATTGCTGCCAGCAGAGTCTCCTGCCCGGCCCAGACCGCTTCCTCTGCTGCCATAGAAACCAGTAAGCAAAGCTATCTCTCATTTCATGGGCCCATTGTATCGTTCTCGCACCCCCTCCATTTTAAACGAGAGACCTCATGTGCTGGAAGGACGTTAGAATAACACTGCCAGCAGAACCTGCAACTCCCACAGGAACTGTTCTATAATATGAAAATATGATAATATGAGAAATCGAAATTTGAACCATCACACATGGAAGGAAACCTAATCTGAGGTGGTTATATTTTAATTGAACGTTGAAATGTTCATGGGTGCATATTCAAGCTAAAATAAAGTCAGTGTCAAATCCTCTTCCCAGATTCAGTTAGAAATCAGAAATGGAAACCGCTTTTTAATGTGTTCGACATTATTTTGACTTGGTGGTATACCGTATGATTGGTTTCTGGACAGTTTATATCATTATAAACTGTACGGGAATATTTTGTCTCTATGAAATTATGAAAGTGTCTTTTAGCGTCCCCTCATTTTCTGGTGATGTGAGCATGTTCCTCCAAGGGTCTTGCAAATGATTTCTGAAGCTATTCCCAGGGCAGATAAAGGGTCTGCTAGGCATATGTACTGTATGCTTTGAATCAACAGCATGCCAGAAGAGCAACACTTTGAAATGTTTCTTATGTTCTCCATAGGTTGACTATTGATTGGTAAAAACGTTTCTTTTTTAATATACCCACATAAGGAATTATGACATCTTAACAAACTTGATCTCAATTGAATTGATCCTAATATTTTTTTATTTTCTTATTCTTGTATGTGACTACTTTTCATGGCTCGATAAATAGGAAATCAAATTGGATTTGGGTTTGACACTCCGAACTTTTTGATAATAATTGTAGCATGCATTCGATGTAGACCTTTGAAGTATCCCTCCTCATAGCCAACAGAAGCCCTTGTATTCTTTTTCAAACTGAACTATGATGATGGCCTCTGGGACGTAAACTCTGGTGTAAATCCAGCAGGGTATTTGCCCTGGAGACTCTAAACAGCTAGAGATAACTGCCGCTGCCAAAGCTCATTTTGTTTGCTGCTGAGTGGTGTGACTGTTTTGCCCACTGCCACTTGTGCTGGTGTATTATACTTAATGTCAGTTCACAGCCGGAAACGGGACAGAAATGCACTGATGTCCGTGTTAAGGAAAACTGATTTTGGAACACTGTACCGCGTCACCTTTAAAATGTAGATTGAATAATTAATTGAGAACAGAGAGGAAATCCTGAGAATGTTCTCATGTTGTCTACGTGTACATATTAACCCACAATCCACCTTGCCAGCATGCGTCATAGTATTCTGCAGAAATAGCAAATATTTTTTTTTTTAGTTTGTTGATTAGTTTCACATGACAACTACCAGAGAGCCCCCCTCCCCCCCACCACCACCTCCCCCGGTTCAATCAAGCCATCAGGTCGTTGTTGTGTTGCTGGGTATACACAAGCTTTTACCTAATAAAAATGCCTCACATTTACAGCAAATTGCATCAAACATTAATAGCAGATTCAAAACAAAGATTTTTAGAATTGATAAAGGGCTCCTACCCTATCACGAATCAAATTTTGTTTTTCCAAGTTGGTCTCCAGAGACAGTTGCATGAGCAGAATGAGGAAGGAAAGTAACTTTTTAAATAGGTTCTGTTTTTGTCACATTAACCTGCAACATAATCTGATTACTATTTGAAATCAATGGAAAAAGTTTACAACTGTGTACATATTCTTCTTCCTAGCAGCCATCAACTTAATAGTAAGTCAATTTGTTTATATAATTAATTTTTATTATTTTATCTGTGCCATGTATTTCACATCTTTGTATGTGAGGAACTAAATCAGAACCAGTAGATGGCATTTGGTTGGAGGAAACAGTGGTGCCTTGGTTTCACTCTTAGATGGCGATCTGAATAACAAGGCCTCTGGAAAGTTATCAAACGCTATATCAGACTCCTGCTGGTTTTATGGTCTTTCATCATTCTTTGTGAATTTCCAGACCCCACCTGGCATTGAGGCACTTGGGCTGGCTCCCTAAATTGCACTTGATTTAACTTCCCTTGCAAAACAAACCACTGTGTTTAAACAAGAAAAATAAAACTTATTTTTGGCTATGATGTGCAGCCTTAAATTCACCTGCCAACAGTAAACCCATGACAGATGCTTTAAATATCTCCTATTGACACATATTTTAAATCAACATTGAGTAATACATGGACCACTTAATGGCTTGACAGTGCTTAAAAACTGAGCAGCACTTAGACCAGATCCTGACTGCCTTGTACTTTAACTGTTCAATATCGGATGTACAACTGTTAAAGCAGATACAACATTAATTTATGGTCGGCTGCCCTTTGTGATTAGCTGGGGAGCGTTTGCAAGGCTTTCATATGAGAGTTATTTTCAGGTCCATAAACTTTAGAGCGCAGCTCTGTGGAATAATCCTGTGCCCCCGTATCTCCAGGGCACAAAGAGCCTGGCCTGTCCCAATTCTTAAAAATAGCTGGACGCTGGAACTTTCATGATAGCTATCCATCCCTACAATGGAAAATGCTGATGGGAGGAGAAAAGGTTCTGTTTATGAACTAGAGATATAGGGCTGGCCCAGACGTTACATATTTCACTGTAAGTACTACAACTTGTAAGTTTCACATTCAGGCAATAGTAATAGTAAATAAGTTGGGTGCCCTTCTATGGACTGATCATGCAACCCAATTCCAAGTTGATGCAATTTCAATACTTGGAAATGTTTTTGAATATGTGCATGATGTGTTTGACAGAATGACATCAACTTACTAGAACTGTGCGATTTAAAACACAGTATGACACCGACAGGCATCCAATCCACAACATAGAAAATAAAACGTTTTGAAGGCAAATGTATTAGGATTTTAAAATGAGAGGCTAGAGGCCATCCCTGTTTGGAGAGTCAGTGTCCACTCCATGTCCATTTCAGGCATTTCCTCGTGAAACCTGGTGGTCTCTCACTGCAGCTAAAGCCTGCCCTATCACTTGGGACCCGCTTGGATCAGCTGGGTCTTTAGAGGGAAGAAAATAATGGGAAAGGAAAAAGAGAAAAGGGTGATGTGTGTGTGTGTGTGAGAGTGAGAGAGAGAGAGAGAGAGAGAGAGAGAGAGAGAGAGAGAGAGAGAGAGAGAGAGAGAGAGAGAGAGAGAGAGAGAGAGAGAGAGAGAGAGAGGAAGGAAGAGAGCGAGTGCTGAGAGCTGGCCCTTGGTTGGGTGAAATTCACACCAGCTGTAGTGATGTCAGTAGCCAGCCTGTTGAATATTCCAGACTGGGCGCTTGCACCGCTTATAATTCTGTGTACTCAGGTGCTTTGTGTGAAGTCAGGCCTGGCAACATGGCCGAGTGAGGGGTCCGAGGGGAGCCCGGTGTCCCCCAGCCAAGCCCCCCTCTCTCTCTCCCACCCACACACCTTCCCCATTCCTTCTGGCTCCCACACTTTCTTAATCCACCTCCGTCCCCACCATTTCTTTTTCGAATCCTTTTATATTCTCACTCTCCTTCTCCCAGTCTCTCTTTTCTTTCAACCTAACACTGCGTCTCTTTTTCCCCCAACCTTTTCTTTCACCTCCCTCAAAACCCCTTATTCTGCTACTCACTTTCTTTATAGCCGCTCTCTCCCACCGTCAACCTCTCCTGCTCTCTGACGCTCCGTCTCCCTGACTCTTCAGCTCTCTGACGCTCCGTCTCCCTGCTTCCCTCTGCGTTTGGCTTCTGGAGAGCAGAAGTCTCCAGTGAGAAATCACAATCACCCCGTGACCTCCGTCTGCTTCCTGCAGGCTCCCATTAGATGCCGTTCCTCTAATCCAACACGATGGAAGAGTGGGATTGGATATAACAGGAACTGATTGCCTGGCTTTACATCTGGAAGGGCCCGTGAGTCTAGCCTAATCTGATGATTTGAGGCTTAGTTGTTATGGGCCATAAGGTGGCCAATGACAGGAAGTGCAGCCTCAATATGGGGAGAATGAATCGTCCAGTAAGGTCTATTTAGCTGTAAAATCAGTGATCCTAACACCAAATATTAAGTGCATAGATGAGCAATGCATGTGAAAGGTTCATGTCAGTGACAAAAGAACAAGAATGTGTCAGGAACCATGACGGTCTACATTAGGAAACAAATCAGACCGATCTGCTTGACAAAAAGAACTCACAGTTATTGGCTCATGTCTCCGTCCTGACGTTTTTTGTAATGCTACCATCCCAGCATGATTCTCTCAGGTCCACACGATCCTAATATGAATCCTCCTCTGTTTGTGCTAACACTGGAGGTTGCCCAGTGTGGTTTCCTTTGATAACAGCCGTGTGTTTGGCCATGCGTGCACCACCCATCCCATGACGTCCATCCTCCACAGGATGTCTCCCCATGGCCCCAGTCAGGAGGTCAGTGTCAGGTTGGCCGAGGGAACACTGACCATGGGTCTGTTCTTTCAGTGCTTCCGGCCCAGAAACACTAGCGAACAAAGACATCCAATTACCCTAGTGTTTCAAAGTATTTTGGATGGCATTATCATCGTGTTGTTTGGGGGTATGAGTAATGACTACACTGAAATAAGAAAGGAACACATTTAAAAAAAAAAAAAATAAAAAAAAAAAAAAAAAAAAAAAGGAACACATTTTTAAATGTTATATTTAAGGTCCCTTGGTGCCAACAGCCAAACATACTCACAAGCATGTATATTTTTTTTATACTTTAATAGCGATGGTATGTACGTTCTTTTCATCTCCTCACATTCCTTCAGTTTCCGGCCAGTAAAGCCTGGGTTCCTACAGCCCCAACTCCAGCAACCACTTGATAGACTAAGCCGGTGAGATGCCACTGACGCCATCTCCGTGCCAACTGGGGCTTCCTTCCAGGCTCCTTGAGGTGACCATGATGATGATGATGATGAGGCCTTGCCGCCGGGAAAACTCCGGAAACCATTCCCACACAGGCTCCCTGGCCCAAACGCCAAGCATTCTTTCCCGACTGCACCGCTCAAGATTCCGCAGGGCACAGCCAGTCCAACGTTGTCTGTGTCCTGCCAGCTTGGTGCATGGAATTCCTGCGTGGTTTTTACATTGGGGTCAGGATGGTTTTGGATGGAACAGAATCCTCCTCCCATCGTAGTTACGAGCCAGTATATACTGTGCATGGCTCTGGTGTTCCAAGGGATGTGACTGATGGGAATTATTCAAGTATTGTCTCCATGCAATGTCTCGGAACATAAGACTCGCAGTCCCCCTTTCATGGGGTGTGTTGCGTTAGCAATGAGACGGGCAGCTCAGTTTGAAAAATACTTTATATTTTACTTTAATTTTTGATCTATTTATGCTTAAGCTAAACACGGTCCCTTACTTAGACTGTTTGGAAAGATAGAAACACAGGAGGCACTCCTGTTGCAGAGCTAACAAAAATACTTCCTTGTCAGTAATTATCTCGAATTGGCCAGTGTAGAGAACTGTTTGACACAGACAGCATCCAAAACCAACACAGCTGACATCTAGATAGGCTCCTGGGTGCTCTGTGGTGTTAACTCCCCTTTTCAGTAACATCCAAACCCTCACATTTGACCCAGGGAGCAACGTCTTGGTACATGATTACTATCTTACACACGCACACTGTGAAACACACCACACCTCCATTGTTATCTCTAATTGTTTTCTAGTCTATGTCGTCTTTCTTTATGGGATTGCATTAATTTGAATTTTAAGATGTAAAGACCATGTTAAATCAATAAAAAAAGAAAGTGTGACGTTAGCCTTTTAACCATTTAATGTGATGATCCAATTGGGCAAAATCTTTATTGCTTGAAAACATTGCATTTTTACTGAAGAAGATAATAAGTGCAGCCTTAATACATATTGTGAAAAATCACATGTTTGTTTGTGTCAACAGTCAGCTTTCTCGTTATTGCTTGATTAGCAGCCTACAGTACAAAACAAAAGTGTGACTCAGCTGACTGTAAATGTATCTCTCGTGGTTTTACCGAGCCTCACATAGCTTACCATCAGGTCATTAGTTGCCCATGTTTTAATGCATACCACACGCAACCCATATGAGCCCTACTACAGACTGTTGGGAGTCAGCTACACTGAGGCAGTGACAGTCGGTGAAAAGGAATTATGTGGAGATCAAAAAGTAATGTTTAATGTGTAATTATAGGTGGGTACTGAAGTTAGAAAGCATGAATTATTGTAATCACAAATCTATTAAGTTGCATGTATAATGACTTCATGAAAGAGGACAACAGATACATACATTTCACATGAAATACAAGGTACTGGTTGCTTAAACCTTTCCACAGCTTATTTTACCCTGTAAACATGTAGTCAAAGATTTCTTTACACTGATCTTTTACAAAAATATATGCATACAGCAGAAGCCCCCAAAACTATGTCAGGGGTCTGAGCACGGATTGTAATATAGAGCAGAACATTGAATATAAGCCATCTGGAGACGTTTCTTGAGCGTTCGCCTCTTTGGAGGAGGGTTTTCTGATGAGAAGATTGCGAGGGAAGGGGTTAATTGAAGGTTAGGGCTGTGGGACAGCCAAGTGTAAACTCCGCCAGTCCGACTCTGTTAGTTTGTAACCCAGAGTACATAGAGTTCATTACCGATGTGGCCCACATTTGTTTATGACCACATGGCCTGTCAGCCAAACGGGAAGTACAGGATGATGTACACATCCTGTCAATGAAGTGTGACTGAGAATAAAATGTGGTAGCTGTTAGGGGCTCACAATTAAAGAGTTATCAAAATGTTGGCATGGAAAAATTGAATATACTGTACCTTGTACTGTAAATGTAATTAGTGGCATGAATGACACACCAAATAAATATACAATCCTTGCCAGACTTTCACAAAAAAAAGAAACGTCTTATAAGCCCATCTTATTTTTTCCTGTTCCCAAAGAAGCTTGCAAACGGCTGTGTGAGGGCAGTGGTTTTGTGCATATTTCCCAGCTGAGCAAAAAGTGGGGTGGTCAACGTCAGAGTCTGAACAGAGGTGACATCACCGAGCTTTTGTGACGCCTACATGTGACCATGCAGACCACCCACCAGCATGGAGAGTTTTACGGACGCCATGACAGGCAGACCTCACCTCAGTTCTGAACACACAACACACCACTGGCAGAATAATGGACTCCGAACGTACTACTGTACAATGTTCAAAGGAACAGTGATATAAAATTAGCATGGCTCAATAGCAATATATTAAGTATAATATTAAGCTAATGAGTGTCTTTATTTACCTTCTGATAGGCAGGGTAAGAGTTTTTTTTTTAATTGGCATGAGGCACCTAGCCTTCAAGCTAAAGAAAACACGGTGATTCAGTGCAAGTAAAGAGCGATTGTTAAAAGACCCGCAGCTAAACGCTTTTCGATGGCAGCTAAAAGAGACAGGTAAGAAGGACAGGCAGAAGGACTGCCAGACCGCTTCACTTGTCAAACTCCTCGAACCTGAGATGAGTTGAAGTCTAACCAAAAACGAAATGCCTAATTTCTGTCAAGTCCTCCTCACCTTTTATCACGCCTCATCATCTAACTCAGGGTTCTGGGATGAGACTCCTTCACTCCGTGTGGTAACCTAAACAAAAACGGTGACAAGAGACCAAAACACCAAATGGATGTTGCCACAGTAATCCATCCATCCATCCATTAGCTATACCGCTTATCCTTTGTAGGGTCGTGGGGGGGGGGGTCTGGAGCCTATCCCTGCCGTCACAGGGCGAGAGGCGGGGTACAACCTGGACAGGTCGCCAGTCTATAACAGGGCTGACACATAGGGACAGACAACAACTCACACTCACACCTACGGGCAATTTAGAGTCACCAATTAACCTGCATGTTTTTGGACTGTTGGAGGAAACCGGAATACCCGGAGGAAACCCACGCGAACACAGGGAGGACATGCAAACTCCACACAGAAAGGCCCTTGGGTCAGGTTGGGATTGAACCCAGGACCTTCTTGCTGTGAGACAACAGTGCTAACCACCGAGCCACCGTGCGGCCCAGTGTAACACGTAATTAATTAATCATACCAATAAGAACTTAGCCAGCTCACTAAATATTGCATGACACTAATGTCAGATGGACAAAAGTTTTCTTGAAATGAGTACAGCAGGGGACCATGGCCTAGCTGTAAGGAGCACATACTGTAAGTAACACATTACCATGCGTCACAGCAGGCTTTTTGGCCAGCTTCTAGAGAGAAAACAGGAAATAAGCCACAGCAAAACTTGACGAAATGTTTCAGGGCATTCAGAAATAACACCCATTACTCGGAGGTGGCAACTTTGCACTCCATTCAAGAGAAACCGTGTGTATATTAGCCAGCGTTTATGGCTCTGAGTGTGCAGCCTGGTAGGAGTAGGAGGTGGTGGCTTTGGGACCGGCGGAGTTGCAGTCTGTTTAGCTAGGTGTGTGCTTGAATAGTGAGACAGTGAAGTTACAAGTCTGGGGCTGGCCGCTACGCCACTGTGCTATGTGTTTATAAACACCATTAAAGGACCCTGCCAATGATTACTAGATCAAAAAGGCATTATGATTGTCATTTTATTAACTGTGTTTTTTTCTCTCTCTACAGCAGCGCTGTTGACTTTCTTGCAGAATGCAAAGGTAACCTTTAGTTATATCGGACACATGCTTTATCATTATGACCTTCACAAATAAAATATGACATCAATGTGAAGGATGTGTGACTAGTCCTGTGATCCACAGTTAAAGAGGGATCATTTTCATAAAATGGTTGGCTGATTAAGCGTTGGCGTTCGCTGATTGAGCGTTCGCGTTGATTGATCTGAGAGATCAGATATGAGAGTTGATTTTCTTTGTGTAGGCAGGATTTTAAAGGTGAGTGCTCCAGTAGACTTGACCAGGTGAATCATTGAACCACAAAACCACACTTGTTCGTTTACACAGCTATCAGGTTGCGGTCATCTCTCGCTCATCTCTTTCCATATCCTCCCATCATTACCGTATACGTGTCTTGTCATAATTACAATGACTATGTTGTGTTTAGAAGTAAAAAAAAACGAAAAAATAGGATATCTCCTCAGCTCACACACACAAACACTGACATAAAAAGTACATGAAAAATAAGAGAAGATTGTTTTTGGTTTGTACTCTTGAAACATGCATCTTCCATGAAAGTAATAAATGTACCACAGTCTGGGGAAAAGGCACGGATACCATTCATGGTCCACTCATTGTAACATGGTCATTCAAACAAGATTCAATCTGTAGCTTTTCTGCCTAAAAAGGGTGACATTGAAGGTTTTCAAGTTGAGAAGTTAAAAAAATTCCACTTCTCTGTATATTGGTGCCTTACCCCTATCTCCACCTGTGACACAGCCAACTTCTTTGTTCAACTGTTTCAATGAAGGTACCCCCCCAGTGACAATAATCGTACCTTCATCTCTTAGAGTGTGCTGGAGACTATTTTCTGATAGCATCGGTTCGAATGAGCAGCTATGAACGGACCTGTTGTCAGTGTATTTCTTGCTGCGTCGCAGGCCCCCGGGCTAGCTGTACAAACATGCCCTAGACTATCTTGATGTCGTGTGTGAACAGAGTTTTGGCTCCCCTCTGTTCAGGCATGTAGCCCACACTGGTCCCACAGAGGGAGGGTTCCAGCATGACCTCATCCGTCAGAACAAAAGCAAGGCTGGGTGAGGTGTGAGGTGGGCTCCAGGGAACCAGGGTTAAGGCAGCTGCTGCTCACACCACTGCTGCTGCTGCTGCTGCTGCTGCTGCTGGGGTGATCAGGATTTGGTAGAGAAGTCTAATGGAAGGAAGGAGGGAAATAAGGAAGGGGAAATACCGAGGGAAGGAAGAGAGCAATTGCCGTGGGAGGATGTAGAGAATAAATGCAGGTCAAAGCCAGTCCTCAATTGAAGGAGTAAAAGGGTCAATCTAATTAAGGTCTTAAATTATGTATTGTGCTTTGTTTTTGTTTTTTCAAATGCTTTCCATGCACTCATCATAATGAGAACTGTCATTCAATGGCTTTTTATGTTAGAAACTACTTCCGTTTTGTTTTCATTGTAAAAGGGTATTTTGGAAGTTAACCTGCGCTAAGATAGGTTCCAAGTAAAACAATTGGTTTCATTTGAGAAGAGAACTTATCTGATTTAGGGAGCAGGCTGAAAAGCATTTAACAACCAATATGATGTCTATTAAACTGACTAAAGTGTTATATGTTTTCCTCTCACTTGGTTACAGTTTCCAGATGTTGTTTATTTGAAAAGATTAGACTATTGGATAGTTGATATTAAAACCAAGCAATGTATATTGCAAATGTGCCATTAAAAGCCAGCAACACATTATTTCATTTAACTGAACTTTTAATAAATTTCTCCAGCTGTTTTTGCGTCCAGAAAGTATTTTTAAGACAATAAGATCAGTACAGCCCTCTGTCCAAATATTTGTCTTATTTGATAGAGAACAATCTGCAGTTTTTTATATGAAGATGGGATAACAATAACAGATTATCGTAAAACAACATAACTGTTACTGATTACTGGGATTGCTGTGACTCGTCAAGTGCTATTCAATTTGAGAATGGTGAAATCCATTTCTGCTAGGCGTGTTGTTTTTCCCCAGCCAGCCGTAGCGTTCAGTTTTAGACCACCTCAGGGTCACCCCCAGCTGCACCTGGTGCCGTGGGATTAAGCCTAATATCAGGAAGGGCGGACGGGACTCAGCCGGGCAAAGTCATCAATCGGCTTCTAATCTACATGATGCCATTGGGGCTAATAGGCCTGTCAGAGCCCTTAAACACAAACACACACACACACACACACACACACACACACACACACACACACACACACACACACACACACACACACACACACACAGCCCCAACCCCCTACGAACACCTGCTTCTGAGGATGAGTGTTACCCCTTAGTCAGCCATAGGGGTCAACAAATGTCCTCCTGACTTGGGTTCAGGGCACAGCCTCGGGGGCCCTAAATCACTAGGCCACTCACTTTACCAGACATCTATCAGAGACGCACGGAATCAGCCAATCAAAACACTCGGTTCTGTGGGAACTTTCCATCGCTGCTTTATTGGGATGGGCATAAAATCATGTGCGGTATATCGTATTCCACGGCATTTTATTAGCATCCCTGAACTATTGAACGTTTTTGGACATCATTAGTTGAAGTCTTCAGTGACAAAGTTTGTCTGATAGCGAGTTGTGCCGTTGTTTCAGTGAACAACCTAATGGGGAGCATGAAACAGCTGTTGAATTTCATCTTGTCACCCATATAACTGTCCTTCCCGTTCTCTAAACACACACACATACACGGCACGCACACACGCTGAAATTAATAGAAGGACATTCCTGACACATGCTTAGTGTGTCCTCCAGTTTCCACTTGTCACTGAGGATCTTTGGATGGAAACACAGGTTCTCAGTGTGCTGTGAGGGCTTGAGTAACGGCTTATAGGAAGCGGCTGAGACGTGCGTAATAGAGGTCATGACCCACATAGAGGTTTATGTGTCCTGTTTCCCTCCTAAAACGGCATCATTTGCTCCCTTGTCTGGTGAGGAAAGAAACCCTCAGAAAATTGCTTGAAATCTACATATTTGTATGTAGATACTGAGTTAGTATCTATTGTGGGTGATCTTGGACCACTGGGTCTGTGCTCCAGCTAGATTCCAGAGCTGTGGTGACTGAAGTTACAGTATACCCCAATAACTGTCGAGACAAAACATTCTTAACGCATGCACTAGGTACCAGCACTCTGAGACAGCAGCAGTCACAGTAAACCGAAGCTATGTCTGTATGGCCTTCCCCATCAAGATTTTATGTTACCCCCAGAACTCTGATACGGCCAGTTTATGGTATTTTCCATGAAACTTTATCTTTGAAGTGTATACAACGTATACATGATATACTGAACCTCTGGAGATCAAATTTAAATGTATATAGTTGCATATACATCCTTTCAATTAGATTTATTGCCCTACAACGTAAACATAATATAAAATACTCAAATAACCACTGGAGTCTTGGTGTTACTCAGACTGTTCTGGATTTTAACCATGAAATGATTGGTATACTTCCAGGTTGACCCGGCACGCTCTTGAAGCGATTCAGTGCAATGCACAGATGTAATTTATTTATATGTGTTGGTGATGCCTTTGGATTTGAGGCATGAACACACACATACACACAAGCAGAGCACACGGCACTCAGATCACATCAGAAGACATAAGCTGATCAACAGTGGATCGGCATGGTACTTCATCTTTTAGACGTAAATTGAGGGCCACCTCAAATGTCGTAATGTTGCTTAGGGTTAGGGTCTTGTAGCCTTGTTTCCACTGAGATAAGGAGCAGTAAAACGTATTAACGTTTACGATCATTGTTATTGTTTTGTGTGTTTGTGTGTTCAGTGTTTGCTAAGGAACCTGGTGTGGATCTATGTCTGACACCAGAGTAAAGTTATGCCACAGCCCTTCACATTTGGTATAAGAGCTATTCAAAGGTATTTGCACAAACCTCATGAAAGAATTGAATGACTGGATTGGAAAATGCATTAGTATCGAACAAAGACCTCAAGTGAAACTAAAGTGAAATTGAATTTAGTCCACCAATAAATAACATCAATTAAAGGCACTGTGTTCTATGAACTCATCTGAAAAGACAGATATTGCAATTAACTTCAGTTTTAGCATACAACCTGAAAACCTTTGTTTAGTCAACAAGGTGGTGTAACCACAGGAACAATCAGAGTAAACTAACATGGCCAGCCAGGACAAAGCAGGAGATAAATAAATAATAATAAAACAATTAGTTTTATTTTAAAGATTAGTAATTAGTAATTTAAAGAAATAACAACAGCAATGACATCTGGAGAGCGACACCTACCTATAGTAGTTGATGGCACTGTCACGGGTGTAAACAGTCCTCTGCACCTGCTGCTAGGGCTGAGATGAGCAAACAGCCGAAGCACTTCTAATCACCCTTATTGTTTTCACTTGCTGTTATTGTTTCCAGTTTTAGCATGGCTTTTTTTTTACTCCTTTGTTTTATTATTGAATCCATGTTAAATCAGAGGCCGTTGCGAGACGTTTTCTCACTGAATCTCAGTAGGAACTTTCTTTTGTTGACTACTCACCTGAAGACGGTGCGTCTCTGCAATTGAGTCCACCCTTCTCCCGGTTCAAAAGCACAGCTAGATACAGTATATCAAAGAAAAATGGCTTTTTTTTTAGCTGTGTGCTATCTTTCCCTGGTCTACTTCTGTTAGCTTGCTGCAGCCTACTCAGCAGACAAGGTACCTTTTGTACTTTCCCTTCTCTATTCCTGTTGAATGGAAGCGTTCTTAACAGGAAACTTGCATTTATTTTGATATTCAGCAGGGAACTTACCTTATCATAAATATAAATAATAGACACATACATACATTTTTTTTGCTACAAGCTGTGGCTACTTCTTTCAGCCACGTAGAGTTTTTATGGTGTGGCCACAGATCCATACTACCTTAAAATGTTTGGTAGTTTATTTGCCGGTCTGTCCATTCAGTTGTGTGCCTTGATTCAACCTAAAGTCCTCCTGAATCAGTTCAGCTCCTAGTCCTTTTAACCACGGCAAATCTTGCCATCTTGGTATTGTGTGCTTGTCATGCAACAGAGATGTACACTTTATCCTAACTAATACTGGCACCAACCTATGGAAGTGGGGAGAAAATATGTTGGACTGGCTTAAATAAAAAGCTGTCTGTACATTTTGTCACAGGGGTGGGTGTGTAATGGCCCTGCTCAGCCTCTTACGTCATCTGTGTTTGAGAGAGGCTGGAGGCTTGACCAAATGTTTACTGGTAGACAGCATTGAGAATGCTGAGTTTAAGCTTTTTTAGTCTTGTGTAATTCAATAGTGTCCCTTATTTTTTCCTCTCACTTCATAATTCTTACTGTGCAATGCTTCTGTGGAAAACGTAATGTTAACATGAAAATACGGCAGACATTGGCCCTGACGTTATCTACACATACGCCAAACATCTCAATCCTTCTAAACCCCTAGCCAACTCAAAAGACACAGGGAAAAAATTAGAAAATGACACCAGGGAAAACATTAAACAGGGGGACCCACTCCAGCTTAGCCAAGGGCCCGTGGCATTCTGTACATGTCTGATGAAGCTGTCCAAGCACATAAGCATTTTAGTAACATGGGAGGGGAATGAATACCTTACGTGTAACCCGAGTTTGTAAACATTTCTTCTCATGCCAGAGATGTCAGGACACCATATACCGTAGCTTGAGGGGCTCAGCTGGGGTAACCTGGAGGCCTTTGCACAAAGTGCACACTTCAGTGGGGTGTCTCATGGGTTTCAGATTACATGAAGGACACTGCGGTCTGACACACTTTATTCATTTATTTTTGGTTAACAGTGCACAAATATTTTTGGAAGGTAAAGCAGGCCAGTTTAAGTCAACGTGCTTACGTTGTTCTATGTAAGTGTTGCTCTATTTGATGACAGTTACTCCATCGGCGATACATGTTTGCGTGTTGGAATCACTGTCTTGCTAGTCTTGCTTTAAAAAGAAAAACTTTGGCACCGCTTCTGTTCCATTGTGTTTAAAACCTTCCTCGGCATTCTGTTGAAACCGTTGCTTGCATTGTAGAACACGGGGACGTTCTTTTACAGTACTGGTTATGCACGTGGCTGAAATACTTTGCGGGGGTTCTCGAAGTTCCTAACATGTACCTTGCACAAGCTTGTGTCCTCATATATCACATTTTCCACAAACACTTTGAACAACAAGGAATAACGTTTACTCCCCCACCCTCCCCACTTGAGTGGGTCACACTCCAAATTCCTGATGGCTGAAGTTGAAATACGGCTTGAGAAGTGTGTCAAGACAGAGTTTCACACTTGATGTGCATGGGCCATGTTCCTGGGGCCTCACGCATGACAGCTTTCTAATCAATCATTCCCCCAGCTTCTTAAGTAAACTTTCGACTCCTAATCCTCACAGCCCGCCATCGCTATCTCGCTGTGTTGAAACAAGTTTGATTTTCTCATTTTAGGCACATTGTCGTGTTTGGTTGCGAAGGAACAGTCTGGTAGGGAATGGCAGAAAGTCCAGACCACGCTATGCAGCTGGATCATTGTTCTTGTAAGACTAGAGCTTTAAGTGGGAGGGCCTCGCCTTTTGTTTTGGTTTCTCCCAAGAATGGAAAAGCACTGGTTCAGAGTTTTCCACATGATTGTTTTGGTATTTGTTGTCTCAGCTCTCCACCAGCCCCAAAGTAAACACACACACACACACACTCACACACACACACACACACACACACACACACACACACACACACACATATACACCACTCTCTTTGACAGGTAAAGTAAATGACAAGGGGGAGACCCTTGGTCTTTCAGGTTATTTTCCTCTGTGACCTTGCCTGTCGTTACTGGGCAGGTCAAAAAGGGCAGCACGGATGAATTGAATAGCATACACTGCCCCTCCCCTGATGATCTCACCACACAAGGATGACTGACGTCGGTTTGGGAGCTCCCCTCTGGACAGAGAAATCCCCACAGGGGTGGAATCAGGGCTTGCCAGGTTTCGATAAAGTTGGTTCCCTCCACACCCTGGTCTCTATGGATATTTGGCTGAAAAATAAAAATGCTGTTTTTTGTTGTGTTTACTTTAAGTGGGATGATTTGTCCATCCTCTACTTAACCAGGCAAGTCCTGTTGAGATATCTCTTTTTAGGAGCCCTGGCCAAGAGGAAAACACCTGCATACAACTTTAGAACAGATGTAAAACAAGCAACATAAATATGAAAACTATAAAGCTGTCTCAGTAAAATAAAATCTGTCCTTACTGACAAAATTGATTTTTTTTTTAAACCTTTTTTTTAAGTGACATGAGATTTAAACTTAATCTGTTTCTGCGGCAAATTTCAGGTTCATGGGCATAATATCTAAAAACAAATTTGGGGCGAGGAACAGTAAAAAGCAGCAAGTAATTTGAACAAAGGTTATAAGAACTGGTGGCATTTATAAAAGGCTGCAACGATACAGGGGATTTCCCTAAGATCACTTTAAGTACAAGTGGGTCCATCCATGGAACCCTAAAGAAGTGAAACCTGCCATGTTGTATAAGCCGTATATCAACTCCAACTCAAATTCCGAACACATTATAGCTGTTTCAAAATTACTGTACTGGCTACTTGTTAGTTCTAGAATTAATTTTAAGATCATTTTGTTGGTCTGCAAAGCACTAAATGGTCCCGCTCCCGAGTACATGTCTGACATGGTTTGAAGATATGTTCCCACTAGATTTCTCAGGTCCCATGGTGACTGTATCATAGTTGTTCCTAGGGTCCAATCTAAGACCCTTAGTATGTAAAGCACCTTGTAACCCTGTGCTGAAAGGCGCTATTTAAATAAAGTTATTATTATTACTTCGTATATCAAGTAGAAGTGACTTATGCTTTATAAATAAAGATTTATCATTAATGAGGCGATGCCTTGGCAGAGCTAGTTCAGGCAGGCAACTCAGACAGCATTTATCCAAGTCACATCAATCAACCAGTCACATACGCTCAATAGTTTAACGCGGCCTACTAAATCGCAGTCACTCACCACACTGCTCCTTCAACTGCTCGCTCACTGCTGCACAACACCATGCTCCTGCTCTTGCTGCTGCCCACTTCCACCCCAGCTTCCACCGATTTAGGATCTGTTGCACAGTATCCGATGGGGATTCCGCAGATATCTGCTCCCTACCAATGGTTGTTCATTTAGCATTTGTATAAGACCCCATGCGGGGAAGCAATCAGAGCAGCAGACCCGTGACGCTTTTCAATGTATTACTACCATGTAATGCAATAAATTGGTAAACCTATTGTAAGTTGTCCTGATTGAATTATCATTGAAGAGGAGAGACGAGAGAAGTCTCTGGAGTAGTGCAATGTAAAGAAGAAACGTCCCTGTACAAATGATAAACGTTTGAGCTGCTGATCTGGCTCCTATCTAAAAGCTTGCACTTGGAGTTGACTCTGCCAGCAGCCAGGATGATCTAGATGTGTGTGTGTGTGTGTGTGTGTGTGTGTGTGTGTGTGTGTGTGTGTGTGTGTGTGTGTGTGTGTGTGTGTGTGTGTGTGTGTGTTGTGAGTAGGACCTACATGCTTCAGGCTGCCGCTAAATGAGAGCCAGATGGGTGCTCTGGATGACTTGTTCTCCTGCTAGATGGGCCGGACCGTAAAAAGTGGTGTGGACCAATAAACGTCAAGCTGAGAGGCAAATGATAGGTGGCAGGTGGGGGTCTGGAGGATGGGATGACGCTTTTGTTCTGCTGAAATCTGAAGAGACCAAAGCGTGGGTGCGGCTTGTTCTCCGTGTTCTTTTGTAACTCGTCTGCAGTAAAAGGTACACGCAAACGCAAACACAGACAGTATCTCTGTCGGCTTCACTGAGAATAGCACGGCTCAACCACAGCGCACCACTTCACTGATTTTCAACTTGAACTCTTTGTTACATTCACAAGCAGAATATGAAAATTAGTGTACTGTTTTTCTGAAAATCCAAGTCTTATTTTGTCCAAGTACCAGAGGGAAAGACAATGGTTGTCAAAAAAAAAATTATGCTGGCATTCAGTTCGGCAGTATTTTTTTTTTTAAGTAGCCCTAGCACATAAACATTACATTGCATTCAATCTTACTCGTTTGTATGTTGTTTTGTCAGTATTTGAGGGCAATGCTGCTAAGTAGCAATTTTTAGATAGAAAAAGTTGTTCAAAATACAGACTGCATTGTTGAGCTATGAAGTTATTCAAGGGGTTATTATAGCGGGGATTGATGTGTCCAGTGATAAAGGCAATGACATGATCTGGTAACAAGCATCTGAGAAAAAAAAACGCGTTCAGATTTTGTCACTTTATGATATGCTTTTCAGAATGACAATATATTAACAAACAAATCATAATTTGTATATCTTATTCCGCAAAACGTTACAAAATGTTCGTAGGCCAAAATTGAAGCTGAACAGGAAAACGTAAATACTCCAAAACAGCCTAATTTGATTTGAAACTATCTTGAAGAGGCGGGATACGTACGGCAAAAATTTAAATAAGGATAAACATCCAAAAGACCCTTGATGCAGAGAATGTTATGTGACCTTCCTACCTACTTCCATCTCCACTAAGAATCCAATCAAAAAACATAGATTTTTGTTCAAGTTGATTGCATTCTTAAGGCTTCTCATTGTCTTGGCGGGATTTTTATTGCGTCTGTGCACACGTGTGAATTCCAATAAAGATGGTATTTGCATTGTAATATAGTACGTATTATCAAACAAGCAAAACAACCAACACCCTGCAATGTGACAATCAAACCTAGCAGATACTGTAACAACACTCTTTGTTTGACAAGCCTAAATGACTCATATTTATGTGATCTTCACTATTGTAGGTGGTGTAGAACTACTCCAAAGGTTCAATAATGTTTTGAAAACACTATCAAAACAATAGACCTTTTAAACGATCAGTCATTTCAAGGAGACCGGCCAAGAACCTGTCTAAACTGGAACAACAGCTCTGCTTTACGAGTGCAGGACCTCGTCACACTGTACATGCACTGTTTTAGGTTCGCTACATAGCCCGAGTGTGCTCTAATGTAGACCAAACACATCTTAGGAAAACACCTTTTTTTTCAGCCATATGAAACTAATTATGATTTGGGGGGACTCTATGCAAACCTTTAGGCCAAATAGTGTTGATAATTCACAAAGGTTTGACATATATCATTTTCTATATTCCTATATGGACAATACAAACTCGTACCAAGGCTGATCAAACCAACAAGAAGAATGTAAGAAGAGAGATAAAGAGTAATGGGGTTCTTGCGAGATAGAAAAAAAAAGCGAAGATGGAAAGTGTCATGAAGACATAGCTGATATGCAAAATTCCTCACGTACGTCCTTCTATA
Organism: Galaxias olidus; assembly: GCA_026901105.3. Lineage (NCBI taxonomy): Eukaryota > Metazoa > Chordata > Actinopteri > Galaxiiformes > Galaxiidae > Galaxias > Galaxias olidus. The sequence goes on along the minus strand of JAPMUY010005074.1, from coordinate 238,243 downwards.
TTAGACAACGCTCTCGGTACACTGACAACCGAGGAGAACGTCAAACATGTTCACGGATCAACGCAAGAACACAACACTGCGTCTAACTGAGTGAGATGAACAGATTAACCACAGAACGTCTCATTTGACCTCTCCATTCATCATAATTCACTTAAGATATACAGAGACTGAGATGATGACACTGCCTAAGTGACAACGTTTGCTTTTCTTTTCAAACTTTCACAAAGTCCCAAAATCCTCTATGACCCATAAACCAACTGACAAATGACACATTTCAAATAAACAGGTGCCTCTTCGAACTGGAATTTACCCAAAATGTATTTTTGGAGCTTGCACAGAACACATTTTCCTCAATCTGATAAAGAAATTCAGTGTTACAGCTCACATAACCAATTGGGGGGAAAACTAAGTCTTTAGACTCAGATGTAAATGCAATGGGTCAAAGTATTGTCCAATTGACTTGAACAGTTTTAAACCTATCCTGAATTGTCAGATCATCAATGCACATTAATAGACTTTTCCAGATCTTTCTTTCTTAATATACATAGCCAGTAGGCCTGCTTTGGTTAGATATCAATGGGTGAATGTTGTTATAGTGATCTTGGTGTGGGTTAATGCAAGATATGCCAAATATGATCCAAATAGGTTCCTCCTCCAGGGTGAAGCCCAAATAGGCAGCAACAGGCAAGCACAAACTAAAGTCCTAATTCCTTTTATTTTATCTCATTGTGTTTGTCCATGTGCGTTTATGTGTGTGTGTGTGTGTGTGTGTGTGTGTGTGTGTGTGTGTGTGTGTGTGTGTGTGTGTGTGTGTGTGTGTGTGTGTGTGTGTGTGTGTGTGTGTGTGTGTGTGTGTGTGCGCGTGCATGCACGGGCACTGGTTGGCATTAAAGCTGATAGAGCACTCAAGGTAATTTATTCTACAGCGTACATGTTCCAGTTCCTTTTTTGTCTCTTAACTCTGTCTGGTATCGCACCCTTAAGAAGGATTTTCCAGGAACACCGCGTCAAAACTAAATTTAATGAACCACTTATTTATCCACTACTACTCACCTGCCAAGTGTGTGTTTGTTTTCTCTAGATTTGAGAACTGATTTGTGTGTGTGTGTGTGTGTGTGTGTTTGTGTATGTGTGTTTGTGTGTGTGTGTGTGTGTGTGTGTGTGTTTTAATTCTAAGAAAGTAACAAAATAAGCCCCTCTACATTTTCGGCATGACACAGAGCAGGAGGCCCACACGTGCGCTTCGAGATGAAGATGACATAATGGGGCCTAACTCTGGGCTTGTCAGAAAGCGTAGCCCCAGGGTGTGTTTGTGCTCGACAGAGCCTCCATTTTGATTCATGATGGCACGTCAGGCTCAGCTAAGTGTGTCTCTTGCCAGCTGTCACTCAGCTTTCTGCATATAACTTGGAGGATTGGCCCATTCCTATAAGCCGACAAGTTATTACACACACACACACACACACACACACACACACACACACACACACACACACACACACACACACACACACACACGCACCAACTCATACTCACAATGACCGATTAGTCATCATAGCTGACCGGGCGCCAAATCTTTCACCCGTGGGGCATCGTCTTTCAAGCACAATCACACAGCTATTATTGAGCCTAACATGCTATGTTTACATGATACTGTACTCACCTTGATATTTCAGCTTAAAAAAATAATTTACTTTTTAAGACTTCAAATATTGGGTTGAGTTAGAATTTGACAAGTATGGTATGTTTTGATTCATTAAATGTTCTCTGATATATAGCTGCTAGATGGATCAGTTAGCAACATTACTATTATATCATATAGCTCAACCTTTAATTGTAATTCAAAATGGCTGTTTTAAGAGAATTTTGACATTGGACGTGTGACAATTGGCTAGATATATTTGTCTAGTTTTAAACATGATCCCTTTTGTCACATGGGGATTAAGTTTACAGAGGTCCTACGTCAAACCCATCAAACCCCCACTATCCCCACTTTGGAAAGCAAGATTATTCAGAATTTTATTAACTTTATGTATTGTTTTTACAGAACTGACCAGTTAATGATATATAGCCTTTGCTACAGTAAATCCCATTTTTGAAATGGTCCACTTTGAACTGTTTTGCTCCATTGAAAGGTATGGGCCAATGCTTTGCAATGCATCACATCTCTCTGAAACCCTCCATGACTCCATCCCTCCTTTTTTTTGTCTTTTCTCATCCTTCCTTCATCCGGATGTTAGTTTTGGTCACACTCTTTCTTGTCCGGTCTTTAATCAACACAGACCCTAACACAAGGATCCAACCTCTCAGACAAAGCAGTTTTTTTTGCCTCATCAAAGTTTGGCGAGTGGTACGCAATTAAGAAAGAAGATAATTTCTGTCTCTCATCTGGCCAAGATATACAAAGGCCCAAATGGGTATGCTAGAGAGCCGGTCCCTTTTCTGACACATAGCGTGACTCACAGGCAAAGCCAAGGCGCCAAGGTCAAGGCCAACTTAACTTCTTTAATATGGTTTAGATTAACTAAAACAGCCATGCCACAAAATTATATAACAAAGCATCTAATGTACACCATACCTATTCAGTTTGAACTCAAGTGAGAGAGAGCTTCTCTTTGACATCAACCCCACTCCTTCATAATGTAATGTGATTAGTGAGAACTGTTCATGGAGAGCCACGTGTATCGTCGGTGTCCGTACGTCAGGTACCCGTTCAGACAGACAGGTAGGAGTGGTTGGAAGCTGAGTTAGGGGAATTGTTTGAAACCACCGAGTCATCCTCCTGTGCTGCAGGGCAAGCCTCGACACAGGCTGCTCCATGCACTGTTGAGGTTGGCTCGAGGAGCCCTTCAGGGGAGACGTGCTGACATGATCACTGGAACACTGGAAAGTCCTGCGTGTGCTCATAGGACTGTCGTGGCAGTAGGTTATCAGGGGTAATTTAAAGAGCTATCAATAGGCTGTGCAATGAAAAGGGACAATCAGCATGCCAATAGGCAAGACGGTATAGTGTCACACAAAGAAGCCTTGGAAAAATGCATTAAAGGTAAACTGGATTCCATAATCCCATCGCTTTGCAGAGTAGAACAAAAGGAATTACTTTTATAGTTTATACATTTTATGTATTCTTATAACTTAAATGAGAAATTACTAGCTTTTTTGTGCATCTGTAGATTTCTTACCTTTACCTTCAGGGGAAGTCATACAACCTCTGCACCTCTCTGGCACCCCACTTTGCACAGCAGGGCACAAAGGTCATGCACTAAGATAAAAACAATAAGCGGCTCTGTCAATAACTCTAGCCAGAACTCCAGTGTGACTGACTCTATTCACAAATGATGTCATGATTCATTTTCTTTAGGTATTGTCCTGTTGTGTTCCCTTTGTCCCTACTCTGCTATCCCTCCTTCCTTATTTCTCTGTTTTAGGATCCCAGATAGGACCATTTAATTTCAGCAACAGCTCTTCTGTTATGTGGCACAGCTTTTATGGTCTTGTGCATGCAGTATGCAAAAAAGTGCAATAAATACTTGCATTTAGATAAATTTTACTTCATCATCATCATCATCGTCATCCGCTTTGTCCGGGGTCGGGTCGCGGAGGTAGCAGTTCCAGCAGGGCATCCCAAACTTCCCTTTCCCGGGCCACATTAACCAGCTCTGACTGGGGGATTCCAAGGCGTTCCCAGGCCAGTGTGGAGATATAATCCCTCCACCTGGTCCTAGGTCTGCCCCGCGGCCTCCGCCCAGCTGGACGTGCCTGGAACACCTCCCTAGGGAGGCGGCCAGGTGGCATCCTTACTAGATGCCCGAACCACCTCAACTGGCTCCTTTCTACGCAAAGAAGCAGCGGCTCTACTCCGAGTCCCTCACGAATGGCTGAACTTCTCACCCTATCCCTAAGGGAGATGCCAGCCACCCTCCGGAGGAAACTCATTTCCGCCGCTTGTATCCGCGATCTCGTTCTTTCGGTCATGACCCACCCTTCATGACCATAGGTGAGAGTAGGAATGAAGATAGACCGGTAGATTGAAAGCTTTGCCTTCTGGCTCAGCTCTCTCTTCGTCACAACGGTGCGATAAAGCGACTGCAACACCGCACCCACTGCTCCAATTCTCCGGCCCATCTCTCGTTCCATTTTCCCCTCACTCGAGAACAAGACCCCGAGATACTTGAACTCCTTCACTTGGGGTAAAGACTCATTCCCTACTTGGAGTGAACAATCCATCGGTTTCCTGCTGAGAACCATGGCCTCAGATTTGGAGGTGCTGATCCTCATCCCAGCCGCTTCACACTCGGCTGCGAACCGATCCAATGAGTGCTGCAGGTCGCAGACTGATGATGCCATCAGGACCACATCATCTACAAAAAGCAGTGATGCAATCCTCTGCCCACCAACCCGCAGCCCCCCTCCCCCACGGCTACGCCGTGAGATCCTGTCCATGAATACCACAAACAGGATAGGTGACAAAGCGCAGCCTTGGAGGAGGCCAACCCTCACCGGAAACGAGTCCGACTTACTGCCGAAGACCCGGACACAGCTCTCGCTTTGGGAGTACAGAGATTGGATGGCCCTGAGTAGAGACCCCCTCACCCCATACTCTCGCAGCACCTCCCACAGTATCTCCCGGGGAACCCGATCATACGCCTTCTCCAAATCCACAAAACACGTGCAGACCGGATTGGCATACTCCCAGGCCCCCTCAAAGATCCTCGCGAGGGTAAAAAGCTGGTCCGTTGTTCCACGGCCAGGCCGGAAACCGCATTGTTCCTCCTCAATCCGAGGTTCGACTATCGGTCGAACCCTCCTTTCCAGCACCCTGGAGTATACTTTCCCGGGGAGGCTGAGTAATGTGATGCCTCTGTAGTTGGCACACACTCTCCGGTCCCCCTTTTTGAACAGGGGAACCACCACCCCGGTCTGCCACTCCTTAGGTACTGTCCCCGACTTCCACGCAATGTTGATAAGACGTGTCATCCATGACAGTCCCTCAACACCAAGAGCCTTCAGCATTTCTGGGCGGATCTCATCCACCCCTGGGGCTTTGCCACTGTGGAGTTGTTTGACTACCTCAGTGACCTCCGCCAGGGAGATTGATGCTGATCCCCCATCATCCTCCAGCCCTGTCTCTACTATGTAGGGTGGGTTTGTCGGGTTCAGGAGTTCCTCAAAGTGCTCCTTCCACCTCCCAATCACCTTGTCAGTTGAGGTCAACAGCGTCCCATCCTTACTGTATACAGCTTGAATGGTTCCCTGCTTTCCCCTCCTGAGGTGTCGGATGGTCTTCCAGAACTAAATAATACTAAAAAACCAGTAATAAATTTTGCTTAGACTAAGAAAATCAATTTGCCAAAGCTACTGTCAATAACTACTGCCTAGTGTTTTAGAACTGTTTGGACAGGGAATATCCAAGTAAGTATTACTCAAGAAAAGTGAGTGCCTCAAATAATTGAATTGTTCTTATTAAGTCAAACCGTTCCAAATAACCTTTGTTATTTGTCTGTAACCATTCAGCATCCGGTCTCCATTCCACTGGAACTACGGGCTACAGTAGAGGACAGGTGATGCCACAAAAGGAGGATAGTCATCTTATTCACAGCATAGACACATACAAGGAGATTGCTTTTGCTTTTTAGAGTTTGCTTCAGATGCTGGTGTGACATAGTCAATATTGGACTTGAAATGCAATAAATGTATTCACCAATCAGACTACTGTCATGTAAGAATCTATCAGCACTTTACCACAGTTGTTTGAGGCCTCTTTTTTATAAAATATAATATTTGAGGCCTTATAGTTTTGTGGCAGAGGCCTATGTACATAAATTCACACAATGTTAGGTTAATAATTTATTTTCTCTGCATGACTTCTATTTTTCTCTCTGTATATTTCCTTTGCAAAGATGTGTGGACACAAAAATTCCATTATGTGAACTCTACAAAACCACAATTTGAAGCAGTCTCCATGCCAACAAGCTTTTTGAAAGGCTTGCCAGAAAAGATTATTCTGCTGTCATCAAAGAACAAACGCATGCTTTGGGAGTGGGGTCACTAAACCTTGAGAATGATGAGAAAATAATATGTTTATATATGGGAAGAAACAAAATCAGAGGTGGGTATTGCATCAGGCACACATACATGAACCTTGACATATTTTTATTTAAACAATAAATTGTGAATGAATCAAGAAGTCACAGAACAGACAAACAGTAAAGAGACAGATAATAAAGAGATTTTTGAGCCTCTTTTAGGTGAGCCCAGATGGACGTCAAATCCTTGTTGGGCTTATGAGAAGAAATAATAAATTAGTTATCCTAGCGGAACAGAGGAACAAGACGAGCAGAGCTCCCTCAACAGGAAGTGAAAAACACAGGACTCCTTTTGGCAACAATCGCTGTCCCATTTAATATCCATGACGACCAGGCTCGGGCTCATGGCAAAATTCCAGCCACATGGTAATTATAGAGCCTTTTTTTTTTTTACATCCCTGCCCAACCCAAATCACATACACCATCTCCCAATAAACAAAGCTATTGCATTTCATCATTAAATGTAATGCTAATGTATGCTACAGTGTGGGAGGACGAGAGAACAAGCACAAAGGGTCAAATAGACTGGGCTCCGGTTCCCATAGTGGACAGGGACGTGGAGGGATGCTCTCACAAATGCTGCCCTTTTATCTATGCAGATTCCGAACAGAAAGTACCTCACACATGTAGTCACGTCACATATTTAACATATCTACTTTAAGTTTGTGTGCGGAACTAGTTGAACAGCTGTGAATACATTGGTAGCATTTGCAAACAATGCCATTAAGACCTGCTAAGTTCAAAGTAAAATTCATATTGCTTGGCTGTTATTTTATGCCATATATCTCAGCAATGTAAAGTATATACTGAAGCCAAAATTTACCAGGATTTGGGGATTTTACAGTAAAAGACAAGTAACAATAAGATTATGATTTGTTACATCTCTAGAAACATATATGTATTTTTTATGGGGGGTGGGGAAGGGAGTTGGTTGGACAAATCCCTGTGGGAGATGCCCCTCACCAACGCCCCTGTAAGCCCTCTCCACAGTGCCACGCTGTGCCATTGTGGCCCAGTACCAAAGAGGAGCAGGGGAACAGACTCGCCTGCAGCTGCCTACATGTTCCTGGCCTCCTCCATTTGGGCCTGCTGGGTCATTGTCTGCAGCTACAGGCCACAATGCCCCAGCGATGTACCATTGGCCTCAACACAATTCCTTCCCTCCAGGACCAAGTTCTGACCTAAGTGCCAGAATTCTGCAGTGAACCCCCTGGGTGAGCGAGTACCCCTGGCAAGTGCCCACTGGGGTCACAAAGGGTAAGGACATGGATACAAACAGCAGGGGCACCTTCAGCTTTCAGGCCATGCCAGCTTTTATTGGGGGCCATGCCACGCAGGGCAAATGAGGGCATGTTCAAGTTAAGGGGGAAGGATACTGAACCCATTAGGAGGAACGGGACACGTACCTAGGATGACGTAGTCAAGAGACGGTGGTAGATGGGCTAGAAAGTGTTTTTGTGACAATCAATTCAGCATATCTTTAGTTATTTTCCCATACTTCTTTATTGTGATTATATTTCATAGTGTGGTAATATTCTATTATTATGCAGTATGTATTATGCAGGACTTAACATTGCCAGCTGTAGACTTAGCTAAAACCTCACTTGGTGGACTCGATTAACTCGTTGCACATAATGTTCTCTCTTAAAAAATATCAACAGCAAGTATCTTGTTTAGCCTAAAATTTTCCATTGAATTGATAAACCTTAAATGTATTTATTGAACCTTACCCCTCTACTCCATATTCCTGTCAAGCTGCCAGAAGCAGTACTAATCTGATCCAAGTCGAGGGCCATTTTTCATTTGCTTTTGAATTAGACTGTTTTCTCATATGCTTCAATGTCTCAGTTTGTCCTCTTTATTATCGTTCTTCCAGCTGCATGGCTGAACCAGGCAGCGAGGCACTCCCCCGTTATCATCGGAAATTGAAAATCCTGTTGTGTACACCAGCAAATGACTGTGTGCACCTTGCATTCTTGTTGGGACTCTTGCACAGGGCCGCTTACACAAATCACAGGTTTGAATAAGTCATTTTGCCATATCAGACAAAAAAAAAATGCTAATCCATCATTATTCTCAGTGCTTGTGAGATTCAAACACACTGTGTGTGGTTACATTTGGTCCCCAAGTCAAATTCAAATTAAGTCTGACATGCAACTACAGTTGTTTAGGCTGGGTTGCCAATTCTAGCCTTGTCTTGCCATTTACTTCGTCACTCCGCACTTTGTGTGATTGAGAGTGGCACTTCGAGGCTGGTCAAGCCGTAATAAAACAGTGTTGGCTGGCGTGAACGTGAGCGTATACCCAAATGCTCAAACACTTGAGCCTCTTGTCAGAGTGTAAATGGGTTACTTTGCTTGACAGTCATTTATCAGGTATTTAAACTGAAAACTGTTTTTTAAATCAACGTTTATACTACAGCGGGGGAAGAAAACCACCAATACGTTGGTAAAACAACTGCTGCTCTATTGATGTTAACCAGCTAAGAGTAAAGAGGTTAGTGATAAGAGAAAAAAGGCAAAGTATAATAGGCAGCAGAAAGTGGAGAGAAGATATACTTAATTTGTCTAACTAAAGTATTGATGTTACTGATAGAACCAAGGAGAAATAAAACATTGTTTAATTAAATTCAAATGACTGTGCACATTGTTATTAGAAACAAAAATAAAGAACAAATACACATCCTTTGTATTCAGTGCCAAATAATTCTACATTGATGGTTTTTCATTTTTTCTCTCTCTGTTAATGCATGGCCAATTGAAATTACAACTGAACTTTTTACCAGGCATAAAACATAAAACAATTATAATATTGTTACAAACCATTTATTTTTATAGATCGGTAACTTATGGTTGCCTAACATACACCTCAAGTAAGAAAAGAAAAATCTGAGCTCTGATGAAAACACACTCCAAACAAGAGTTCACAAAAAAATGGACTGGCTGTCATTCATCATCTAAAGCATTTCTCCTGTGCAGCTTGTATGTTTACTTCACGGTTAGAAGCAAAGTAGAATGGGCTCTTGTTCTGCTGTGCCAAGGTGTGTGCGCGCTGGTGAGCCACCAGCCCAGATAGGTACCAACAGGACGCCCTGTATGTGCAAAGCATTTTAGAAAGGCATAGGGAAAGGTCAACCACCGTAAAACAAACCAGAGACCAGCTTTAAGTTTCATTAGATGTCACTTGTCACTGCGGAGACTCCAGGACAAATCAAGCATAGAGATAACTCTCAGTTGGGGAAAAAACTCAACTGTGCGATCAGCTTTCCCAGTGCGGTTTCAAACCTTATACATTACAGGGAGAAATACAATGCCTGCGGCATATTCACTTCTGGGAATAGCTAGAAAGACAAGCCACAATTACACAATAAAGTCGACAGATCAACAGTGCCAAGAATTGGGGTGGGTGGTGCTATTAAAGGCCCTTTGTGATGCATAGGTGGGGGAAAAGTGTTGGAGAAACCCCACTAATGCCCAGGTTGGGCTATCACCCACTGGCATGTTTGAAGCTGTAAAATGGTGGGTTCAGCAAGGACTTTCAGAGTTCATAAAGGGTTTGCGGTTCTGAAAATGAAGTATTGCCAAAATAATGAATGTTCGCTGTTTCATTGTACAGTGTGTGGTATGGCTCTGAAATATTACTCTCGGGTAGTGTACTATGCCTCTACCCTTTTCACATTTCTGAACTAGCCTGGACCAAACCAAACTTTATGAGGCTTTTTAAAGATAACATGTTTCACAGGAATGACATCACAGAAGTCTTTCTCAGAACACCTTTTCTCTTAACCGGTGTACATGTCTGTTGCCAGCATATGCCTATCTTCACTGTAGGTAGAGACTCTACTTTCCAGTTAGGACACGCTCCTATCGAAATGGTAGATGTTCACCACTGCTATTGACTTTTCAATCGCTACTAGGCTTACAGAGCCAAAAAACATTTAGATTCCTTCCCTACTTTAGCTTTAAAAATACTTGTAATAATTGATAAGACAGTGAACGAGTAAAGATTTTTTTTTTTCATTTCAAACATTTCTTTGACAAAGTTACATGGCTACATATTTCTATTTCTTCCGAAGACAACTGAATAGTTTAGAATGACGGAAAAGATAACAGAGCTATGCTATCGAGTTTGTGAACCCTCATAACGGGTTATGCCATGTAGAGGATCTAATGTTAAAACCAATCACTTGTAGTCATTGATCAATCCTATGGGGATACTACAAATATTTCCCCCCGAGTTTTCCATGTTGAATAAGATTTTGCCATTGACAAATTGACTATGACTTCCATAGATCGTAATTGATTGTGTGAAACAGACCTATATGTCCACAAACAAAAAGAAGAATGAAAATCAACATTTTCTTTTTATCTATGTGGTGACCAAATGCAGCTTTAAAACTGGGAGGGTAACATATTCACAATGACCAACCAAAAGCATGACCCATCAGGGCTGTAGCTTTCCACAGCTCTCCAAACGTGTAGTCATCAGCTCCAGCGGGCCGATCAAAACGGTTCTGTGTGAGTAAGATAGCCCCCTTCCATACACGTTTGATTAGAGCCATGAGGCTGTGCATTTGTCCATGCGGGAGTGTGCTGGTCGGCTTGAGTTACACCTTAGATGGTCCACACCCGAGTTTTTTTTTTCTGGAGTATTCGGGTTTCACCCCTTCGGAGAGACAGCTTGAAGGATTTTGTTCCCTAATAATTGTTGTGCACCATTGTGCAGGGTTCTCCTCTACTTTTTGCCCTGCTGTCCGTGCAAGTGTGTTGTTCCCAAGTTGTAACGATAAGCGGATGGTTTCAGGCTCCTGCTCTGATCTCAATAGGTCTTCTCCCTCTCATGTTGTCTGCTTGTAAAGGGAGCTGTGATGTAAGGTGTTTGTTTAAATCATCATTACTCTGTTCAGACCATTACTCCAACCTCAGCGTGCTACTTGTAATATTGGGGCACAAGTGAGCAAAAAAAGTCATGTTTTGGCCTGGTAATACATTGTAGGACCTAGTTCCTAAAAACGTGACTGCGTGTTCTAGCATTAAAACAATGCAAATGTTTATTTATTTTTTATTTTTTTTACATTTAGGGCATTATTTACTATAGAAATATATTTTTATATATATATAACATGTATCTAGGTAAAGAGGTAAAGCACAACTATGGATTACATTCTTAATGAAATGAATAGCCGTTCAAGCATTTTATGATGAAGTGTTAATAAGCTAGTAATACTGGTTTCAATAGTCACAATGTTTTTAAATTCTGGCTTTTGTGATTCACAGTTGTGATTGGTTTTTTGTTCTTTTGAAACGGCTGACATTAACAGTACTAATGTAGTCAAATCAAACCAAAGCAAACAGATATCAGCCTCTTTAAAATTAGCAGGCCATGTTACCTACAGCCGAAATTTCACCAATAGCACTACTTCAGTTCCATACAAATAAGAAAACATTGGTGAATGTCAGAATCTTTGTGAAAACCTGCGTTATTGGGTTTTAAAAAGATAACTGTTCTTAAGAATGGTTGGTGAATGAGGCACAATAATAATATTTTCTCTCACGCTAAACTCAGAGTCACTTAGTCAGCCTTGGGCACTTCTCAATCACTCAGCTCAAGACACCAAAAGACCTAGCTCCACGCTCTGCAACTACATTACTTTGCGCTGGAATGCTGAGCTTGTTAGATTACATTTGGCCACAGTTGGGTTTTGTTTTGGTCACAATGTTTGTTTTTTAATATGTTTGTGGTGGCAATATTTTCGTGGGGGAATTTCAACATAATAAACTGAAATTGGACAATGTACTCAATATCTCAACAATGATTACACTCTGCCTCAAGAAAAACATTCATCAACCAAGTCACAGAACTTCATTTTCTTTCTCAACTTTAAAAACACTCTGACTTCCCTCTATACCTACGTTTCATACTTCTTGCTTTTGGTCCTCTGAGATCTGAGAATACTGCGACACTTAAACATAATTAGACTGTGTAATTACATGATAGTTCGTGACAAACTTGTGTTTAGGGCTAAGATTACACAGCCAAGCTGAGGTGAATGTCTTTGTTGTTGGACACTCGACTCTATCTGGGCTCGCCATGGCCTCCAGTGATGGCTAGGTGTTCTGCCATGTGTCATAACTTGCTCACGCTGCTCTCGAAATGGTGCCCTAAGAGCAGTTATTTTCCCAAGGATACAGCGCCATTGACGGTAAGTGGTAGGGGTGCTCGGGGTGGAGGACGGACGGACGGACGGATGGGGGGATGATGGGTCTGCCAGAGGGCAGCACGAGGTCAAAAGTGGGAATCTCTCCCAGAGGAGCGGGGAGCGAGAGTAAGAGGGAGCGAGAGACAGAGGAAGGGAGTGAAGGAGAGAGAGAGAGAGAGAGAAAGATGGGGAAGGAATGTAGCAGAAGTGATACGACTGAGGCAGACTGAAGTAGATGGTAGGAGTGAAAATATACTACGGTTATCTTCTGCACCCTTCCCTGTAACACCTGCAGTCAGGGGCGTAGCACACTATTCTGGGTCTTATTTACATTTTATTTGTATTTATTTATTATGGTCTTATCATATTCTGACACTTTGGAGAACAAATGTAACCTTCAACTTCAATATTTGCATCACATTTTTCACCCAAAAATAAAAGCTATCGTCTGAAAGTGGGAATAACCAGTGGTTGAAGTGAATAGAAAGAAAGTGCTGTGTTTACCTCACTGGCGCATGTCCACAGCCCTCTGCTACTCAATCTGTATTCTCCATTTAAATGAAGTCGTTTTTGCTACAGTTGCCATATGGTGGTATTCAGTGTAAAGATAGGCCCTGTTCGTTATTTTTAAGCTATTTTATGGCAGGAAGACGGGTAGATGTTAACCAGGTGCAACTTGTTGACATGCAGCCCAATAGTAAATCATTTTCTTTTACCCTATTTATTATAAATTACATTTTTCTTTATTTCTTTTTACCTATTATGATGATTTTAACTTTGTCCTTTGACCATACACCAGTGGACATATTAAGATGATCCTCTGTAATATCAGTTGCACTATGACCCTACACTAGCGGTTATCATGGGGGATTGCTTGTCCCCTGGCTACAATCAAATCATACACCCCTGGTTGTATTGAGTATTTCCTTTATTATAGTCTATAATCTGATCCCACACCAGTGTTTCGTATATGATTTAGCGATTGTAAATAACGATAAAATAGTATCCTACACCACAGGTTCTTAGGAGGATCTCCTCTCCTATAGGCTACCATATTGCCCTACAGCAGTACATGTGATTTTTATTTCTTGTGTAACTCAAATAAGGTGTCCAAACTAAATGTGTCTGACTGCCAAACATTAGTTTTGAGCGCTGCTTAGAACTTTTACTTTGTATGTATGGTATCTGACAATCTGGGGATTTCTCATAGGCATATCCATTTAATAAAATTTCAAAGTATTTCTACAACTTAATAAGGTAGTGACGATTACTGAAATGGCTGTGAGTCACCCACCCATTTTGAACATTAGTAAAGGTTTGAAAAAATGGTAAGACAATGAACAATCTGACTCATACCTAAAAATGTTTCTGGGACGAAAAAAAATTATTGTAACTATACCGTTAGTTATTTTAACTAATTCATAATACAATAATGTATGGCATATATAAATCATTTTATGAGAAAGAAAAAATATACTCTATATCTATCTAGTCCATAAATAAAATGGTTTATGCATATTAAATACTGCCTAGGGTCAAAGGGTTCACTTCTTAGAGTGTCATCCTTCGTGTGATCCACTATGACTAAGTGTGTCTCAGAACCAGAGCGGATCCCACTCACTAATGGACCTTTTTCGTCAATGCAATTTGTCCAACTCTGACAGATGAGCAAGTGTGTCCTCTAAAGGAACGGGAAAAAACTATGACAAAGTCATGAGCTAATATAACAACTCATTAACGGGAAGGGGTGCTCCCCCCTCCCTGAGCCTGGCGCTCCCCCCTTCCTGAGCCTGGCCGACCACATGATTCACGACTGGGCGCTCCAGGACACTCTTTTATTGGACAGGAGCGGAAGAAGGGCTGGTGTGGTCGAGTGAAGGTGGCACGGCATGACTTGGTACACTGTAGGGACTGCGTGACGACGCAGGAGGCAATGCAGAGATTACTTATCACAGTTTGTCTTCTTTACTTTGTCCTTCAAAGACTTCGTGCACCCTCCAGGGTGTGTGGGGCCGTGATGAGGCTGCTGCTCAGAGCTAGCGGAAGGGGGAGGTTTCAATAGGTGGGGTGTAGAGGAATGTCTTTGATATTGTAGCTAAGCTTGGAGACATTGCCACCAAACTTTGTGGCAGCAACCAAGTGATTAGAATGGGTGGAGAGCCTGGTTCCATGGCAGTTAGAGGCTAGGCCACGCTAAAATGGCCGACGTATTGTTAACCAGCCCGCTGTCAAGGGCAACAAAACTGGTTTGCTTTTCCAACACAAAATGTCAATGCAGACAGTTCATTAGAAGAGGCATGACTATTCCTCTCCACATTCTACAATGACCTTCTTCCACGCCCTCTCCAAACAGTTTTCCACGTAATGCACTCCTGTCTGTGATACCTCTGAAGGAGGTCCCACTGCGCTGTTCCTCAATAATCTCGTCCATTTCCTCAACTTCAGCTGAAATGGACTTTTCTCTGCCAACACCTTATTCTCTTTTTCTCTGTCTTTCTATCCACTTCATCGTATTGTGTCCTCTCCTCTGTAGAAGCCGTAACTCTTGGTCTCTCTAAGTGGATCCTGGGCTTGTGTCCCACCCCTATGCATTACTTTCTCTGGGGTTATTTATGAAGTGAGCGTACTTAATCATCACAGGTGACATGAGTATGTTGAAACAGTGTAGGACTTCTAAAAACATGTTGATTCAAATTCATACCCAATTTATTCCCCATGCTGGTAACCTTCCAATGAAAGGGCTGTTCTCAAACTCTTTACAATGCTAAATCAATATAACCCAATAGATGAGCACATATATACCTCTATACATGGATAGTGTTCAGTCAATTATTAAAGAATGGCCAAAGAGCTGACGCACAGCTAAGAACAAAGAAACCACACACAGTATGAAATGGGAACTCAAATTCATGGGAGAACAAATTTACCTCAAAAGAGAACGACATCAAACAGACAATGAGTCATTGCTAATTGACTTATGATACATGCTTTGGTATGTCATAACTAAACCTCGTGTGGAGTCGGCGCTCAGAAAGAGGCTTCTCTCACCTGGTGTTATGACCCTCTTACCTGCTGACAGGTGTGTACGCGCCAGCGAGCACGTTCTGTCTCAGCGACCTGTCACCCCGCCATGTGTCTTTTCAAGTATATTTAACAAAACATTTTTACAATGGTTGAGCTAGGTGTATCGCCCAATGACATTTGCGGACCATTATCTAAGAATTGGCTACGTATTAGAGCGCTACGTCACTGGATTACTCAAACATTAGATCATATGTTGAACTATTTGAGTACTCAATAGGGAGATTCTTGTGACAGACAGGGCTATTCACACAGTGACCTCACTTTCAACCCAACATACCTCACACAAAGTCCTTGCATTTTTCAAAAACAAATTTGTTCTTTCTTTCTGTGTTCTTTTCATATTTTTCCCACTCCATTGTGTCACAGAGGTTAATGTGCTGCAGTATCACTGATTGGTACAGGATGAGACTGCTGAGTAAGCACTTTTGGCAAGCCTCACAGCACAGGGTCGAGTTTACATGAGGCTGAGTGGGACAGATTCTGCTGGGGTCTGAGTTTACAGTAGAAGAGAGACAGACTGGAGTTAGTGTTCTTACATTAACAAGCGCACCAAGCAAGGCGCATACACGCTGACGTCTTTTCACCCGACAGTATATTGCTTGGTTTGCATCTAAATCAGAGTTTCAGCTTGAGGTTTAGTGTACACAAGATACTCTTCCATATACACATGCTGCACACACACATACGCAAACATACACACACACATCCTCACACGCACACATAAACACTTAAAAGACTTCAAATCCATAATGAAAACAAAACATTGCTGGAATGACTCACTGAATAACTGCTGAAATAACTCGCGGAAACCTCTGCCAACTAAAGTGTCCTTTCAGCACAAAAAACCTTCGGGGCCGTAGTCGCTCGAAGAAATCCAGAGATCAAAATTTGCTTAGCAGAGTCAATATTTACTGGGATCTGAACAGTTTATTTCAACAGCCAAGGGACCTCACGGCATAGTTCATCCCCTTTATTTGTCTCAATTGTGTTTATCTGTATTTCATCCTTTTAGCGCGCCAATCTATACCCCCGTGGGTGAGGTCACTCACAACTCTTTTGGCCTGCTGTTACCTAGCAACTATAGTCAACAGACTGACCATGAAAGACTCCTGACTGATCAGCGAGCAAAGAGGTAAAACTGATAGTCTGACTTGTAAAACAAATTAGCTGTAGTATGTTAGACTTCAGGCCCTGTGATAGACTGGCGACCTGTCCAGGGTGTACCCCGCCTCTCGCCCTGTGTCCGCTGGGATGGGCTCCAGCCCCCCCCGTGACCCTGTACAGGATAACCGGTAAAAGTTAATGGATGGATGGATGGATGTTAGACTTCAGCTTAAGGGTTTAACTGACAAATTGCGTGAAATTACTCTAAACGTCAGATTTTTGGGTAAATAAATCTTGCTCTCAATCTACTGACGTGACTAACACTTAGGGTTAGGTTAGTTACTGTACTTAGCTGTAAGTTATAACTAGTAATATGCAGTTAAGGTGCGGTTAGTTAGTTAGCTTTGGTTAGAGCCAGATGACCTGCAGTTAGGGCTGGGGGGTTTCTGTGTTTCGCTATAATTATAACCAATGACCTGTGTCTATCCCTGCATTACTGCTACTTGCAAAGGTTTCCCCTTTTGTTGTGTGTTACGTGTTTTCTGTTCTTTTGCGCTCCATTCACTTGCTCTCTTCATTGTAGCATCTACTGTACGGCATGCACGCACCCTTCTCTATATTCTCCTCTTTCCCCTCTCCTGGCTTCTAACCAGTAGTTCATTATAGTTTTCCCTCTCCCCCAGTCAGTAGTTCATTATAGTCCTTCCTCTCCCTGGTCAGTTGTTCATTATAGTTTTCCCTCTCCCTGGTCAGTAGTTCATTATAGTTTTCCCTCTCCCTGGTCAGTAGTTCATTTTAGTTTTCCCTCTCCCTGGTCAGTAGTTCATTATAGTTTTCCCTCTCCCTGGTCAGTAGTTTATTTTAGTTTTCCCTCTCCCTGGTCAGTAGTTCATTATAGTTTTCCCTCTCCCCCGGTCACTAGTTCATTATGATCCCATTACCTGGCTGGAATTCTGTCGTCACTCTGAAGTCTTCTTGCCATGGCGGTGACATTTAAAAGGTTAGGTCTTAACAAGTGAAACAGATAGCGTTCGCACTCCCCTGTGCGTTGTAGGAAGTCTAGAACAATAGCCGGTCTGACAGAAAGGCCTGCATTAAAAAGCCCAAAATGCCAATAATGTGACTTCTGTCTGGTCAGTAGATCGTTGGGATCCTTTTTTTCTGTAAGTAATAGTAAGCTATTAGTTATCTGTATACTCTTATAAGGCATGCATTGTCTAATGCAATTACATTTATTGAATGTTGAAAAATCGTGTTTTAAGCCCATTATTTTGTACACCATATTATGGGAGTTGAGACTCATGTCTTTAGTGTGGTTTTAGTTAGCGAATCATGGTTTCGATTTTCTTTATGCCTGTCCTGCCCAATCTCATTCATTCCCACTCTTCAAACAATGCACTGCAGAGGATTGCATATTTATGTCAGAGGGAAGAGTACACATTACGCCGTTTGTTTTTACGATGAGCAACAAGCCAGCACACTAACATGACGAATTTGAGACTAGAGTACACAGTAATTTTTTTTTCCTAAACAGAGGTAAGAGTTGTGTGCCAGTGAGCAAGATACCATTTTCTAACCGCAGTAACAAATGATGTGAGGTATGGACGCCTTGGTGGCTAAGCGGTGTAATGGTGGGGAAATACCACTGCATGGCCATAAATCCACTCATGTGGAAAATGGAAATAAATTAATAGAATCATCGGATTCAATGTATACGTAGACGTCTCATGAGTTACACATCATATACGTCTCATAGCTATTTGTGAGTGTGTCAAATGGGATCTATAATCTGGAACAAATGAACAACTTCCCATGTTTTTAGGTTGTCAATTCTCTTAACTCCATTTACGTCTCTTATATTGCTCTCATTAAACCTCTAGAAGGAGGGGAAATAAAACACAAACTGAGCTGATTTGGTTTCTTCCTAGACAACACCCTTTGCATGTCCACTTCCCTAATAAATCACCGGCCCGGTGGCTGGTCAGTGCTGGGCTAAAGGAGCCACATGTAGGTGGAATCATTCACTGACCGTGTGTGGTGTGACTCATGTCAGTCTGACCGTAGGTGGTGTGACTCATGTCAGTCTGACCGTAGGTGGTGTGACTCATGTCAGTCTGACCGTAGGTGGTGTGACTCATGTCAGTCTGACCGTAGGTGGTGTGACTCATGTCAGTCTGACCGTAGGTGGTGTGACTCATGTCAGTCTGACCGTAGGTGGTGTGACTCATGTCAGTCTGACCGTAGGTGGTGTGACTCATGTCAGTCTGACCGTAGGTGGTGTGACTCATGTCAGTCTGACCGTAGGTGGTGTGACTCATGTCAGTCTGACCGTAGGTGGTGTGACTCATGTCAGTCTGACCGTAGGTGGTGTGACTCATGTCAGTCTGACCGTAGGTGGTGTGACTCATGTCAGTCTGACCGTAGGTGGTGTGACTCATGTCAGTCTGACCGTAGGTGGTGTGACTCATGTCAGTCTGACCGTAGGTGGTGTGACTCATGTCAGTCTGACCGTAGGTGGTGTGACTCATGTCAGTCTGACCGTAGGTGGTGTGACTCATGTCAGTCTGACATGACTTCACGTCCTTGTTGTGTTGGGTGGCGTGTTTTATTTATTAACGTAGATGGTTAATAAAGTAGACATTCTCTTTTGGCCCAGAGACGGTTGTTCCAGGTCTCCAGGAAAGGAGAACAGATAGAAAGTAAGTCTTGGAATGCCTGTAAGAGAAATGACATCTATACAGGTAACCATTGTATGTTAGTGGTATCTATGAGTTCCACTTTCCCCTGTCCACCTCTTAGGCCATACGGTTGAAACCTGATGGTGATGGGTACTAGATGTTTTGGGGTCTAAACAAATGTGTAGGGTCTTGGCGCTGCGCCAACTTTACCCAATAAAGAAGGTGATCCTATGAGACCCTGAGGGTATCTTTGTGAGTTCAGGCTAGGATACTTTCAGACCTTTGGATTAGAAGGTGACTTTGCTCTCACTATGCATGCGTCGAGGCCTCTCTGAACTTCCATTGGAGGTTTTTGAAGCAGTTGGCGGCAGTGAGATAAGAGATCTTTAGGATGGTATGCTTTTATAGACTTGAGTAGCAGGGTCAACGATGTGAAGACGTGTTCCTACTGGGCCACCTGTTTTCCTCGGTGACTCCTTCATGCAACACTGACAGACCCTCAGCCATGACTGACGACCACAGGGAGGCCGGGGGAAAACAGGCCAGAACTCCACAGAGCACAGGGCACACACACACTGAGCTTCCACATCATTTGCTCCCAATAAAACTTTTTGGCAGGTGGGCAGCACGAACATAACGGACAACGTTATGCGTTTCCCACCTGGCCATGTCAAAGATTCTGCTAAGAAGCAAGGAGAGGAAAGAGAGGAAGGGAGACTGCAGAAGGCCTAGCTTAGCGTTGTAAGATGAATCCATTAGACAACGGCTGCGATGCCGAAGTGGGAGTCACACCATGGACAGGGCCAACAAATATATGGAAAAAGCAGGCCAAACGCTGGGCCACTCCAGTCCATTGGGTTTGCTCTAGCCAAAGAATGGAACCTCACTAGAACGCCAACGGAACCGTACTTACGAAGAATGTCGACCGTTGAAATGGTTGGCTGTTTATAGTTCACGCATGTTCCACTTTTTGCAACCAACATGACTAAGGCCCCAGCCATCCCATACCTTCTTGATCAGCGTCAACACCACCGAGAGAACGCCATGGAAAGATAACAAACAGCCCGATGTTCCTCGTCCTCTTTGCCAGACGCTGTGTTTATCGCTGTGTTCCCAGAGTTCCGCTCGCAGCTATGCACCACGGCAGGTAGGAGGTGGCGCGTGACCGAAAGGGGAGAGGGGGGTTGAACACACCCCAGAAACCACAGGTATGTCTATTAATACCCTCCAATGGTGTGACTGTCAGCCAGGGTGGGTGGAAGGTGGAGACACCCGAGCCATTGTTTGGTCTGCGTCCTAGCGGGATTCGGGGAAGGCGTGCTGGAAGAGAGACACTGGATGGCGTTGCTGTGGGGCTCTGGAGGCCCGGTGTTTGATGTAGCGTTCTCTTCGTTTTCCTCTCACACGACACGTTTTTATCCTGAAACGCACCGGGCCTCGACCCCACTGTGAGCGAGGGCTTGATCTCCCACTGATACTTTGAAGACCTAGTGGTGAGTGTTACTGGTGTAATGACTACCATGTTTGTCTGTTCACGCTCACACATCCATTTCAAATCACTCTGGCAGGTTTGGAAAAGCATGGCCGATATTGTTATAAGTGGTGCCATGTGGACCGGTTAAGAACGATTAAACTACAAATGACAGAGGGTTCAAAACGTAGCTCTTGGTGATCTGCAATGTACACTTCGAGCCTTGTTCGAACATGTCATGAGATGCAATTAAGTGCACTGACTGTGATGACGGTTCAGACAAATGTATGTATTCTTCCTGGAAAGCACGGAAATGATTCAAAAGGATAAACCCTGCACCAGTGTATACTTTAGAACAGCACACTTTCTGGTTCCGCCGTTTATTCTGTAATTGAGGGCTTCTAAAAGCGACTCACACTGGACTCAGACTTTAAAGCCCCAACAGGGAGCCATATGTTATTTTGAGTCATGTGGTGTGAACCAGTACAACACGATATCTCGCCCCAGGCTCCCTGACTCTCATTGGCTGCCAAAGGTGTCTCATCTACATCGTGCCAGCGTCCCAACTGGCAAGCAAGGTGTTTGGCATCCCTGAGTAGGTTAAGGCCCGCCATTGTGACTTCCTACCCGTAGCCAGAGTGAGCTAATCACCTCTTCTAATGGCTACTTCTTCATGTTTTCATTTAAATACCAAATACCAAAAGGACACGCTGAGGTCAGGCCTGACCATAATAAAAGTATGCAGTACTGTACAATATTTTTTCTATTCCAGTAGCTCACCGCAATGAAAGCATAACAAAGACTTGGGGCAGGCCATATGTTACGTCTGGGCATGACACTTGTCCAACCACAAGGAACCCAAGACACAACGAAAGCCTGCATTAAAAGTCGATATGTGGGGTTTTAAAGTACACATGGGAGGTCATGTAGGATTTCAAAAACAACCACTCCTTCCTAAGATTTAGGAATCCAAATAATATGTTAAAAGAAAATCCGCTCTGTATCTTTCAAAGGAGTTTCTTTGAGCTGCTCAACACGCTCCACACATTGCCTGTAAGTAATCGACGGGGGTCTCTTGTCAAATTGAAAGTGGTTGAGAGATGCAATACTTTTCTGTGTTAGCTTTGGCTATCCAGTGTGTTTTTTTAGCTCGACTTTCTGACATTTTCCATTTATCAAGCTCTTTTTAATTGAAGGCGTGTCTCTGTTGCCGAGTGGTATCGTGGCCTTGCCCAGGAATACCTTACAGAGAGCACGGCCTGGCAGACATATATGGCAAGCCTGTTAATCCCTCTCACATCAATGTTTTTTTTTCTGCTTTATTGTTAATGGCACCACGTGTTGGTTGCCAGGTTTAGCGTACTTACACTTACCAAATGATGTGATTGCGTGCGGGACATCTAGCAAAGTTGGCTTAAGGTAGTCCTTATGAAAGCCCACATGAACGTTAGAAGGTTAATATGCCGTACAACCATTGAGTATCCGTGTTTTTTAATGGAGTCACATTGACATTGATTTGTTACTTTGTTCTAGGTATAAAAACTCTGTCTGGAAATGTGGGTGGGTTAGTAAATAAGGTGCAAGGGGTACAAAATGTTGAATTGCTTTTTCTGCAGTGTCTGCTTTGTTATAGTGTGGTCCCTTTTACCTGGAGTCAAGCATCAGCAAAGCCTTGTGATTTAACACTAAGAACATGTTTTCGTGCAAAACAACATCACCGGTGAAGTGTTTAAGCACGTTGCTGAACGGTAGGAATAATGTGTGTCTGTGTGTGTGTGGTTTGTGACTGTAACGACCTTACCAAAGTACTACTGAATGTTCGTTTCAACACTACAGTGCTACATCACAGCTCATTAAGGCCAGCTACACTGCCAAGACACACACACACACACACACACACACACACACACACACACACACACAAACACACACACACACGCACTCCCTATGTCTACCCCCCCCCCCTCTCTCTCTCTTGCTCTCTCAGCCTTGCTCACACACCGACTTGAAAGACCCAGACTGCAGGTGTTGTTTGACAAGTACAATTCTCCCTGATGATGCTGAGCTATTCAGCTCTCAATCTCACTCTAAAAAAATCTCCCCTAAATCCTCTAATGTTTGAATTGTGTGTGTGTGTGTGTGTGTGTGTGTGTGTGTGCACGTGTGTGTGTGTGTGTGTGTGTGCCTGAGTCTGTGCGTATGTGTGTTTGAGATTGTGTCAATAGAACAGCTTGCAGACCTTAAAACAAAACTGCGAGCAAGTTGACTTAGTGAAGTCTGTGTTTTCTAACCTGGGGTCAGCAAGTTCGGGAGGGTGTGGTGGTTGTTTAGACGGAGTCTGACAGCTATTGTTCCTTCAAGGTTTGATTTTGCTTTCAGGCCCTCAGTTTGAATGCAGCAGAGACGGCCATGCCTAGTTACCGTGAACATCAACGTCTTTTTTGGTTATGACACGGATGAATTAATTAGTAGGTTGCTGCTGAGTCGGTTTGAACACTTTGAGATCCAAACCGACACTGACATCCATGGCCTACATAAACGGTTGTTGTTGGCGTTTGACAGAATAAGTGTCTCACCAATGAAAACTCTCATTTTTGATAGTTATGAAGTAAACCACTGGAGGTGGAATTGCTGGTAGATGAACGCAAAACTGGTCAAAGGAAAACACAGGTTTTCTTGCTAAGTTGTCATGACTGCTGATCATATGGTTACAACCCTGTGGAATAAAAGTCAGTAATAAAAGCATTGGATTTACAGACCACTGTATTTTGTGATGGGATTTGAAAACATGTTTACTATCTTTGCTTGGCATCTATAGCCAACTTACTTGGATACACCCAGAAAAAAGTTGTGCCAAAAACAAGATTTTCAATATGTACCCACAGTTGGTCCTCAGACATGTTGCATCACTGCTGTTCGTACAAAGGATTAATTATAGAACAGATCTTCTTTTGATTTAAGGTTGTGTTAGACTCCTTCTAGTGTCCAATTACAATATAACCATTGTTTTCATGTCAAACTCATTCCTTTATATTGTTTTGTGTTACTTATTACTCTGCCAATATTGAATTGTATTTCCTGCCTTAAAATTGGGAGTGATATCTGACACCCTGACCACATAGATTAAAGACAAGACATCATCAGAGAAACTGCAGTTGTTGCTCATAAAAAAGAAAATCACATAATAATAATAATTTTACACATTCTGAGACACACACTTGCATTTGTTCTCACTTGATGCAGCATTGAAGGTCGCGAAGAACACAGTGGCCTCATCTGTCAAGAAGAAGGGAACCACCAGGACTTTTTCTAGAGATGCCCCCTTTTTATACATTTAAACACATTTCAATACGGGGCATTGTGTGTAGATTGATGAGGAGAGAAAATGCATTTTATCCATTTTAGAACTTTCGACTACCTGAACCAGAAATGTAAACATCCTAATTTGCTCACTGGAACCTTCACCAAAACTTGCATGTCAGCACCTCCAGAGCCTTACCTCAGCCCTTCTTTCCAGGCAAAGATTTACGTGTTCGATGCAATCCTTTGATAGTTTAAAAATGGCCTTTTGGCATCGTTCCAATTCAAAAATTATCAATTCAAACTCCTGTGATGGCGCCACCTTTTTTGAACAAAAGGGATAATACTGCTATTGTTATTAGCTGCCAACAACTTTTCTTCTACTCCCTGTCCTCTTTGGCTTTCACTGGCTTCCAGTCACCGAGCGCATCAACTACAAAATCCTTCTTCTTCCCACCTGCACTGTAACCTGTAATGGGACTAGAGGACAGCTCTACGTCCTTTAGTGCAGAGGACAGCTCTATGTCCTCTAGTGCCGAGGACAGCTCTACGTCCTTTAGTGCAGAGGACAGCTCTATAACCTCTAGTGCAGAGGACAGCTCTACGTCCTTTAGTGCAGAGGACAGCTCTATAACCTCTAGTGCAGAGGACAGCTCTATGTCATTTAATGCAGAGGACAGCTCTATAACCTCTAGTGCAGAGGACAGCTCTATGTCATTTAATGCAGAGGACAGCTCTATGTGCTCTAGTGCAGAGGAATGCTCTATATCCTTTACTCCAGAGGACAGCTCTATGTCCTGTAGTGCAGAGGACAGCTCTATGTCCTTTAGTGCAGAGGACAGCTCTATATCCTTTACTCCAGAGGACAGCTCTATGTCCTTTGGTGCAGAGGACAGCTCTATGTCCTTTAGTGCAGAGGACAGCTCTATGTCCTTTAGTGCAGAGGACAGCTCTATGTCTAGTGCAAAGGACAGCACTATATCCTTTAGTGCGGAGGACAGCTCTATGTCCTTTAGTGCAGAGGACAGCTCTATATCCTTTAGTGCAGAGGACAGCTCTATGTCCTTTACTCTGGAGGACAGCTCTATGTCCTTTAGTGCAGAGGACAGCACTATGTCCTTTAGTGCAGAGGACAACTCTATGTCCTTTGGTGCAAAGGACAGCACTATATCCTGTAGTGCAGAGGACAACTCTATGTCCTTTGGTGCAGAGGACAGCTCTATGTCCTTTAGTGCAGAGGACAGCTCTATGTCTAGTGCAAAGGACAGCACTATATCCTTTAGTGCGGAGGACAGCTCTATGTCCTTAGTGCAGAGGACAGCTCTATGTCTAGTGCAAAGGACAGCACTATATCCTTTAGTGCGGAGGACAGCTCTATGTCCTTTAGTGCGGAGGACAGCTCTATGTCCTTTAGTGCGGAGGACAGCTCTATATCCTTTAGTGCAGAGGACAGCTCTATGTCCTTTACTCTGGAGGACAGCTCTATGGTCTTGAGAGTGTCTAACTATAAAGAGTGTGCTAAATAATTGTGCTGACCACATTTTTTACTCTACATGAAAGTAGAAACTGCTAAGTCTTATTTGCCGAATGCAACTGTATAAAAAAGGACTGTTTAGATAAATAATTCACTGCAATAAATCCTCTACAGGTTTGATGACGCAGGTGAAGCGGCGAGGCCGGAGGTCAGGGAAAGGCTTGGCTGCAAGTGTGGGGGCGGGACAAGTTCTCTTGGGTTGGCATTTGGACGGACTCCCCAGTCCACAGCCATGATAGGTGGCTGGTGATGGCAACAGTGATTCCCGCACAGATGTTACAGCCATTTCTTTTGGACACGCAAGTTCATGTCTGAAGAAAGGGAACGGGGTGGGGGGGTGGGGGGGTGGGGGGTGGGGGGACTTGACAAATAAAAGAAAGAGAGGGTAAAGCCTGACAATATGAAACTGGCTCAGGGGGGTTTGGAGTGGAAATTAGGTTGTTGTTCCAGTCGTTGCAGTAGCATGAGTGGGTCAGTCAGTCTTATATTTCGGAAACATCTGTCACCATCCCCTGCCCACACCTCCTGTCGACACATTGGACATTTGGGACATTTGATTGAGATGCTTTCTTCGTTAACAGAGACGTTCATAGAAAAGCAGCCTCATCAAAACCAGCAAACATGTGGTTGTCAAATTAAAAGATTGTTCAATCATTGGAGTTCTGAACCACAGGCGCCCATGTGCTAGACGACTCTCTGAAAGCCCCTGCCTTACAGGCTTTAGGACAGTCAACAACATACTCGGGCATAAGCAACATGACATTACATGATGATCACTCTGATATCCCCATTAAGCTTGTATTCCTTCTTACAGGCTGGGGACAACATCATTAGGTGACCAGAACATAATGTTTGTATTAGCTGGGAGAGATAGATGGAAATGTATACATTGGTTGCTTTAGGCACCTCCTCTTGGTAAGAAGAAAAACAAATGTTTATTTTAGCTAGACCAATTGAGCAGGAAAAACCATTTGAGTATTTAAGGGATAACACTATTTCATTGTGGAGAATCACAAGTAGACAAAAAATAGATTACAAACAGCCATTGTCCAACATGAACCAATGGCCCGCTATGACATGTTTACCAATTACAAGCTTACGATCTGTGAAGTTATTTAATTATTTCATTTTATTTTTACGTTCTGAGTAGGTCTTCTACGTCTGTTTTCTTTTCCTTGCGGTTAGGAAGGAGACCGTATATCTAATGTAGCAGGCACATGGAGTTAAGATTGGAAAGCAGTGAATTAGGAGTATCGTGTTCAGCCTGGCTCTGACAGAGACTCCCATCCAAGTTGAATAGCCCCATTGTTTGAACAGGGCCTTTATGACACAGCCCATTTCATTAAACCACGAGCTGAAACAGGGAAAGTCAATGCAGGTTGCAACGTAACCTCTTTTCTGAAAGCTCCTAGAACATAACTCTCTCTCTCTCTTTCTCTCTCTCTCTGGGTGGACTAGTGGGAGTAAAGGGAATGCCATAGGGGCAACACATTGTCAGAGCCTAAGCAGACACCTTCCATCACAGCTGGGGAGTGAGCCAAAGAGATGCCAGCCCCGACCAACTGGTTTGTGTGTGTCTGTGTACATGTGTGTGTTTGTGTGTGGCAATGAGACAAAGGCAGAGAAACATTATATACCCTGACGTAATAAACTGAGGTTCTCCCATGCCATCAGCAGATGGTTAGAGTATAATATGATTATTATATAATATGATGTTATTCTGCTGCTTTTCACACTCTTATTTAAAATGTTTCATTGGAAAAATATATTTACTACTATAAATGCAATCATAATATGGCTCCAAGTGAAATTCAAAGATGACTTATTGGGAAAGGTTAGGACTTTGCCAGGCTTAAGGGTTTGAGCCAGTTCCTAGGTTTCTTAAATTTGACAGGTATATGAAATCCAGAGGCAGCTCGCGGCCAGTTTTTCATCGTTTTGGACAAGGCTGCCAAATATGAAGACAAATAGGTTTTCCTAGCACCTAAGGTGTCTGGTGCATGTAGCTGGCAGTAACTTACACTATAGTATCACAGCTAGTTGCGACACCCATTTCATGCTATTAGCATCTTCCTTTTAAAAAACAAAAGTACATATGCTCCAACACTAACCAAGTCCAGGGTCTCATAAAGGTACCAGTTGGATCATATATTTCCGGGGGCATATCAGTAACTTCATCGCTCCATCTTTTCCTCAACAATATCAAACTAATATGGCTGCCTCCAACAAAGCCAGTCATTTACACTGTCGTCTGTGAACTCTGGTTCCCTCAAATAATGTGGCGGTTTGTTCTGGGTAAGGTTAGGGAGGGGCGGAGTGCAGCCTCTGCCAGGTCCCTGGGGATCTCACTGTCTACCCATCTCCAATTTGCATCTTTCATGCTTCTCTGTTTTTTTTTTTTCACCCTCTTCTCTCTCATCTCTTGCCCTCTCTTTCTACCCCTCTCACTCTGTCTCTCTCTCTCTCTGTGTCTCTCTCTTTCTCTCCGCGGTTTGTTCAACCTCGCGGTGAACCCTCGTGGCTGCTCAGAGCCATGGCTGTGTTACTGTGTTATTGGAAACACCCTCCGATTGTCTCATTAGCTCCGAAGTAAAGATGATAGGTAGTGCTTTGTTTGGATATCCGTTTCCAATAGCAGCTCATGATTGGGTTGAGAGGGCTGGGATGATGGGATCGCTGCAGAGAAGAGAGGGACACAGAGCTGTGAGAACCAACGTTTGTCTGATCGGAAAACAAGTGAGATAAAAGGCAGAGAAATATGAAGGGAAGGAGTTAGACATTTTTTATTACAAGATATTATAACCAAGGTTGCAAAGAGACAACGAGAATGAGTTCAAGAAGTCCCATTCGATTTCTTCAAGTTATTATTTAGTCAAGGTTTATGGCATTCAAAGTTCCTTTGTTCATTCATGCGTTACCATATATTGCTAAATTGATGATGTATTTTTGTTAAACAACACAGGAAGGCACAAAGGCACTTAACACGCTAGAGCCGCGCTGAGCTGGAAACTGCCCCCCTTCGGGCGGGGGCAGCAGCTACGGCTTTCCACCCGAAAAAAAACGCTGACTGAGGCAAGAGCTGAGGCTCTCCTTGGGGACAAAACCAGTTAGGGTCGAAAACTCTCCTGAACCAGGGTCAGGATCAGAAACTGGAGTTCAGGAAAGACCGGAGATAGGTGGGGACTGGAAACAAACCTCTGGAAAGGCTCGGACATGTGAAGAGGCCTCGGAACAGGCCTGGGACTTGGAATTGATTTAGGGAAAGGCCGGACACTTGGAACCAGCTAAGGAAAAGGCAGAGTACTCGGAAGGGGCTTAAGGAAATGCCAGGGCCTCGGAAGCAGGCCTCAGGAATCGACAGGCCTTGATGACCATATGCAGGGTGGCA
The DNA here is from genome assembly GCA_026901105.3 of Galaxias olidus. NCBI lineage: Eukaryota > Metazoa > Chordata > Actinopteri > Galaxiiformes > Galaxiidae > Galaxias > Galaxias olidus. Next base: position 209,399 of record JAPMUY010005074.1, on the reverse strand, counting down.
TGTGCTCTCCCTATAGAGGTAATCCAGGGTGGCATGTGCTCTCCCTATAGACACAGAGCGCATTTAGGCCACGCCCACATCGTGGGGGGAAAACAAATCTGCACTTTCCATTGACTTGCATTGGACAGTTATCTTTATAGCTTTAAAACTAAAATCGAGACTATGCCGAAAAGCTGTTGCGTGGTTATTTGTATGGCTAATAAGTTAACAAACCCTAATTTAAGATTTTATAGGATTCCAAGACGTACAACTGAGCCAAAAAGACGTTATAGTTGGCTTAAGGCTATAAACAGACAGAAGGGCTCCCTAGTGGGGACTTTATCCCGATACAATTAACGTCTATGTGTGCAGTAAACATTTTGTGTCAGATAGGTCAAAAAGTTAATTTATTCTCTATCTGAGATTCTGTTGTGAATTATTTGTAGCTATGATGATTGATCTCAATTCCCCAGATACATTAGTTTTGCTAGTAGTATTTAGCTAGCCTGGTTAGCTAGATACGAACAGTCTAAAATATAGGCTACTTAGATTTCCAACCGCTTTTGTTTTGATTTTGGAACAGAAAATGGGCACTGAGCGAGTCCAATCAGGTTTAGCTTTTGTATATATCTAGCCCTTTCTTCTGGCTGAAGTGTACTGAAGTAAACTGTTGTTGACATTTTCTGTTAAAGATCTTTAAAGACACGGTGTCCACCAATTTCCCATTGACTCCCATTCAACTTCGCGGTTTGTTTTCCCCCACGGGGGGCGTGGTCTTCCCTCTGATGACGTGTTGCGCTCTGTGTCTATGGAGGTAATCCAGAATGGCACGTGCTCTCCCTATGGAGGTAATCCAGATGACGTTTCACATACCATCTGATAGGCAGGTGTTGCCATCTTGGACAGCAGCAAACAAAAATTAAGCAAACTCATAGACGTAGGTTCTCAGTATTTTCTTATTTGGTTATTTACTTACACAGCTGGCTTGAAAATCAAAATGGCAAAAATGTAAAGCTCTTGCTTTGCATTTGGATATGGTAACATATATGGGCAAACTAATTGTGTATCTTCTATCAATTCCCGAAAAACCCAGTAAGTGTTCAAAGTAGATAGTTGTAAAACCAATTCCACAAGCACTTCATATCGGGTCCTGGCTTACAAAGTGGTTAGCTAGAGTGCTCAATTCATTCTTTTCTTGACATGGAATTGCACACATTGATAAAATTATAATATGCCACAGTTAGCTCAAGCTAACATGTAGATGAGAAATGCCGAGAAGATAGGCCAGCAGCCAAAACAAACAAGCAATCAAAACGTGGGCCTAACCGGACTGTTGTTAATTTATTATGTGTGTGTGTGTGTGTGTGTGTGTGTGTGTGTGTGTGGGAGGGGGGGGGGGGGGTGATTGATAGAGTTATGGATATATTCACATTTGATTAAAGGTGTTGAACGCAATTTATGTAAACGGTAGGCCTCAATATTATTTCAGTCAGACAAACTCTCAGTCTTTAAACATTTAATGAATGATCAGTTTTGGCATGATTGGGTTTGTTAAATTTTTAAGCTCCCTGCTGTACATATTCGGGACAACATCCTGAGGCTGGGAGCACACATACGTCAATCCCCTTTTGGGATACATTAGCAGAACATATTAGCAGACCAGAGGTGGGAGCATTTTCTATCACCTCATCCAACAAGCACAGAACTAGCATTGACATCAGGTGAACATGGAAGTCTTGCAGACTGCATGCAAATAAGTCGTGAGCACCTCAGCTCTCTTGTCTCTTGAGAAAGATGCCTTCCAGGACATTAATATTGAAGTGAAAGACCTGACTGGTTGGCCCGCTCTGACAATTGTAGTGTCCATTTTCACATTTCTGACTCCTTTCCCATGAGACAAATGTGTTCTTAGTTAATTTAGAAAGAATGAATTGTCTGATTTCTTACCTGCTCCTTTGATACACAAACGCTGGGGAACACCTCTTCACAACTTAGTTTGATCTTCAGGTAATCCAGTCTCCCCAGTTCTCTTTATCAAAGTAAGTTAATGATATTGGTAGCCCAGTGAAACTGACATAGGTGTGAACTCTGATGCATAATCGGGTAGCCACATCAAACACCAATAGCTTTTAGCAACTTGGAGAGTGCTTCATTGTTTGGCTAGTGTTGGAATCGTTTAGAGTTCAGGTTATTGAACCTAATTCTAAAGAAGAAAAAGGCGAAGAAGCCGAGGTCTTAGAAGCGAAACATTGACACTTTCCCTGACGTTGGTATGGCTAAACTAAATTTCAAAATCCATGATTAGTGGGGGGTTTTTATTTATTCTTCACTGATCTCTTTTAATTGTATTTTCCGGAAAATAAATGACATACAGCCCCCTTTATGCTTCATAGTGTTTATTTTTAAACGATCAGGAGCTGGCTGGTTTCGTGAAACATATCTTGTTGTCAATTGTTGTCAACTAGAAACACCTTTGGATGTAAGATAAAGATGAAAATCCCCTATGTGCAAGTCTGTCGCAACCTGCCAGCATAGCATGCTCTGTTTGATCTGTAAAGCAGATGAGGTAGATAAGAAGTATGAAGGAAAGTAACTGCACAAGAGGCCTTGGGATCTGACCAGACATTACTTTCTAGATTTGTCCACCAAACACAATTATTGATGTGTATGTTGTATTTGGAGGGAAAGTCAGAAGTGGCCATTATAATATAGAGTATAACGCTTTCAAAAAGGGAAAATGTATTTATTTTACAGTATGAGGCTCTTTGTGTAGCACAAAGGTTAGGCTGATTCGTAGCAAATCAACCCAACTGTAAATGTAAAACAAAATTGTATTGCTGTTTTGTTATGTGTGATAGCACCGTCAGGAGGATTGCTACTCAATTTCGTTGTACGCTGTGCAATGACAATAAAGGAATCTATCTATCTATTTATGTGCAGCTTTTACAGTGGTAATAATCAGTTTCCACCACATTATTTACATCTCTATGTAACTTATAAAGCGTTTGGGCACACCCAGATAAATATGACTCTTCATGTAAAGCATGTCCAGTACAGTATACGACACAGAACCATCATGAATTAGCCCCTCGGTTATGTAAAATTCACATTTCTCAAAGAATTTAATGAGACAGCAAAGCAGGAATGAAAGTCATATAGCGGTATGGCGATGACACACCCGGGCATGCCCACTCGGCCGTAAGCAACTCACTTAGTTTATCCATTAAAGTTTTATCAGGGCACCTACAGTTCATAGCAAAAGATCAACAGAAATAAACATTGTAGATATTAAAGACGTTGCTCAAAGACCCAAAACAATAAGGCCGTTTTGGCTAGAAATTGGAATACAGCACCGATGGCTGTTGAGCTATTTTGGCCAGGCAGACGGTACGCCAACATAAGGCCATCCAAAGAGCCTCAGAGCCACTCCTTTTGGGTTTGGAGGAAACATGCTCTGAAATGTTAAGTGGCTCTCTGAAAACGTTCTGCTCATCGGTAGTGACAGGCGCCTGTGTGCTTAGACTGAGTGCTTGATATATTAAATTTACACCTACCAATCAAACCTCTGTAGTACACCTGTTTGACACCAGGTTTTCTCAAGTTTAACGTCTTTATTAGATGTTCACTGAGTTCACAAGCATGATACCTGATAAACCTTTTGACAGCAATACTCGTTAACAGGTGTGGGTTCATGATTAGGGTGAATGTAGGTGCCTCAGTCAGTACAAGTTATTCATTCCTGAAGGTAAGGGAACAGAACATGACTAAATATGCTCAGATAAACAAAGAAGCCTTGCCACTTGGGCTCCAAGTTTGTGAAAGACCACCGTTGGTTATACTTGTCTCTCAAAGAGCAGAGAGCAGACTGAAAATGATTAATCTTACAACAACACAATGTTGATATAAATTGTCCTGATCATGATTCTATAGGCTTTGGACCTTGTTTGCATGTGATTACATATCATTTCCTTGTTTTAACAGTTTTTCGGGTAAAGGTGCAAGACAGACCAGGCTTCAATCGACCAGCATTTTTATAGACCAATACATGAACGATACACTCAGATTTGTTTCCCTATGCATATTTATCCAAGTCGGGCCTGAGGGGCCTTTTCTGAACGAGACTGTTGAGAGTGGAAACTATACATATTTTAATGATTTACACACAGAGATACTGTGGTTTGAAACTTGGTCATATCAGTACAATATAATGAGATATTTGACTATACCCAAACAATAACAAACATGTTCAGAGGATTTATAAATATACAGCATTGACATTGACTTTGGCTTATATCCTGTTTTGTAGAGAATGTACTGACAGTGAAGACACCCACCAAGTTAGCACCCTAACTTGGAGAAATACTCTATATACTTTTAATTTGTTTCAGCACAGGGACTTTCAACCGAACCTCTTTAACATAAATAAAGAACACTTAAAAGAGTTTAGTAGTTAAATACCTCTCTACCAATCAAATGAGAAAATTAGTGTGTTCAAGTACATTAAAAACAGTCTGAAGGGACTTATAAATGTGCAAACACTGCGGCCATTACATGCACAATGCACCACCTACTGCGGTTTGAAACTAGAAAGTGCTTAATGTTATGGTTGGCCTGTGTGTTATGATTCCTGGTTGCTAAGGTGGGTCTCCTTGTTACTATGGATTCCCGAATCCCCCAGCATTCCCTCAAGCTGTCCCAACAGTCCCCGATACGTCACATTAAAACCTGTCACTCAGACATCAGGTGGTATTCTTTTAGTAGGGACATGGAAGAACTGAAGTATGAACATGAATCGAGTAGTTTCAGGAATTTCAAATTCCACAATTGATCTTTTAAGTGAGTGCTAGAACAAGCTGTACCCTAACCCTAAACAGTGTCCTGACAGGACCAGCTTAGCACACAGCACCAGAGCTTATTACATGCTCTGTGTATTCTTTCATAATACAGCCCGGAATGGCTCGCACCCAGCAGTCCGCCACTTGACCGTTTCCCCCCTACTTTGAATATTGAATCGGCGTGAACGCTCTTTTTTACAGTACATAAAAGAGGGACTCCTCATTTCAGTGGTCTTGAACGGCTGATACACATTCAGAGAGAAAAGACAGGAAAATGGAGATTAAAGGACTGGCACTTGGAGCAGGTTTATTTGAGGCTGTGCCAATGGGCACTTGGAAAGGGGAAGGCGTCTAAAAGCTCTAGTCTGCTGAAGGGGCGACGGACACACAAAGAGGTCGTCACAAGGAGACACGGCGTTCCAAAACCTCTTTGCTCTTTTTATTTTTTTGGGAATCCGGGCGATAAAGGGAGATGGAATGGGATTATTTACTCTCCTAGCCCTAAACTCGGCGGGGCAGACTAGAGACAGTGCCTGGGAACGATTTACCGGGCCATTATCCCAATCTGTCAGGCCATGCTTCAGGCCTGATGTTACTTTATTTGGATCATCTAGCGTAATCTTTGTGCACTCTTTGCTGGTTTTTAAAATCAAAACAAATAACTGTCTTCTGCTCTGCATTTTTATTCCTGTACACACAGATACTTTTTTCCATTATAGCTTAGAGTGAGAGTGTGTACTATGTGGGCGTATGCTTGCAATACATTAGAATATATTAAATCCATCAAATAGAATCCAGCCGACCTTAGTCAAATGCCGTTCTTGTAACAATTCACATGGTTTTGTTTTTTCTCGCGAGGGCTCGTGTAGAACACACTGTAGCTCACAGCAGGACGCCCCTGTAGAACTCTAAAGTAGATCAAAATTCTAGAGGACAGTTCAGGAACTACTTTAAGTCATGGAAAACTGTACCTCAGACATAAGGTAGAAAGACAGTAGTGGCGGCTGGATCCTTTACCCTTTTACAGTGTTCAGCTCTTTGGTGAAGGAGTGTATATGTCCTATATTCAGGCCAGTGTATAGGAAGGGTGTAGCATAGACATTTTAGTCTGTGACCACTGGGCAGGCAGGTTTGGGTCTGTGACCACTGGGCAGGCAGGTTTGGGTCTGTGACCACTGGGCAGGCAGGTTTGGGTCTGTGACAACTGGGCAGGCAGGTTTGGGTTTGTGACAACTGGACAAGCTACTGTATCATTACTCTTAACCAAATAAACTAACTGCCAAGACTACAGTAATCTAGGCAGTAATTTAGGCTACTGTAATCTAAAAGACATTCCAATCAGGGCCCTCATTTCATGATTAACCATTTATTACATATGAAAATACAATGTACACATGTTTGCTTATGCATAGGTCAAAACAAATAAATGCATTATTAATGCATCATCGCCCTGTGTCAGCTGGGATAGGCTCCAGCCCCCCCCCCCCCCCCCCCCGCGACCCTGCATAGGATAAGCAGTATAGCTAATGGATGGATGGATGGATGAATGCATCATCAGGCATGTTTCTATTGGCTAACGTTACAATAGTATTCCTTCAAGTCTCCATAGTCATGTCCTTTAAAAGTGCATTGTGTATTGATCCTGACTTGGCAAGTTAATTGCCAAAGACATTTGAAATTGTGATTTCCTGAATCTTATCATTAGTATACAGATTGCTCATGTGTCAAAACAAAGTCCCAGGCTTTATTGGACAGGTCAGTCACTTACCTGGCTGGATCTGTTAGAATATGCTAGCAAAGTTATGCAGTCAGTGTTTTGTCAGTCTTACGCCTTAAGTATGTCCCAATATAGTGCCATATGACACTGCCTACAAGCATAAGTTGAACATTTAACATTGTTTGCATTCCATCAGCACCAGTGTACACACACTACATTTACAAAACAACTAAACACTTACAAAGTTCCCAAGGGGACACAGTGCCAATAGTAGTGTGCAAATTGTCTTTGTCTAGTCACACAAATCGTGTGTTGGTGTACAGAATATGCTTGGTGGGGGGAAATGTAACAAAACATTGCTGCAACCTTCCACAAATCTGCCCTTTAATCTGATGATATAAGACATTTGTACCATCCATGTAATATAAAGCCTATCATGGTTGGTATTGGCTTGTAAAACTAGGCCAGGTGGCAAGGGGCAGACCTGTGAGCACACTACTGCTGTAAAATTAAACAAAAATAAATGAGATTGTGTTCAAGGTTTAAATGTCAAAAAATTTGAAAAGAAGTGCTGTTCTTTGTATTATTTGCATACCAGGTTAGTTCTCAAAATAATCCATTCCATTTTAACTAGGCTATGTGCACTGTGGAGGATTCTAAATGTAGGTCTGACCGCCTCAAACAGTGTGTCTGCCTGGCCCTGTTTGGAGAATCACAACCTAATTTAACAGCGAGGATTTGTCACCTACATAGTAATAGGGATTTGGGAGTGAGGAAGGTCTGCATACCAGAAGTTCATGTCAGCCATTCCTCCTTCCCTGAGGCCTATTTCACTGCACATACCTCAGCAGCTTCTTGCAGCTTGTAATAGTGTTGATGACACGGGTGACTGTGAGTTGGATACACTTGTTGAAAGAGCCCAGAGGAAATCTGAAACCTTCGTTTGGTTCCTTGCCAATCAAGTTGATATCTCTCGTTATAAAGCTGTATATTTAATCTCCATCCACTTTTAATCCAAGGATATTCTTTTAAATTGGACCGTTTGTTAATTCCCAACTTCCAAAAAACCCTACAAACCCTATAATAAAGAGCTAGGCTGCTGTGTTTACTTTCAGTGTTCAATGCCTCTCAAAAAGCAGAACGCTATTAGGAGCGTTTGCAAGACTGGAGGAGGCTAGAGGGTAAAATGGGGAATTCTTTGATGCTTAATTGGTGTCATGGCCATGCAAGGGGGCCATGTTGTTGTGTTGTAAAACTAAATGGGGCTCTCTGTGGGTTGGTGTTTGGGCCACTGCAGGGCTGGGGTCACGGCGTTCACATGGGGCCTAATAGACCGCACCTGGACCGCCTCCTCCTCCTTCTCCGTTAATTCCTGATAGTGACTCAGCCAGACATCTGTCCCGTTTCCCCACCGTGGGCAGCACCACAGACTAGCCAGAGCAAACCCACACCGACCCGCGTCACTTCCCAGGCTGAGCTCCCGCTCTCCCTTTGGGATGGTGACTGCGGCCCTACGCTCCTCATCACGGCCCTGCTCCTCCATACACCCTCCACATAACCTATTCCAGAATTTACAGTAACTGTCTGCTTATTCAAGTTGTGGTTCATACCAGAGGGAATGATGTATCCGTATCAAATTTGTGGCAATAAACATTACCAGGAACATTTATGCACAACTTTCCTCGAAATGTTTCCAAGTTTTTTAGATTTTGTTTTACTCTTTACTTGGTCTGGGAGAAGGGTACAGATGGCTTAACTTAAGCTCACTCGTCTCTTAACAAATTAATTATAAAAATGGCATGTGGTTATAAAAGTATGATGTCTCTTGATATCAGATCTGAGATCACTTGGGTTTTGCTCCAGCCTCTAATCTTGAAACGTGGGATAATTTAGTGGTACAAGTACCATATTTGCCGTAGTCCAAAACCAAACATAAAGAATGTCTTTCAAGGTATCTTTCTTTAATGGCACAAAATGACTTCTCCCTGGGTTGCTTGAGAAAGGTTTGTAAACAAATGACCTATTCTAAATCCCACCTAAGACAGAACCGTAGAGACTCATTGCTGATTTCCTAGGTTTGCTATGCCACCTCCCGTTTTTTTTTCTTAATGTTCTGCTCATGGCTTTCTTTTGGGATGGCAGAAAAGGAACCAGTTAACGATACATTTCCTAAACGTTTTGAGTGTGTGTGTGTGTGTGTGTGTGTGTGTGTGTGTGTGTGTGAGAGAGTGTGTGTGGACATTAAAAATGCTTCGAAGACAGTTTCTCAAATGCTAATTCACTCTCCTCATTTTGACACATCCCCTTCACACAGGCTCTCCAACTCAAACCAGTCCACCCAGATACTTTGGCTGCAGTGTTAGCACACTGGTAGGGCAGCAAGAACCATAGCTCTATGACAAGAACACTTCAAATGCCTCGTGGCTTCTTGACAGCATGCTTTTCAGCACTAAGGTTTGGAGTTGTACTGAAAGTGTATTCCTTGTAATTTATAAAGTAAGTAAGTGGTGGCTTCCATTTATAGTACATTTATCGAGAAATGCCATGGTAACGGCACATAGATGGTTGCATAGCTTTGTGTATTTTGAAGTCCAGGCTGGTCAACAAAACAAAACTGTAAAGTAATTTTATTAAACGTATTTTCAGTCGTTAGAACCTTAATGAATCGTATTAATCAGTTGGCTTTCAAGAAGGAAACATTCACAGGATTTTCCGTGGTCTGTATATCGTACCAGATCTTTGGCAAGTTGTCAATGACCAATTAAGACGCACATAATTCGCACCCTCCTTTCATAACTTCTCTGCCGGAATAATAGAGCTGTCGAACCGCATACGTGCTGCCTTGAAATGATAAATAATGCATTAAGAAATAAGTAAAACCACAAACCCCTGTAAGAACACTGTAGACCATTAAAACAATATGGTGTTTAGTAAATGTTCCATAATCTTTGTGACTCAACCACACACGTCCCCCACAGCAGTCGACACCCTTTATATGAATTAGTCCAGACACCAAAAGCTTCCGTGATTGTATCTTTGTATAACTTTCAAAATGTGGATTGTCTTTTTTTTTGTTTGTTTAACAATTAAGATGCTATAGGTCAGTTTTCACCACTTCTAGCTTCTAAAGTGGATGGATGTGGATGTGAGATGGGCCACTGGGACACGTATCCCAGCATCAGTGGAGAACGGGTGGACTGTGTGGCGGTGTGATGTTGGGCCGGTGCCAGTCCCCTTCTGAACGAGTGGCCCTCATCAGAAGCACACTCCAAATAATGTCCGGCAAGCTCCTCTGGGTCAAACAAGGGTGGCCTCAGACCCAAACCATGGTGCTGACTGGATTTATTGTCTGCCCTCACGTCGCGGCTAACGAGGTCACGGCGGGGGCGCAAGGCATGACCTGTCGTGTGCTGAACCCATTTACTGTATGTAACACTGACTGCTGTGGGGTTTCAATGGGAAAGATTATAGAGTAAAACATTTTCATTAATTTTACTTTAACGTGTTTCTTTTTCTTTTACGATTTTGTTGTTGTTTTATTTATTATAATGTCTTTCATTAACTGACAGGGCACTGATGCAGAAGAGGGATAGTCTCATTCTTTTTGGGACATTTTTTTTTATAATAGTACACTGCCTGACTGGATTTTGCTGCTGTTTCTTCATAGACAGTACATGATGTGAACCTTTATTTTATACCAATACTGTATTTTGGCATGTGCTGATGATCCTATAGTAAGTGTTATAAAGTTATTTATAGCTGTTTTCATGATTATTGTCCTATTTATTCTGATAGATTTCCCTAACCAAAATCCTACCACATAATTCAAGATGAGCTAAAAACACCCACACCTTTAGGTAATAAATCATTAACTTCCCTCTAGATAAAATGCTCCTCCAGATTATTCCAGCACACCATGCAGAGTGCATCCGTCCCACTTGACCTCATATGTTCCCCTCACCTCAAACCTCTTGGCCGTGTCAGAGCCAATGATTAGTGATCGAGCAGTCTGTTGCTGCTGTTGCTCTCTGTGCACCAGGAAGACGTGTCAGAGACAATACTGTCTCTTTTATTGAACCTTGTTTTGATTTTTGGAGGAATAGTAAAGAGATAAAGACAGCAAATTACTGTAACAGAGAAATGACTAGCTTACTTTGAAATCATTACAAATTATGATGCAGCAAACAGAACCAGTCAACGATTTCAATTTCAGCAGATATTTTGAGATCAACTTATGTCCAGAACATTCTGTTCTTTTGGATGCCGGTTTATTGGGGATCAAAGAAGAAACATGCAGCAGAGGGAAAACAATCTATGCTGGAAGAAATTATTTGATGGAATCAATAATCATCTATTGTTGGACAGTTACGTCTGATCATTAGAGGTTTCTGTTAGGAAAATCCAAACTGGTCTGTTAATGGGCATTTCATTCCAAAGGCGCAATCAAAATCCCCAACACGGTCACATCTGAAATCTGCCCTCTGAGTAATTCAAAATGACAGTCTATCTGCTATCTTCTATTTTTCTCTTTCAGGATGCTGCCTCAACTCGGTGCTTCGTATGTTGTCATGACACGTGGACACACATGGAACTCACTGTAGTGCCTGGCATGACAGAGTCAGTGTGGTTCCGACTCTGTTGCTACACAAAAACAAAACTGTTCAGAGTAGACGCCATGGCTCAAATGTGACTTTTAACAATTATTTGATCCCCGCATGGAGAAAGGTATCTCTTAGTTGACTGTATTCATTAACAGACGTACAAATGGTGAGGGCCTGTCAACTGCTCAACTCTTTTAGAGGAATCCAAACAGTCAAATGAAAGGCTTTCTGTTCAGTCCCAGCACAGCCCCTTTGGAACAGTGTGACCCACCTCAGTGTGTTCAAAACAGGGTTCTCTGACACAAATCATTATACCATGTGTTTACAGTCAGTTGCCGTGTTGATAGGCAGAAGCAGAAAGCCTCCAACACACGCGCGCGCACACACACACACACACACACACACACACACACACACACACACACACACACACACACATATATTCAAAGAGAGAGAGAGAGCGCTGGACCTGACCTGGCTGTCAAGACAGTGTTTGGTTTAAGCACTCGTCCAAGTCTTCTGTAGTTCCCCCGGATGGGGGTAGAAGGCTGGGCCTTCCAGTTTCCACATGTGTTGGATGCACTTGCAGCGCACTCAGCCCTCAGCAGGACAGCTCGGGGAGAACACATTTCCCGTAGAGTAGAGGAAAAAACGCGTGCTCGCTGTGGCTTTGAACTTTCTGGGTGGACCTTTGTCCCGTCACCTCTGTTATGAGGAGAGGAAGGTTCTGATGGTCTATCACAGAAGATATAGGCGGCCTGAAACCCAGTGTTTAAGCAGGCACACAAATAGTTAACAAAACACGCCAACATGGTGGATTGACTGGAGCCATAGGTGAGCCCAAACATAATAGCATGCCTGAAGTGATGGCCAATACCCATTGACAGACAGTTTCTTTTAAAGTTGAGATGTCAGCTTATATATCACAAAAGGTTTCAATCTAAAACCAGAAATTGCAGCTAAATAGTTTAAACATGGCAAGTTAACAAAAAATCCCAACATTTAAGCTTTCTCATTATGTTTGACTGACTGTTCAAGCAGCCTTGGCAGTTTACGGGAAGCGAGGCAGGCGACCTGAGTTTCAAACTTTCCCAGGCGTATGGCCATATATTACATGCTAATCAGACACAAAACTGTGTTTGCACGGACAGCAAGAGGGGCTGTGTGAAGAAAAAAAAGGTTTCCCTCCAAACAGAGAGTAAGCTCCTCAGAGCCTCGCCACAATCGATTCCCATCAAAGGTCTAAACAGACCGGTATCCCGCCATCTATTGGAGCCGAGTCAACTGTTCTGTTGGAGGGAAGGCTGCCAGGCTGTAAAGGTTTCATCCTCAGCAGCAGAACTAACATGTTTTTGAATAATTGTGCCTTAGATCCTTTAAACGGGGCCAAAAAAACTAAGTTAAATCCACTCAAACCGCTGACATATGTGCACCATGAATCGTATAACACCAGAATGAGCAGAGTTTACCATTTACAGTCTAAATGGCTATCACTGGCAGCACTTTACGACATCAAAATACTACCGTTATAAACTCACCACAACTTGTCATGCCTTTTCTGTCTCATTGAATCAGACGGCCAGTAAAGGTTTAGGCAGGCGGTGAGGGACAGAGAAGCCCGGGGATGACGTCCAGTCCGGGCCCTCGGAGGCCAGTGGAATTGTGGGAGTAGACAGCATGACTTCCGCTCACAGCCTGCTCATCTCCCACGCTCCCCACCGTCATGTCAGTGCCATGTTATCCCACCATGCCTGCTGCTTTAAGGAGGTCGACTGGCAAAACGACTGGGATGACAAATGGCCATCGCGGGGAAGGGAACGGGGGGAGAGAGTAAGGAGAGCGGTGTAGCGGAGGCGGAGAGCGGAGAGGAGGAGGTTCAGGTTGAAATGTGTTCTTTTGAGGACTCAGCACTCCTGAAAGGGTTTGGATATCCCTACTTGTTTGGATTATTGATGGGAGTTGTCTCTGTAGTCAGATTGTTGACCCTGAGCTCACAGACACAGTTGGAAGGAAAGCGAGTGGTTTACAGCAGTTAGGGTTTCAGGGCCATTTTCACATGTTTTGATGAGAATCAGCTGTAAAGCTCAACTCTGCAAAGTCAAACCATTGTTGCTTCTGTTGTTATTTAATGAATTAGGTCACAGCGTGGGTTTTTTGGTAAATCAAAGTGCAATTGTGTAATTTTGTATGTGTTCAACTACATTTTAAAATTCACAGGAATACAATACAATGTCAGGCGGGTGTTTGGTTGGTCCTAGGTATAAAATATTAATAGTGAACTCTGTATTTTGTATTTCATCAATGTAAGCCAATATACCTTGCATGACTCCACAGATGAAAACAGTAGTTGTTTTGGGTCATGTAGTCTAGGATTTCTGTGTCTCAACAATCTACCCTCTGCTAAAAGACACAGAGAAGTGTTCAAAACCTAGGCCTTACTGTTGGCCAGAGCAAGTGGTTAAAACTGCATTTAAAGACACTGTTAAAGGGTGTCTTTAAATCAAAAGGCAAATCGCAGAAAATTTGGTGTTCACTAAAACCGAGCCATTTCAAGGTATTCAAATGTATGTAATTTCAAAAGCACGTTCTCATATATTTATCCATTCCTGCTTAGTCCAACTGTCTGTGTACTACAGGAAGAAATACACCGTACAATAATTACGACAGCTTGTTGATAAAGTGATAGAATTTATTTGCGCTTGTCAGATTTGATGTAAATGTAGACACCCATGGCGCCTTTGTCAATATTGTCAAAGTTTTGTTATCTCTGCAACTATTGTATTTTATGAGGATAGATTGCAATAAAGCTATTTAACATTTGATTGCTCGCTAACATGATTAACATGTCCTTGCTAATGTGGTTTGCTTTGTTTTGCTATTATGATGACGTTGATTTATGGTTACAACCACAATCTAGTAACCTAGTAAAAAGGATAATTTTCTCAAAATGCTCAAGCCTGAATCATACCCCATCAGTATTTGTGAATGTTTGCACTTTATGGTTGGAATAAATATGTACATCTTATATTTCACCTTTAAAATTTTGTGGCATCTGTTGCTTTAATGCAGTTTGTAAACAACTCTTCCAACTATGCAGGATAAAGACACTAAGAATTTGCTTCTTTTTAACCATTTCTTGCATGCCACTTACAATCAACAACAACCATAAAGTGCAAACATTCACAAGCACTGCTGGGGTGTGATTCAGACTTCAGCACTTCATTTTGAGAAAATGACCCATTTTACTAGGTTCTTGAACCTTAGGGACTAAAAGTAGTATAGCCTTTCCGTGAACCATGTATTTTGCAGCACTATGAGTAAGAAACCTGGTTTGGAACAGAGCAAGCCTGGCTTGTAGAAAAAAAACACGTTTATTAGACTCTTAATCAAATAGTGTTTAACTACTGGTTGCTTTGGAAAGTGCATGTGGTCGAGGTTTTAACTGAAACATGTGATTTACATTTCCTGTAACCCTAAACCTGACCTTTCAGTGCAAGGCCTGGCACAAACCATTACAGTATTCTCTTTTATGCCATACCACAAACCGCACACACCCCTTACCTTTAGAGCCAAGAAAACGAAAACAATACTTCCACGTGGCTCTGCCTCCAAAACGAGATAAGCAACTCCACTTTGTGGATTTAGTGTTAATATCAACCATTATATGAATGTGGAGAGCTCCAAGCCTAGATAAACCCAGCAGGAACTAGGGCAGTGTGTAGGACAGGGCACTGTGAAGACCTTGGTTAAGGATAGGGCACTGTGTAGACCTTGGTTAAGGATAGGGCACTGTGTAGGCCTTGGATAGGGCACTGTGTAGACTAGGCCTTGGTTAAGGATAGGGCACTGTGTAGACTAGGCCTTGGTTAAGGATGTGGCACTGTGAATACCTTGGTTAAGGATGGGGCACTGTGAATACCTTGGTTAAGGATGTGGCACTGTGTAGGCCTTGGTTAAGGATAGGGCACTGTGTAGACTAGGCCTTGGTTAAGAATAGGGCACTGTGAATACCTTGGTTAAGGATGTGGCACTGTGTAGACTAGGCCTTGGTTAAGGATAGGGCACTGTGTAGACTAGGCCTTGGTTAAGGATAGGGCACTGTGTAGGCCTTGGTTAAGGATAGGGCACTGCGTAGGCCTTGGTTAAGGATGTGGCATTGCGTAACTAGATCAGGCTGTTGCCCATCAGTTTAATACACCACCTAAACCAACCAGTAACTGAGCACGCTGATGCTCCTCTTCCAGTTCAGGTGGCTAACCAGCTCAAATCTCTGGAAGAGGCCAATTTAAATGTAAGCAGTAGGAGCATCTACTGTATAATGTAATGGTGGCTCATCAGACGCAAAAAAACTCCCTTTCAATCCCATTTAGTCTTAGGTCTCCTAATTTCATGATTCGGTCTCTGAGCAATATGGCTGTTGGGTCATCAGGGTCATGAGAGTGTTAAGAGGTGCAGGCTGACATGGGGATACTTTGATGGAGCGTTAGTCCTTGGACATGGTGGTGGCCTTGCTTGAGGGATCACAAAGGAAAAGGAAGTAGCCAGTTCCTAAACTGGTCATCTCAAAGCGGGAGTTGTTAATGTTAATTAATAGCCATTGGTATGAAACATTGTGGATGTTTATTACCCAGCAAATTTCCATGCTTTTATCAGCCTTTTGTTCATGGACATCTGGAGTGGCTGGCTGTCCTTGGACTTGGCCATTTGTAAAGCAGTTGTAAAGCAGTAACCTTGCTTAAGTCTGATGTGGGCCTTGACCATCTTGTAAAATGTTTTTCTTCTTTTTCAAGGAAACTGTGTATTTTTGGGGATATTTTCTTCGGACGTGCTGGGGACCAAGACTCGGTCCCAGCCGCCATCAGTGCAGGTATGTTCCCAGTTACGCCCGGCCCATCCAGCGCTCACTCACATTCCATGGATATGAATTCTCCCTTGGACCCGCTCCCCGAATGTGGAGTACACACATAAATCAATGGGGCATTCAAGCCGAAACAGTTAAGCCCTGCTTTTTACGCCAGTACCTCCAGTACATTGAGCTGCATCCCTCCATGGGCCTTTAAAATGGAAAACAGGTGGATGAGGAGTCAATGAAGAGCCCCTGTCAGATTTCTCTCTCATGCAAGGAAGTCAGAGGCGTTTTGGGAGCAGCACGTTGGCTCAGATTTCATGTCGTTCACTTTGAGTTTGTAATGCTTGCTTATTGTTTTTGCTGATATTAACGTGTTTAATCGACACGGAAAGTCGAGTGATGGAAACTCTGAGGGGGAAACTGGGCTCCAAAGAAGTTGTTGAGGAGAGCTGATACCGGTATGAGCACTGACACTTGGATGCCCCCTGTCTCCCAGCCCGTAGTCCAAATTGAACCCACGATTGAGGCAGGCAAACGCAACCCCGATAAGACGGATCCCCTGTCCACGCGCCCAGTCATAGCGAGGCTGCTGTTTACAGCCGACTTTGGGTGAATCTCTGTATGGGTTATTCCATGGGTTCATTACTCTTCAATTGCTTAGACTGTGGTAGCCATAGATACTGATACGCATTTAGACGTGTGTTATTCTTCCAACAAGGCAAAGACAAGACACCAGTCGAGCCTGTTGGGGAAAGAGGGATTTTTGGTTCCTCGCTTGACTAAGCTAATTAAATGCTTTATTTATTCACTAAACAGTGTTGCCTAGCACAACAAAGATGCTTTCATCTTCTTAGTCTACTGAAAAATAAACCATAGCTCTGGGAAGGTGGACACTGCCATATTATTCCGTTTCCTGGATAAACATTAGTTTCATATTTGATTCAACAAAAGCCAAGCACCTGATTCCACAAACCCTGAGAAAACAACAGGGTAAACAACAAAACCAAGCCAAAAAACAAAACATCAGAACGTTTTAATGGAACCTCCGCATAACTCTCGACACACTAATCCCCTTTTATTGCTCAACCAACGGTTTGCGGTAGATCCCTACAGTAGATTTGTGTTGGATGTTCTGCTGTACCAGGGACTATTTGGATATGCCGACCCCTGCTGTGAGCTTGGTGTTATGAGAACGTCCTGGCCCAGTCTGCCTCTGGTTAAGTCGCTGTGTTGCAGAACACAATAAACACCCATCGCGCTGGTCCTCTGTTCTCCCATGTCCTTCTCGTGTCTCCTTCCCACACCCCTCGTTACCTCTTCACCCTGTCCTGTACTTCCTTTCACATCCGTTCTCCCTCACCCAAGGGTTAGCGCCTTGGACGTCGTACGTCATACTGGATTTATATGATGGTGGCCAATGAGTCATCCTTTTCACCGGGACTCGTGCAGTCCCCCGCGTTCACTGCCAAAAAAAGCTGTCTCGTGCTCTTATGATCTGAGGCGCTAACCTGTGGCTGTGCTAGACAACATAGTAAAGAGTAGCTAAGCAGAGTAGGGTCCTTTTTAAAAATGCAGAGGCCTTCTTAAGCCTCTCTCTCAGTTTGGTATGCCATTTGTTCTCTTCGTCTGATGGGGTTTGCTGTTCCTTTAACAGCGTGTTATCCTCTGCTGCCTGATACATTCTGGTCTGATTTAGATGACATGCTGAGGAGCTGAGCAAATAGGAGCCTTCGTCCAAAAGGTGTGTACACCTTCACAGGCAACCCCTCCATCCCCTCCTCACCTACACCAGGGCCTCCCTCCCAAGTGAAAGACATGTTATACCCAACCAAAGTAATCCCTTCTCATCACGGGGACCCCGGCAATGGCGTTCCCACAGAAACCTGCAGGGGCTAAAGGTCAGCTCACAAAACCAGCTCGTGTTTTGAGGAAGTGAAATAGCATGACAGCAGCTGTGTTTATGTCCAGATTGTATCGATTCACCGACAGAGGCCAGAATCTTCCATATGACACCAAGTCCTTGCTCCTGTCTTTCATCTGGCCCCTATGCTGCTGTTTCAAGTGCAGCACTTGTCTCTAAGCAAGGCTGAACCCATACCTTGTTCTCTGCCTTGACTTGACTACATAGAACGGTTTTATGTTGCCACCACTCAGCAGCTAGAATGTCACTTTAGAAAAGTGTATAAAACAGTTGTTTGAGCTGTTGAGAGTTCTTTCTTTCCCCATGTAATTAGCATAAAAAATGTATTAACCTACCGATCAAGTTCTGATTCGTACTTTTAAATCGTTATAAATACAACTTTAAATGTTTTTATTTTTTTTTTAGGTCTTTTTAATTTAAACCTAAAAAAAACCTTATGGCCTAGTATGTGTAGCCACAGGCAACGCTTTTGGAAAGTATAAATCCTGGCAACCCCTAAAGCCAACTAGTGCCATTGCATTACATTATTGTTACAAAAGCATAGAAACAACAGGTGTGTTTGTTACAGTATGTACATGAAGTCCTTTTATCAGTCAAGTTAGCTGTGCAGCCTATACAATTGCTGTGAATGCAATATTATAATATTATTAATATGATCCCATTGGTGATACATGGGATAGAATGAGAAGGGTCCTTATTGTTTTTGAATGTATGTGCATGTGTGCTGGGGTACGATGAACTGTGCTCAATGGAGCGCCAGCAGAAGTTCAAGCGGTCAGCTCGGAGTCTTGTCTATGACGAGATAGTGCGCGCAAACCAATCACACACAAACCCGTACTCAATCTGCGCCGATCAAGGAAGTGGGGCAGACTATATAAATGTCCGGCAATCACAAATATGGTGCGTCAACAAGGTAATGTTAATTATGTCTACGGTGTGGGGACTATGCTACTCGCTCTTCTAATTTTGATCCTTCGTATGACATCACTATTTTGCCGTTTAGCTTGACCGGCACGTTTGCCATTGATTTATTATACGTTCTAAATCTGATGAATTGTGCGTTGGACGCCTGGTGTTATTTCTCGGACAGCTTCTAACTGTGTGCTTTCCTTTCTCTGTCTTGCTATCTGCGTGGTCGGCATGGGGCGGCTGCCTCGGGCCCATTGTTCGTCACCCTCGAGGGGAAACCGTTGTCCAGTTCCTGGTTCTCGTCTCATCGATCGCCAGTGCCTGGAGTGTGGACTGGACGCAGGTAGACACACTGCGCATTCTTTAGCATCGGCGCGGCCACTTCGGCTGCTCTAAACTGAACAACTGCATCGTAGTCGGAACCGGAGCACATTCAATCAGTACTGCAGCAGTGAAGATAAGTGCACTGCGTATCGTTTTTTAATCTGTTTGAATCTAGACAAACGTAACGTTTTGTTAGGACTCTTAAGTCATTCCAAGTGAAACTAGTTTCACAAGAGTTCTTGCCAATTCACATAGCATACAGTATGTATTTTGTTCTTGATTGATATGTCGATTATTTCATATCAAGCAATTGATGAACTGGTTTGAGCATGTGTCCTTAAATCGCTGACAATTTGATCTTTCCATATTACTACTGTTAATGACGTCATATTGCAATTTTAAAACTCGCCTCTGCTTGGTGGTCAACGCTGGACTTCGTGGAATAGGCCTACTCAATTTTTATTTTTATTGACCGGGCACAAAGAAGCCCGGCGCTCATCGTCTTCAAGTTAAATTGGCTATTACAGTTTCCTATAATTTTTACGTCAAACTTTGATCCGTTTTTGATCCTAGGCAGAGGAAGATCTGTCCCCTCGGTTCGTGCATGCACTCTTCAGGAGAGTGGCGACCCAAATGCCGTTCTCCACTTGCTTTCTATGTTTGTTTTTCGTTTGGATTGCGGTCGCATTGCTTGAGATCTGTAAAGCGGGATGCTTATATTTTCCTGTCCTATGTATGGTTATGGCAGTCAGAATGGCTATTATTAGCCTACATAGGCCCGTAATAAAATATTTAGCTATAGTTAATGCAAATGTAAGTGATGCTCATCAGTAACGTTTTATGTGCCCAGCTAAAAGGCTATCTAGTGTTGCATTATTGACTGTGATGGGGTGTGTCAAGGCGATTAAGGCTAGATTAGTGAATTCTGATGAACAGTTCATCAGAATTCATTATTCTGTAGATAATGTAAATCACCCACTACTGTACACTACTCATATCGTAATTTATCTATACTGTTACCATAGCCTGTTCATAGACATAGATATAGACACTGCACATATGTATATCTTTTTTATATCTTTTTTATCTTTTTTATATCATTTCATACTGCACTTTGTAAATTATGTTATTTAAACACTGCTAAAAGCACTTCTGGTTGAGATGCAATCTGTATTTCGTTGCTTTGTACTTGTGACATGCGCAATGACAATAAAGTTGAATCTGAATCTGATTAATGTAGCGGATTTGAAAACTTCATTTAAAACACTATGCTACTGAAGACCTAATGTGCATTAGAGCTGTGGTAGCATATGGATTTCTGTGACAACACGGGACCTTTTCCATCTTTTGTTTTCCTGGATATATGTCTACCAAAGCATTGGTTCTTTACAGATTGTGTTGGGGGCATGTCCTCTATTTGTGACCTCGGATGCACGCATGAAAACCAGTGCATAGAGAAAACAAGAGAAACTATTTTGAAAGTCAGATGGTTTCAATGTTTAAGAGTGAAGAGCAGACTGCGAAAATGAGCAGGTCAGCTACTTCCAAAAGTTGAAAGGAATTGTACGGGGAAAAAACAATTCAAGATCATTATCATCATTATACATACCTAGGTTTAATATAGGACTTTTTTGGGCAGAGTGGAAAACGATAGCTTTTCAAGAGAGAATATGCCTGTTGATTGCAGCTATGGGCTAATGCAGAGGTGTACAAGTAATATTGAGCAATGATCTTTCAATGGGATCTTTATTTTAAGTAAGCTTACGGACCGCGTCCGAAAACAGCGAAGTCGTCCGCGTTCGCGGTTTTCAGAGTGCAAGTTGAGATTGTAGACTGCATTTGGGTAAACGACCAAATGCAGTGCTTTTTCAACTTATCTTTAGCAACATATACATTATTTATTTTGCGATCCCAGACCAATCTCCGCATTCATTACGCTGGAGAAAGGTCTTGCACCTGACATGGAGTTTAATTTATTTATTTATTTTTGGATTAATGTAAAACAACTCACTTGAGCGGCGCTAAACCCAGGATACAGCAACGGTGCCTTTGCAATAGTGTCATAGCAGAAGGAGAGGAATCCGGATTACCTGATTGGTGCCAACTGGATCAGTCGGTGCCAATGGCAGGCCCATTCCAAACTGTACATCTGTTCATCCAGAAAACTCTCACAATAAGGAGTAAACTGCTATCAAAATTGGCCATCGTTGCTTTTGCTTTTTAAAGGCTGTGATTGGCTACACGTAGTAGCCCATCAACTCTGTAAATTTATGAATCTTTTCAACAGTAACACTTGATTTAGATGTGCTGACAATTTTTTTGTAAATAATATAAATCAGATGTTTAGACTGTCTAATCACTGGCTTCAAATAATAATAATAATCTGTTGTGCTGGTCTTTTCAGAGGGGGATTGAAGTATGAGTACTCCGTCTCCGGATGACGTACCGGATATATGAAGCAGGGAGTGGCAATATGTAGCAGACCCAACCATGCCAAATTTGTTGTATAAATAAAATGTAATAAATGCTTTAAAGACGAAGAGCTTGTCTGACTGAAATGGACCGTGGGTGTGAAGACTTTGGCTTGGATTAAAACGGGTAATCTGGTAGGTGTTTTATACTTGACATCCATCCTTGTTAAAAACAACCAGTGCCGACATTCAAGCAACTCCGATTCACAAAATCCACTTTAATCTCGTCTGAAACACGGTGAAAGATGGCTCGAATCCTAGATAATCAGAGAACATTTTTGGGTGGGACACTCTTTACTTCATAGTTAATACTTAAAGGTCCAAAGGATCGGTCTTTGTCATGTAATTCCTAGCTCCAGAAAAGTACCCATACTACTTAAGCAAAAATATTGTGTCAACTCTCAATGAGTATCTCACAGAATACAACTCAGAGTCTTGGGGATAATCAAAAATCACAGACTGTCACTATATACAGTGCTGTTAAAGTATTTGCCCCCTTACATATACTTATTGTTTTTGCACATTTGTCACATTTAAATGTTTCAGATTATCAAACACATTTTTATATCAGACAAAGATAACCTGAGTAAATACAAAAGGCTGTTTTTAAATGATTTCATTTGTTAAGGGGAAAAACTATCCAAACCAACCTGGCCCTATGTGAAAAAGTAATTGCCCCCCCTTGTTAAATCATGAATTAACTAAATAATAACCAAATTTTTGGGAAAGCTGAGTTCAATTTGTCTAGCCACACCCAGGCCTGATTACTGTCAGAACTGTGAAATCACTTAAATAGAACCGGTCTGACAACATGAAGTAGGCTAAAAGATCTCAAAGCAACACATCATGCCCGATCTGAAGAAATTCAAGAACAGATGAGAAACAAAGGCAATGACATCTATCAGTCTGGAAAGGGTTACAAAGCCATGTCTAAGGCTTTGGGACTCCAGCGAACCACAGTGAGAGCCAATATCCACAAATGGAGAAAACATGGAACAGTGGTGAACTTTCCCAGGAGTGGCCGGCCTATCAAAATTACTCCAAGAGCGCATCGACTCATCCAGGAGGTCACAAAAGAACCCAGAACAACATCTAAAGCACCACAGGCCTCACTTGCCTCAGTTCAGGTCAGTGTTCATAATTCAACAATAAGAAAGAGATTGGGCAAACATGGTATCCATGGGAGAGTTCCAAGGCAAAAACCACTGCTGACCAAAAACAACTCAAAGACACGTCTCACATTTGCCAAAAAACATATTGATGATCCCCAAGACTTGGGAAAATATTCTGTGGACTGACGAGACAAAAGTGGAACTTTTTGGAAGGTGTGTGTCCCGTTACATCTGGCGTAAAACTAACACAGCATTTCAGGAAAAGAACATCATACCGACAGTCAAACATGGTGGTGGTAGTGTGATGGTCTGGGGCTGTTTTGCTGCTTCAGAACCTGGGCGACTTGCCGAAATTGATGGAACCATGAATTCTGCTCTCAACCAGAAAATCCTGAAGGAGAATGTCCGGCCATCAGTTCGTGACCTTAAGCTCAAGCGCACTTGGGTTATGCAGCAGGACAATGATCCGAAGCACACCAGCAAGTCCACCTCTGAATGGCTCAAAAAACCCAAAATGAAAGTTTTGGAGTGGCCTAGTCAAAGTCTGGACTTAAATCCGATTGAGATGCTGTGGCATGACCTTAAACAAGCCGTTCATGCTCAAAAACCCTCCAATGTGGCTGAATTAAAACAATTCTGCAAAGAAGAGTGGGCCAAAATTCCTCCACAGCGATGTGAAAGACTCATTGCCAGTTATCGCAAACGCTTAATTGCAGTTGTTGCCGCCAAGGGTGGCACAACCAGTTATTAGGTTTAGGGGGCAAATACTTTTTCACATAGGGCCAGGTTGGTTTGGATAGCTTTTTTCCCTTTAATAAATGAAATTATCATTTAAAAACAGGTTTTTGTATTTACTCAGGTTATCTTTGTCTGATTTATAAAAATGTGTTCGATAATCTGAAACATTTAAGCGTGACAAATGTGCAAAAACAATACGTATCTTTAAGGGGGCAAATACTTTTGAGAGAGAGAGAGGATTACTTGCCCGCTAAAGTCTTCAGTCGAGTTTTATTGGAGAAACCGCACTGAACAGTGTTGCCTGTAAAGAACAGCAGATCTGGTTAGATAAATAGCTAAGCACCATCCATTGCCTCTTACCTCAGTGTTATCAGTTTCTCTCACACACCCAGTTTGACTCCGACTACAGGAACGGAGCGTACGGCTCCATTCCCTCCGCGAGGAGGAATATTACAGCTGGCTTTTGCAGGTGTCTGACTCCCTGTACCCAGTTGCATCGGGCCAGCTGTTTTAGGAGACACATTTAGAGGGAAACCGAGACTGCTCTTGGCCCTCTCATTATCCAACAATGACCGGACAGTTGTTAGCGCCGTGGCACTTCGAGTATGACACGAAAGTTGACCTCATTGTTACAATGACCAGTGGGCTGCCATGGCAATGGTACATCATTGGAGAGTTTTCTTGAAGTGCACAGTGCATTGCATGCAAGAAAACGAAGATGTCTGTCTGTGTGTCGGACAAACATCCCAAAATGCCTTCTAGGAGATGGCATTTAATGGCTGTACTGTTAGTCGACAGACACCAAACGTTAGGTTTTTACAACTGTTCAGCCCTGTTCAGCTCTTCCCCCGTGAGACTTTTCAAGCCCAGACTTTCCCTGTGTAACCTGGCGCTTCCTTTGAACTCTGTAACTCTTTCTTTGCGCATTCCCACTGGAACAATGTATTTATTGATCTGCATCTGAAGTCATGTGAGTATTCTGATATCTACAGTAGGAATACTCCCAGAAGTTTATTTTTCTGCAGATTTATTCATTTTCCTCTTCCACTACTTTTCGAAGGTTTCATGAACGATTTATTGTTACAGCCCCCTTTTTTATTTTCCTCTGTCAGGAGAGTGTTCAGACGCCAGCGTCTAAATGGGGTACGTTGTTTTGATAAGGTGTGGTTCACATAGTGTCCCCACTTCAACCCGATCCCCTTTCACATGATTACATGTTCCCGGCGTGGAGCAAAGTGCCAGCGCACCTTCATCTATCCCAGTGTCCAGTGTCTGCCACGCCATTAGGAAGGAGTCCCACCTAAGGGTTTTCTACTCCACAGGCTCCAGTCCCAGGTCCACCTCGGACGGCTCTCATGCAGAGAGGCAGACTCGGCTCCAGAGAGACTCACGCACTAGCAGGCAAAGCGCTTTCATCTCGGGCCCTGCTTTCGTAAAATGTCCTAATTACCCAACCTAAATATGTCAATAAAGGAGGGTGTGCCACCAAGGAGACAGGGCATGGGAAGTGTAGACTACATAGACCATGAGCACTTGGCACCCTCCTCAGACTGAAAGTAAAGATCAATAGGATTGCTTGTCTGTGAAAGGTAATATAATCATGGAGTTCTTTTATAAAAACTACACAAACCTATTTGATTGACTGTGTCCCAACCTCAAAAAGGAATTCTAGGGCTTTTGCCAGTCAAAAAACCAGACTGCGATTATAGAGAAAAAAGTGGGGGAGAACTGGAGTGAGGATGTGGATTGGGTAGTATAGAAAGTTTCAAATGGCCTCAATAAAAACAGTAATGAAAGAAAGCCACTTGGATGGAAATGGAAATGATTGAAGCATGAAGTCAGTCCAAGTTCTACTGACAATTAATTCAAGGAACCAGGGTAAAAAAAAGCACTTCCAAAGTCATAATCTGCCCAATCTAATGTGCACATGATAAACATAATTGCCCACTACCCCCGTGCCAGTCAGAAAAACCTTTTTGGATGGATTATTTTAGATTGAAACCTTTCTGTTCAAGCCTTTAATTCTCACATAGTCTGTCCTGTCTGTATATGGATTTACCTTGAAAATTATGCTTTGTGTAAAGATTTTTTTTAAATGTCCAAACATTGCTGATGTTTTTGTAGTTTATTTAACACACATTTAGAAGAAGACAGCAGCCATGAGTGGACAACCCTAGACAGAGGCCCCGTCATGTTCTCTTAGGCCGTAGCAATGGACAGCGGCTCCCCTTGAAGCTCCTGACATGCGAGGCCTGTGCCAGCAGTGCAGCCCAGATCAAGGATATTGGCCTGAATACCTGACCTCCCTGCACCTCCAGATGTGTCGAGGGGAGAATGTTAGTTTGGTCCTTTTCATAATCCACGCAGCTTCTTTTCGCTCACACTCAATATCCTGCAGAGAATGTTCCAAAGTGTCCTGCCAATACGATTACAACATGATCCCCGAAAACGGCTGTGAATGTGCCACAATGGCAATTACAGGCTATTGGACTGTGTTCTTGATGCTTGCAATTCTTTGCTTGCAAGAAAACAAGGATGTCGGTCTGGCTATGGTGTGTGAAGATACTGTCTTTCCACTGGACATTTTAAACTATTTCCCTGTGTTAGTACAACTGTTTATTTAATGAAGTTCTGGGTTTCCTATTACAATACTAAGCTACATAAGGAGACGATTGGCCACAGATCTTGTTAACTTTTAAAGGTTGTCAAGTTAGCAGGCAGAAGGAAGGTAGATAGAAGGTTAAATAGCCTGCTCGGTTAACGACATGTGGGGAAAAATTCAATTACACAGGCTTCCATCTTGTAATTACCAGTAGGAAACTATAACAGAAAAGGTTGGGCCTGACATTCATCGCTGTGCCAATACGCACACTTGACGTCCAAATGAACATGGACGGATAAAGCTTAAAGGGAAAAATAAAAGTGTAGCAAAGGCTTGGCATACTTTTCAATTAGCAAACATGGTTAAACTGACCTCATTCAAAGGTGTAGTTGAACGTCCATATTATTCTGAGCTAAAGAATACAGAGTTCCACTCTTATACTAGCTTTACATAAACCCCACAACTGCATTTCCCCAGTGGGGCTTTTACAGCTCCATGACTACAAGTAGCCCTGGTGGTGTGAGCAGGACGCCATTAGCCTTTAAAGGAACATTGCGAATAACAAAATTAAAAAGTCTGAGAATATGGGTTTACCTTATTTATTCCTTGTTTGCTTCCAAACAAAAGGCTGCTCCAAAACTCACTGCATGTTTACTCTCTTTTTGTTTAGCTTCATCTTGATTTGTTTTTGGTGCAAAGAGTCAGGGCTTGCGATTTCTCTGTCTGTAAACGGAGAATGTGTTGACATCCTAAAGGCACAGTATTCACATGCCCCCCAAGCCCTCCCACCCACACAATCATATGTAAACATACAAATCAAGTTTATAATAGACAAAGTAGCCATTTCGAGCACCACATAAACAAAGCTCCTTACTGCAATAAAAGTTGAGTACTTTTCACATCTCTTACGACCCAGTTCATGGTGTAGTCTTGTAGGTTGCGCGCTATCTTAATAATGTCTGGAGGGTGCACGGATCAGCCTTTTATTTTATGACTAAATGGCTCCTTCTGGCTGATAACTACCTCTTAAGCTGTAAGATGAGTTGGAGTTGACGCCAACCCACCTACCCCGCTTAAAAAAAAATGCCTGTCAGAAACCCCACTTACTGTAGATTCTCCCTCTATAAAGCCCCTCCAGACAATTTGTTAATGATACTATAAAAATGATAGATTGTGGCGATGTAAAAACGTCCTTCTCCCTGGGTCCACCCTCGTTCTGTAAGGGTCGGAATGTATGTGTTTACAGAAGACTGTATAGAGTCGGTTGTTTGCAGATGTTTTTTCAAGTAACACGTTGACGCGACGGGTGCAATGGACATGGGCGAGCTCCCATAAAAACACAACGTCTACGCTGGAGCTCACGTCGGGCTTTGAACATCCTCCAACAGCAGGTGGATGAAGATCACACATACCCTGTGGGTTTTGGAATCGGCTGCTTTTGCTCTCTCTCTCTCTCTCTCTCTCACACACACACTTTCTTCCTATTTCTTTAAGGAAATACAGCTCAAGTCATTTCAGATTTCTCATGAGCGTTGTTTGGTTTTGAAAGAGAAATAATTGCTAGAACAGATCATGTTTAGATGGTGTTATGTATTATAATTATTAGCATTAGCACAGGAGTAGTTGAATCCTAGATGTATGCGTGCCATGTTTGCAGATAAGACTAGAAGACACCAAGCCAAAACAGCAACCCTCAACCCCAGATCCCCTCTGTAGCAACATTCCAACATGTTGTGGTTGCTATTAATGTTCTTAACAAAAAAGGAAATCGCCAATTGTGGGTTTAATCACTTGGTTCTTAAAGAAACACAAATTTGAGTTTAAAGGCCTTACTCTGATGTGCTCTCTTTATGATCTCCCACCCGGTCTGTGAAGTTACTTTTATGAGAGGCAGTCATCTGTCCAAACAACTGGAGTTAGGGAGTAGCTTATACATCATAGTGATGTAATGTTAGGTACGCCAGAACTCAACTCTGGTCTACAAAAGAAAACAATTGAGTGAGCATTCATTTGAAATATATCGCCAGTACTTTGCGACTTGACGTAGTTTCATAGTTGTTGCCTATGCTGTGCGTGTCGGTGCTTAAACAAAAGCCACAAAACTTTGGCTGGTTTCTTCTTACCCATTTGTCATCCCTCTGACTTTCAAGCACACTGTATTAGAATACAGACAGTACTAGCTCCACAGCGACACACACATCACAGCCTGTGTTCCCACCATCCGCCTCAGAGTTCCTGTACGGTCCCAAAGCTGTCTGTGTACTCTGGACAGGGCCTTAGGGGATGTGCAACCAGCAACCATTTCCAACACCGACAAGAATGGATGACATAAAACCAAGACTTTAATATCGTGTGTGTGCGGGTGCGTGTTAGTGCGTGTCTGTGTGTGTAGGGGTGTGTGCAAGCATTAAGACGCAGTGTGTAGGGCGGGTTAACCAGTCAGAGATGCCGTTCATTTGGCAGTAGGCTGGGGAGCATTAAAGGTGTGGATGGAGGGAATTTAGGGAGGCAGCAAAAAGGAAGGAGGGGAGGAGGAAATGGTTGAGTGGCGGAGGGGAATATTTGCAGATAGCAAAGGGCATGCATGAGGTGTCACGGAGGGGCAGGGCAGGATGCTGGGGAAACACGGTGGAACAGGGCGTATGGCTGACCTCCCCCTCATCACTCTAACCCAGGGCAGGGATACTTACTGTGTACGTAAGAAAGTATCCAGTGAATGGGAAAGTGTGTCCTAAGTTTTGACTGGTACTGTATATAAACAGGACTCCCACAAACGCTATACCTTCTCTTGCTCTCTAAGTTATATGTATATGTAGTACATAATGTTTTCCTGCGTCGCTCAATTCACAGCACCTATCTCTTCCTCTCGCCTCCGACATCACTCTGCTCTCTCTCTCTCTGCCTTGTCATTTGGTCCATTTACTCTGAGGGTTTGTTGGCATGAGAGACCCAATCAACATGAGCAAACATCAGTCCCATCTGCCTTGCACAAGGCCCCAACCCTTTACCAGAGGCACGTGGGTCTGAACCAGCATGTGGACACAGCCAGGCGCCTCGGGGTAATTAGTCTCCTTTGACAGTTATCTTAGGAAAAGGATGGTAATGCAGAGAGCCACACACAAACGGTGATGGAAAATGAGACAAGCGCTGAATGCACAGTAAATTGCAGGGACCCGTGCGATGCTCTCTGAATCCTGTGAAGAGTTCAAGAACTGTACCATTCCTTCTGAGTCCAGTTTATAGTTCCAAAACAATACCATTGCCTATGATTCCAGGGAACAGTTCAAAAGTTAGTCATTGTCTCCGGAAACATGTCATCATGAAATTATTTTTTTTGTCCTTTCCATCTTCGATTAATTCAAAAATCAACTTTCATTACCATCTACTGACAAAATGAACGACATAAAAATATTGAATACAGTGAAAAGGTTTTTACTTCAACTCCCATGAGGATAACTACAAAGGATTAATCCGTATTGACTTGCCTTACTTAACAGAATAAATTACCCAATCAGAGAAGCAGCGTGTGAATCTCGACTGTTAGGAGTGGTGATGTGTGTCACTGCATCTTGTAAGGTCACCGGACACCTTTGCGGTCTAGTGTGTTTGAGGAAAAAGAGACGACGCGCTGCGAAAAAACGAAGAACGTGAATGCCGGTGAGCCTTTTCTGAAGGTGATCCTTCCAACAAACAGGATCCTCACCCTGCCTCTTTTCCAGAGAACAGTGCCACGTGTCATCAGCGCTGCTCTTCAGACAGGATGCTGCTCGCAATCCAATACCGTGTCGTCACAGCAGGCTAACATCTCTCATTCATAATAGAAGCCCTTCTTTGGTACCCATTCAAAATGCATGGCAATTGGAATTTGATACAAACTCAGTTGCACATGTTTTGTTGAGGTGTCGCTAAGGTCGTCAGAGGCCAAGTATTATAATTAAGGTCTGATCCTAATTGACAGCTCGTTGGTGTCGGTTTTATGTTTGTAAGAGGTTCACTGACATGCGATATGTCACATAACACTAGCACTGACTGGCTTCAAACTTGGCCGGAGGGGGAGTTACTGCTTTCAAGAGTCACCTTTTCCCTTTATTGAAGTAATGATGTACATTTGATAGTGCGTAGGTGTTGTGTGTGCTCTGCATCAGTATTTACCTACTAGGAGTACTGCATTAAGGAGACAGATAAAACCTCATGTCTTGTGTTCCAACCAGCATTTAGAGGAATTTCCCCAACAATCTCTAGTCCACAGTGTGCTTTTTCAGACATTTGCCTAAGTTTCCATGGAGTCCAAATCAAATCAGAGAATAGCATTACAGGTTGTTGTGGGTTCATGAGGCTGGCACCATTCCACCATCCTTCATTAAAGTAATATGAACATTTATAATTTAAACTACAGTGGTACAGCCAGAAATCCTTTTTTTTTTTTTTTTTTTTTTGCTCTTGCATGAAAGTCATGGTTTTCTTCCTTCCGAATAATATTGCCTTTGACGCAACATTTGAATCAGAATTCTATCTAGGTCATTCAGAACAGAACCAATGGGGGATCCGGGGAAAGGAGGTGTCTCATACTTGTATTATACTTCACACGGTCTATTTCAGCCAAATAAACACAAACCACTTCCCCTCCACAAATAATTTCCTTCATTTTGTTCTGAGCTTTCCATGCGGGCCCTTTCTTCCTTCCAACTTTCTTAACTAGTACAGATGCCCAAAACGGATCCATTAGAAAGCTTCACATTGAGTGCCAGCTTGTCCACATATGCCCCACATTATTGTCTCAGAGTATGGGTGCACAACTTTGGATCACTGACCATTGCGTTCATTATTGGATTTTTTAGAGGCAATTTTTTTTAGATTTTTTATTGTAGATTGTTTCACGATTCAGAAAATGAATCACGACGCCAATAAACAAGTAGGCACTGCTCCTTGTTTTATTTAAGGCGTCCATAAACTGGCCTTTGTTCCTTGCAAGTGCAGTCTTGTTTTAAAATGGCATTGGCATCGACTGATGTTGGTATACGACGACGTGGAGAGAGATTTTCAATCACCACGGGTGGGTCCCTGGAAGCCCCTAGCTCATGGATCTGGGTGACATCGTCTTCAAAATGTGGGACCACAGAGTGAAGCTTCCAACAAGTAGTTAACGTGCGTGACTGACAGCTCAAAAGAAGGACACCTGCTTTTCATTTGACCATGCATCTCCACCTTGTCTGGCTGGTATAGCCTTTTAACCTTCAGAAGTCTGGCTGGCTGGCTCCCAACATTTCTGAAAAAAAGCCAGTCAAAGAAAATAGAAAAAGTCAAGAGTATAAATCAGCCCATTACCCTTTTATACAACCAGCTATACTTTTCTTTCCTTTTCCATCGTCACGCACACCTCAAGCGACTGTCGTTAGTCCTCCAGCCACACACACATCCATTGACAGACACATTTACCAGCTCTTATTGAAGTCTTATTTTTCTGCCATTCCAGATTTCCATTCTTCTTCTTCTTCTCTCTCTCTCTCTCTCTCTCTATCTTTAAATACACACCATTGACACTAGTTTGGACATCTACTTTGAAGTTCTTTAGGAAAACCAGTAAGTGTGTGCCCTCTCTTACCTCTCTGTAATGGTCTCAATAGTTGACCTTATTACATCACTGAGACTTTTTGATTCTCTGCAAAATGTGAATATAGTTGCTTTGACAGTCTTTAAGTATGTGTGAGCTGTTGCCCTGTGCCTTTACCTTTTAAAAAGCTTAAGCACAGATATTACAGGGCTAATCCAGTGCCTGAACCAGGGTGGGGCAACTTGTCGGAGAGCGAATCATGTGAGCGGTGCTGTCAGGAAATTTGCTGACAGCAGTCATCACATTCCATTTACGTGTTATACTTGAGATTGATAAACCACACTTTGAGATTCCTTTAGTTTTTTGCTTAAATCTATCCAGATGCACACTATAAATCATTATACATTTAGTGTAGAAGCAGATAAACTGTTTTATAACTGCAGGAATCATTTTGCCCATAAAGGAGAGAAATCTTTGCTTGAAACAATGGCAATGCTGCTGTAACCATTAGATCAAGAAAAAAATATGCCTGCCATAATATACGCAAAGTATACGTATAAAATATAAGATTTCTCCTGCTTATGGTGGATGGCAAAGCTATTCCTTGACAGCACGATGCCTTCTCAACTTAACTGAGTCAAAAGCTTTAGAAAACATAGCACTTTGAAAAATACAGGACGGACTTTCCACCATCTGGACAGGAATCCGACAGGTGATTGAAAACAGATCTAGATGATGGTAACGAGGGAAAGGCAGCACCCAGCTGTACAATCCCTCTCCCAATACATTCCTAAGGAATTGACCTTAAAATCCTCAAGAGTGGCTCTAGACTAGAGTGAGCACGTTTCCCCATTTTCCTCGTGTCTTTGTCTAGTCTCCTAGTATTAAATACTAGTAAAGTATTGGGTTTCACAAAGTGAGGAATAACAGGAGGTAGACCCCTGTGGGTTGGCACCCACCAAAAATTGTGAATGAATTTTGCAGAAATATGGTGTTGCAAAGCTTTTACGGGTGGCAGGGAATCGGCACTATTTCCGAAGATTAAGCATGTTCAAAGTATGACTTTAGCAGCCTGTGTTGCTGTAGAGGTGTAGAGTTGAACGTGCCGCTTTAGGATTGGATTATTTCATACCCCTTCCCATTTTGAACCTAGGTTTTAATTTGCTACGAAGCAGAACTATTTCAGTAAAAATGTTTAGCCACTGGCCAACAGTCAGATCAAAAAGAAGTAAGGATAGACTAAAATGTTGTTTGCACTTCTTTGATGTACTGTAACTTTTCCAATGCTTAGCTTTTATGATTAAGTTGGCATAGTAAAAGCTTTAGGCCTATATACAGTACATTCAGAAATGATTCAGACTCACTTTTTCCATATTTTGTTACGTTACAGCCTTATTCTAAGATGGATCACATTCCTTTCATCTCTCTCATCCATCTACACACAGACGCATAAAATGACAAAATTAAAAACTGTTTAAAAATGGAAATGTGTTAATTTATTAAAAGGGTAAAACTGAAATGTCATAATTTACATAAGTATTTAGACCCGTTGCGATGACACTCAAAAATGTAGCTCAAGTGCATGCTGTTTCCATTGATTATCATTGAGATGTTTCTACAACTTGATTGGGTTCCACCTGTGGTAAATTCAATTGATTGGCCATGATTTGGAAAGGCACACACCTGTCTATAAGGTCCCACAGTCTACAGTGAATGTCCGAGCAAAAACCAAGCCAGGTAGTCAACGGAATTGTCCGTAGATCTCTGAGATAGAATTGTGTTGAGATACAGGTCTCGGGAAGGTCCTGAAGAACACAGCGGCCTCCGTCATTCTTAAATGGACAACGTTTGAAACCACCAGAACTCTTCCTATAGCTGGCTCCCCTGCCAAACTGAGCAATTGAAGGGAAGGACCTTCTTCAGGCAGGAGACCAAGAACCCGATGGAGATGGAAGAACCTTCCAGAAGGACAACCAATCAGTCCTTTATGGTATGTTGGCCAGACAGAAGCCACTCCTCAGTAAAAAGCACATGACAGCCTGCTTGGAGTTAATAACTTAAAGGACCTCAAAAAATTAGAAAACAAGGTTATCTGATCTGATGAAACCAAGATTGAACTCTTTGACCTGAATGCCAAATCTGAAGAATCCAGGCACCACTCATCACCTTGCCAATGTCATCCCATGGTGTAGCATGGTGGTGGCAGTATCATGCTGTGAGGAAGGTTTTTCAGCTGCAGAAACTGGGGGACTCGATTGAGGGGAAAGATGAGCAGAGCAAAGTACAGAGATCCTTGATGAAAACCTGCCCCAGAGCTATCTGGACCTCAGACTGGGATGAAGGTTCACCTTCCAACAGGACAACGACCCTAAGCACACAGCCAAGACAATGGAGCAGTGACTTGGGGGCAGGTCTGTGAATGTCATTGAGTGGCCCAGACAGAGCCTGGACATAAACTTAATCTAAAGTCTCTGGAGAGACCTGCAAATAGTTGTGCATCGACTCTCCCCATCAATCCTGATTGAGCTTGAGAGGATCTGCAGAAAGGAATGGGAGAAATTCCTCAAATACAGATGTGCCAGGCTTGTAGCGTCATACCCACAAACATTTGAGACTATTATCGTTGCAAAAGGTGCCTCAACAAAGTACTGTGTGAAGGGTCTGAAAATGTATGCTAATGTCATCAGTTTTTTTCTCTTTATATTTGCATAAGTTTCTAAAAAACGTTTTTGCTTTGTCATTATGGGGTTTTGTGTGTAGGTCACCCAAGATGAGACAATGATGTAGACTAGACAGTTCCAAATTATTGCAAAGTGATAATGAGTGAACTCCTTTAAACCTCAACATAAAGCTTTGAAAAGTAACATCAATAGGTACCCTTTATGACGCATAACCATGTCTATTGAAATCAATAAAGTAAGGCATTTTTCTATGGCTGTTATGTAAACTGGACTAGCGGACTATTTAAAATAGTAAACTTATGAACAGCATGACCTTGAAATTCTAAAACTTATTTGAAACGCTCAACGTTCAAACATTGCAAAAGTGTATATGCTGATGCTCAGGACAACTGCAATAACAGGTCAACAACACATTTTGGTAAAACATAATTTTTTGATATCTGACAAAGAGAACATGTTCTCTTTCTCTCTCTCTCACACACTCTCCTCTCTCTAACACACAAACACACACTGCATTTTTAATAAGTAAAAAGCTATTAAAGAAAGCAAGTGCATTTTAATGATGTAGGTTAATGATGATTTTAGGACTTACTGTACCATGCAACTGATGAGTTTGTGGCCTTGGTCACGAAAGGCTGTTTGGATAAGAGTAATGGGCAGGTAACTTGGTCACAGGTGTCAAGCTCCCAGACTTTTGGTAAATGTTTGGCATGGTTGAGTAAGCAAAGTTTGGAAGCTTACCTGGAACACTTAATACCAGGCTTAAAATAGAACAAGGAGTAGCCCATTTCCTTTGCCGCCCTGCTCGATGCTGACACACACACAACATGATGAATTACAAGATGACTGGAAATTATGAGGACGAAGAAAAAATAAGAGTAATTTTGGGGCAACTTTTGTGGTCAAATTCTTTTTGGGGGGAGGGTGGGGGGTTTGGAGTTAAGGTGCTCGCGTGATCAGAGTGCAAGTATGTTCCGAGTGCAAGTGTATTTTTAGAACCTGGTCTCGGTTCCACCGGCACAGCATTTGCGCTTAAACAAATATTTTATGTTGCCCTTCTCAACCCATGGGTAAGTCGTAGCATGGGTCTGGATTCACTAACACATCCAATCTGTTCACTACTTATCATATGGGCATTGTTTCCTTTCTAGAAAACGGGAATTGGTTGTACAAGAGCATTTCTGATGTTCAGTTGAAGACACCTCAGATTTGACAACACACGCATAGGCAACAACCTAACGAGGACGACACCTCGATTTTAAAGCAGTGATTTGGTTTGATCTGTCATGTGACACATTGATGACAAAACTGTCCCCCCATCACCGTTTACATGTTGCCAAACAAAATGAATCTGTAACGCTGAGGAAATTGTCCGTGTGCTCAACTGTTAGTGGGCATCCCCGTACACTTTCTTTTATGAGTTTGGCGCTTGTGTCCTGTTTCCCTGTGGTCAGAGTGGAGCAGAAAGTTGACAGGGGTTCTAAGTGAAAAGCCTGAATAGTGGTAATCCAGGCTCAGCCTTTGGGGCATCCGTCAACCCGTCTCCGAGGTGCCACTGCAATGGCTGCTGGAAGATGACAGGAACTGTCAGCTGGCAGATTAACTCGGAATCTACTCGAAACGGCTCGTGTTGGTACAGTGCATTAACCTGCTAGACACTCACACAGAAACACACACTGTACTCTAGGAGGCCTGTCATGCCAGCAGTATATAATAGTACATGTTTCAAATTCACACCTCAGTTCAACTTCACCTTTTCTGGAATCACCCATAAAGTGCTAAAATAACACACAAACAGATACCCACACATACACAAACAGATGTACTAAACACACACTCGCATACACTAACACCTATGCCCATCCACACTAACCAGACAGGATTACAGACATTCCACAATGGTAATAACGAAATCATATGTGTGCCCTTTACATGACTAGTAACTGTGTTGCACACACACAGAGAGCCACACTTATCCCAAGTATTTCCACTTGTCTCCATCCCACTCTGACTCTCTCTCTCTCTCTCTCTCTTTCTCTCTCTCTCTCTCGCTCTCTCTGTGTGTGTCTCTCTCTCACACACACATACACTCACACACAGTCAGTATGACTCATCACTACTAAATCCACTTTTATCTCCCTCTCACACACATGAACACTTGGGCCGTGTGAGACTAGTGTTCTATTTGATACTCGACTAATTGTCCATCATTATATACAGTACTTAGCCAATACCTTCAGAGCTTGTTGGCTGTGATGCAGCTTTTATAGGGTATTAGAAACTTGAAATGTTTTCTTTAAGAGATCAGATCAGAGAAAACATAATTAAAAGAGCAACCACACATTTTTAATGCAGCCCTTTCCCGGGGATGATCCCACTGAAGATCCTTTCAGACACACTGATTAGGGGGACTCCTCCACCTTTCTGGATGATCCCGCGCTGAAATGGGTAGGAGCAGGTTTTACCATCTGTCAAGGCAAAGCCTGGCCACCAAGCAGGGAGAGGGGGCTGTAAGTCAGAGCATGTGTGGACATGCATGTCTGAAGCGTTTGCTTGCAATTATTCCATGTGTGCATTTGTACGTCTCTCTCTGTCTCTCTCTCTCTGTGTGTGTGTGTGTGTGTGTGTGTGTGTGTGTGTGTGTGTTTTTGTGAATGTGTGCGTGTGTCTGCACATGCAGCTGAGGGTTGTTGAATGGGCGGTCTCTCGGGAAAAGGTGGGTCCCTTCTATGTTTTGCCTAATTAGTCCTAATCAGCGCTGGCCTTGTAACCCAGAAAAAAGCTATATTTCCTCCAAACTTGATATTCTTTTTAAAAAGATTACCACATCCCAAAAGCAATACCAATTTGGTCTCAGCAGATCTTTTAGGGTTTTGCTGTGCTTTGGAAACTCCACAGTTTCTATGATAGAATAATTTGTTTCATGTTTTTCTTTGTGACCAAATCGAAGTAATAGCTGGATAACATCCAGCAGTCAAATGGAAGTCTTTTCCATCTTTAATCCAGCCAGCCAATCGTATGACCCCAGTCACCGTGCATATTGGTGCAGCATGGGACTGTAGTCGTCTGAATGGACAGATACTGTAATGCGCTGCCATGTCAGTAGTGATGTTATTGTTACATATTTAGGTTCATTAAAACATAACGGGATAATAGCCTGACCGCAGTAAAAGCAAGCTGTTTCTCTTAATACAGCATGTAAGTATCTTATTACAACTGCTATTTAAACAGCAATTTGGAA
Organism: Galaxias olidus; assembly: GCA_026901105.3. Lineage (NCBI taxonomy): Eukaryota > Metazoa > Chordata > Actinopteri > Galaxiiformes > Galaxiidae > Galaxias > Galaxias olidus. The sequence continues at coordinate 171,868 of JAPMUY010005074.1, read as the reverse complement.
CAGTATTTGTGACAGTCATATCACGACTAGTTTTCTTAACGGACAAAATGTGTTTATTAAGAAGCAAACTTCATGTTATAAACTTAGTTTAGTTTATTGAGTACTATAGACATAGTATATACACTGTAAAAAAAAGAAGGGGGATTGTTTTTTTTGGAAAAAAACATGGCAGCTGTGGTTGCCAGAATACATCTGTTAAAAAAATACAGTAAAACTGTAAACAGCTTTACAGAACAACCTGCACATTTTACGGTTAAAATCTGTTGAAAATTACATTTCAAACAGGTAAATCCCATTACATTGTTTAACTGTGTCATTAGATCACTGTTCTCTTACATGTTTTTCTGTAAATTTTATCATGATCAGGTAATGGTTCTTTACACAGCACACTGATAGATACCAAGGTCTCAGCAACTTGTTCAGTTCATAAATAGTGACCAATACCTTTGTGTAACCTTTTCAGGCCTGCGCTATGAGTTAAAGCTGCAAGGGGATAAGAATATGGGAACTGACATACTCACTCAAGGTGACCCTAATGTCAACTGGCATTATTAACTAAATTAGCGGCGATAATAACTATCAAAAAAACCCAAAAGAATGGACAGAAATATCTGTAATTAACAACAGTAATACAACAAATGCTATGGCAAATGCACCCCCTGGTGCATGCTGTGAAGGCCCTGCCCCCGGGACGTTGTAGTTTTATTGACAAACGTTTTACAGTGAAAGCAACTACTAAATACTGCAATTGAATTTTCTGTCAAATGTATTCTACAGGGAACATAAATAGGAAAGAAAGTACAGGTTTTAAGGAACGTTTCAATGTTACACTCAAATGTTTTCAAATCCATTATTACTATTAGTCACACTTAATCATGAATTATTTTACCAGGGTAGCTATACATACTTCATATTTAAAGCAAAACACAACACCACTTTTTAAAAATCCTTCACATGAACATAATTTCACTGTATTTATACACATTCTTATCTGAAAAGTATAACATGCATATGTAATACAATTTCTTTCTGTTTTAATCAGAATATACCGGACATGAAACATTATTTTAACACTGACATCTTGTTATTTTTACTTCATTGTATTGCTTTGTGTATTCCAGTGTTTATGTGTTTAAAATCCAGTAATCCGTAAATTATGCAATGAAATATGTTTCCTTTGGCGTATTTTTACTTTAAAATAAACAGTTGTGTTTGGTTCAGTCTTTTACAAAATATTACTGTAAATTAAACACTGATACATTGTTTTATCTATTAAATGTTTTGATGTCATGATTTAACAGCATTTTACTGTCAAATTCACTGACATTTTTTTACAGTGTACAATTCTAGTTATTAACTTTATCTGTACATAATAATTGCAACGCAAGACATTGCCAATAATTATTAGGCAAAGCAAAGCTTCCCAAAAGCGTTAATTGAAAACAAATAGTCTTCCCTGACAAACTATTGGGGACTGCCTGAGAAAAGAGAAAATAGTCATTGTATCATCTCAAGCTGCTGGAATAAAGTAATATGTCTGGACAAGTGTGAGTTCAGCTGGCTTCATTCTAAAAACTAAAATAAGTTTAACCCTGAACATTTAGACATGTCTACAAAGCGTTAATAACTTGATGACAATTGGAGATTGAGAGTGTGATTTGGAATACCCATCATTCCAATGTCCAGAAGGCAAATGTATATTATTTCAAATCTGTGTTTTGTGGATGTTCTTTTTCAGTTTTGTACGATTTTAAAGTTGCTGATTCAAGCGAGAGCATGCAGGGGCTATTTGCAAAGTACACACAATTGTGGTTGGACAGAGTACTAAGCCAACTGCTTTGTTCCAATGGACAGACCAGCAGAAGATTAGAAGAACAGTGAACAGACTGTTTAACAAGGCTTCCTGTTGAAGAAGGAGGAAATGGAAGAAAATGGGAACTACCTTTCAAAGGCAAATCTATATAGGCACAGTGACCCAAATAATAAAGTCTAATGGAGGGCCCACTACTCAATATGGAATTTGACTCATTCTACTATAGTCCTTGCATCAATAGCGCTAATTTGTTCTCAATACACAGGATACGATGTTATAATAATAATAATAATACACTTAATTTATAGGCGCCTTTCTAAACACCCGAGGTCACCGTACAATACATATACTATACAGTAAAATAGCACAATATACAATTTAGGAAGCAATAAAACATAGGACAGACACATGGGAATTCAAGCATCCATGAACATCACAAAATTACAAGGGTAAAGGGTACAACAAACCCATTATGTCAGGCTCATAATGAGAAAGTTTGTTTAAATAAATACGTTTTTAGGAGTTTTTTTAATGTTGTTATAGTGTCAGACTGATGCTTTTATGATCACCATTATGCAATAGCCCAAGAATGTGCAACTTGCCGATATTTTACAAAGAACTGAGAGCAGATATACTATTATGGTTGTCAAACATTCCTTTCTGGACATCTTTTTAGATGACCAAACTTCTGTTGGCTCCTATACTTTAATTAGGAGCCCAGATAGGGTTCCTTATTTTTCGAACTATTTTGAATCCACATATTTTTTACAAAACCCTACTTTTAATATTTATGTTCCTGAGCAATTGTCTAAGATGCAAATAATGATTTTAACAAAATTACAAAATACCAGAACAAACCAGGACCTCTTGCTGATGAGCTGGAGTCCACTGTGGAAGGTGAGAATCGGACAGTGTGTTCTATTCTCTATGATCCCAGCGCTGCCATTTCATTTCCCTCAGGCGCATGACGATACGGAGAGAAAGAGCGATAAGACTCTAGACCCGTGATATGGATGAGGGCTGCTGCGTTCCATCCGCTTCACGCGGAGAAGTCCGCTACACTGTGATGAACTTGGCGCATCTGGAGAAGTTGACTGGCTGCCTCGTGCCCATGAACGGGGTGGTCACAGATCTATTCCATTTCCCACATGTAAAGGGAGGCATCGGAGGAGATGGGGTTGCAGTTATCCCAGATGGCCATGGCCCATGTTTGAGCCTGTCCGGTGAGCAGAGAGGATGAAGGATACCTTGCACAGCATTGACGAGTACTGGAAAGGTTAAAGGTCGGTGGACCATGGAACAAGAAGCCTCGTCATGCTGACCCAGAAAGAGAACTCAGTGAACCGTAGCTCAACAACGATCTTCCACCTCTGCTGAGTCTTAGTTTGGTTCAATTACTCTGTGAGGGGTGCGGGAGAAGGGAGAACTCAAGTGCAGAGAGGTGGGTGTCTTCAGGTGAGTGGTAAAAATAGAAGGTCCTTACACAGATGCTGTGAGAAAAAGTAATACGTTTTGTTTTGTTTTTACTTAGTTTCGTAACGTAACTTCGTAACGTTATGCTCTAATACAGCATAGATTCAATAACGGAACAAAGAAAAACCAAACAGCCATGCCTAAAAAAGGAAACAATAACAACAGGTGAAAACAATCAGGGTGATTAGGAGCTCCTCGGCTGTCTGCTCGGTTGTGCCCTGGCGGCAGGTGCAGAGGAACCTTCACGATCGTGACACCTGCTCTTTCCTGACGCTGAATACCCCTTTCCTTCTTTGTCTGAACCGCTGCCACTCTTCAGCCGAGATGGCAATCCCAGATATGCTTTAATAAATGCTTTGTGGCTTACACATTGAGTCTTTACCTTTTCCTGTAGATCCGTGCCTAAGATTTCATTTAGGTAAACGTTAGATCAATGATAAATAAGATAGGCAGCAAACAGTTGTTGATTTAAGGCAATGATTTGGGAATTGAGCTGAAATTGTGATGCACAAATGTTTCTGTAACCAAGACCCGGCTTGTTGCATGCCATCACAAGCATGTCTGGTCATGAGCTGAATTTGAAACTCTTTTTTTGCTTTCCAAGAACAGAGCATAATAATGGATATCGCATGTATGGTTCGTGTTAGGGACACATCATAAGTCATGTCGTTCTCATCAAAAGGATGGTCAGGAAGGCTGTCTCTAGTTAACCACATGCTCGTGCTAAATATACACTACGGCAGTGCACCCATGGAATACACACAAAGGCTTTACCTTTGCTCCGTGGCAGCAGGCCTGAGAAGCCAGCGTCTTCACACGGACATGTGCTACGCTTTCTCTCAACCTGAGCCAGGCAGCAGAACTGGCTTTGACAGAACGACAAGGAAATTTGCTTTAAAGAGAGTGTGAGGCAGAAAGCGTGTGTGATTGTATTAGGGAGGAAATCATGTAATAGTTCTTTACTTTGATGTTGAAGTTGGCACAGATCTATTCAAACCCTGACTTGGTCTTCAGAAACAGTGCCTACATTCTCAACTAGGTTTTACTAAAACACTTTGCCACCTTTGCCAGGACTAAGACCGTGTAAGCAGACTAAGACATACTTGTTCACATGTTTCTCCTCTCTCTGAACCCATCCTCCCATCCATCTCTCTCTCTTGTCTGCCCCACCGCCTTCTTTCAGCAGCCCCAACCTGTTCCATGAGGTTGTTTGTTTTTCTCTTTGGTCCAGCGGCCTCCTGGCTCCCGCTGGGCTGGCACATTCTGGCTGCTCACCTGGCCAAATCCGCCAGACACGCAGCCAGAGCCAAGCCCCTATCCAAAGAAACGAGAGCTGGTGTTCTACACAGACACACACACACACACACACACTTTGAATAATAATGATAATAACACACGGGATGTGTTTGCGCCTTTCTAGTAACTCAATGACACTGTTCAAAGGGAACACACTGGGGGAAGCTAATGTAATGTGCACAGCCAACCACCCTGACTAACATACTCTGCTTCATCTTCTTTATTTTCTTCGTATTCTTCCTCTCGTATTCTTCTCCTATGTCTGCGTTTGTAATAGTTCAGTCCCCCTGCTCTTTAGCACCTCTTTAACGCCTACTGTGGCTCGTTGGAGACCCAGTTTACGAAAGCCTGGCTCCTGCACAAACCCGCCGCTTCACTGTAGTCCCCTAAGCCCAAAATCACTTCACGTCACTAAATCTAATCAATGCATATTGCAAAAGAAACCCTCCAGTCCACACATAAACTGTTGTCATCAGCTATGACCTAGTTACAGCTGTGGAATGAGTAATGTTTTGGAGGGATTAAAATGAGTACCTCTGATGGAACTGTGCGTCTTCATTTGAAAGATTTGTTTAGCTTCATAATGAGTTTACACGTGTTATCTGGTAACTCTTCAATGTACTGTATCATTATTTTACAGCAAGCATGAACCTACGGACTCATACAGGACTAGAAGATATCACCTCTTATCTGGTTTGTACTGTACCAGTGAACCTATGGACTAAAAAATCCAGTACATAGGACTAGAAGATATCACCTCTTATCTGGTTTGTACAGTACCAGTGAACCTACAGACTCATACAGGACTAGTAGATATCACCTCTTATCTGATTTGTACTCTACTAGTGAACCTGGAGGACTAGTAGATATCACCTCTTATCTGATTTGTACTCTACTAGTGAACCTGGAGGACTAGTAGATATCACCTCTTATCTGATTTGTACTGTACCAGTGAACCTGGAGGACTAGTAGATATCACCTCTTATCTGATTTGTATGTGCCAGTGAACCTAGAGGACTGGTAGATATCACCTCTTATCTGATTTGTACTGCACCAGTGAACCTAGAGGACTAGTAGATATCACCTCTTATCTGATTTGTATGTGCCAGTGAACCTAGAAGACTGGTAGATATCACCTCTTATCTGGTTTGTACCAGTGGGATGGGGGAACAAGAGGAGCTCATGCTGTCTGACTTGCACAACAGGACCAGACGTCCTCCAGTCCGTACAGCAGGGTGTTAGATTAAATCTATCCTTCTTTCTGCTCCGTCTCTCTCAGTTACAACGGTACAGCGACAGGGCAAGCCAAAGCGCATTCCATGGTATCTTTGTTTACCATGAATTATCTTCAGCATATATTTCATATTCATGGCCATATTTCGTTTTAAGGGGTGCTTATTTTCCATTTTGGCTGAGATCGTGGCAAGAAGAAAAAAAAAGCTAAATGGAACCAAAGGAATATAATAAGTCGTCTTTATTCATGGCCATCATGAAGATGCCAGATTGATTCACTGTGGTGTAAGTCTTTCAGGGGATGCCAGATTGATTCACTGTGGTTTAAATCTTTCAGGAGATGCCAGGTTGATTCACTGTGGTGTAAGTCTTTCAGGAGATGCAAGATTGATTCACTGTGGTGTAAGTCTTTCAGGAGTTGCAGCAATGTACTGAGTGAAATGAGCTTCCACTGAAGGCAAATTAAACCTGTAGGGCGTCAACGCGTCTTTCGTGCAGACAGAGAGGTTTAAAGGTTGTAAAACGCAAGTGCATATAAGGTAAGAGGTTTTGCACATCAAATTAGGTCACATAAGATGTCAGTGTTGCTGGCTTGTGTGTGTGTGTGTGTGTGTGTGTGTGTGTGTGTGTGTCTGTCTGGTGTTTGTGAGGAGAAAAAAAAGTGTCCATAGGCACAAGTCTGCATATTCACTAGCTTATATCAAGCACGCTTTCTCGTCGTTTGGTAGTGAACCAGGGCTGGTGGTGGAGTAAGGGGTCAGCCGGGAGCTGCTTGTGCCCCAGTACAGTGCCTCTTTCCCCAATGCAAAGCCTGGCCTTTAGCCCTGCTGTTGGGCACCACACCTCTGTGTAGGGAACACACAAACACACATACACACACACACACACACACACACACACACACACACACACACACACACACACACACACAAACACACACACACACACACACACACACTTTAGTTGCCCTGTGAACACACATACTGGTAACTTTGTAAACACACATCCATAACATTGTATGCATACACATAGGCATGCACATAATTCACATTCCAATTACACACACACACACACACACACACACACACACACCAGTACCCACTTAAATACAGGTGCACATCCATAATTTTCTAAGCATACCCACAAACATACACATCAGTAACCATCGAAACACACTCATAAACGCACACATCAGTAACATTCTAAACACAAACAGAAACACAAGAGATCAGTAACCCTCAAAACACACAGAAACCCACACATCGTCAGGATACGTAGGAAGGCATGCAAAACCTTGCGTGTATAAATTTTCTGTGAACACTTCAAACGTTATTGTATGCAGAGCCAGGATCAGCAGTGGATAAGGAGGTCTGTCATGTCCCCCCTCCAGCCACACAGGAGAGCAGCAGGTTGGAGGAGGCTTTGCTGCGTGCATCAGTATGAGTAATGCTTTAATTATGGGTTGACTGTGTGTCAAGCTATTTTATTTCCTGTACGCCGATGTAGATATATTAGGTCATGGTCACAGCGTGAAACCAAATCTGTTTACAATTTCAATTCCTGGAAAGAGTCAAATCAAATACTTTGTTCGTTCTTTGAGCGTGTGTGTGTGTGTGTGTGACCGGTTAGGAACCCACAACGAACAAATCTTAAGGTAGTATGAATGTTAACCTAGTGGCGAATTCATTGGCTTCTTGAAATGAATTGAAGTGCCCATTCCTGCCCGAGTAAAAACGATGAATACAAGCAGCTTTGTCATATTGTTTAAACAATACAAGAACAAAAAAGAAATGGCACCGACATCCAGTAATTAGTGGACAGTTTCTAATATTATTTATGTATTGTCATGGTTGCCAGTGGTATGCATTGCTGGGCACAACCATGGTTTATGCTCCGATCCCTGTATTATGTTATCAAGCACATGTACAGTGTCATTCTAACTGCCTTAAGTTGCCATGGATTGTAATATCTCATGGGTAAGCTTCAACCTCCCAACCTCCCACAGTTCCACATTTGTCCTTTAGGTATTCAAGGCTTGAAAAATAAGTTGTGTCACCTGCTGGACAGTGCAGCTGGCGTCTGTTACACCGAGTTGGCAGAAACGGAGAAAAGTTCAGGGGGTCACGGCACCCTACCCCACTTTGTCAATCCCTACCAGCGTCACCTTACCTTTGGCTCTCGGGATAGCACGTAGTGGAGCTGGTGTCACACACACACACACACACACACACACAACCCTCCCCTGTTGGCCAGCTGATGATGATTTGGCTGATGTCAAGGTGAGGGAGCAGGTGTTGCCTTCCTATGGAGCCCCTAAGGGGGGCGCACGCTCCCTTCGGGAAATGAGGCCCGACAGCCCAATTGGATCCGTTGCCCTTCCTCGGGTTTCCCTCCGGAGACCCCTTAAGCCCGACGATGGACCTTAGCCATGAGCATTTAGACGCAGAGTACAATGAATGGTACTAAGTACACTTTCTCTGCACAATCACTTTCATTGCAGCTCATTGCATTGCAAATTGTGCAAAAACTCTTAATGCATTATTCTCAATCGAATACGTTTCGATAGATTGTAAACAATGAAACTATGGCGAGAACTATTCAATAGGGTTCCATTGTAATGTGTGTGCGTGTGTGTGTGTGTGTGTGTGTGTGTGTGTGTGTGTGTCTGGGTGTGTGAATATGAATGCGTACGTCACTGATATCTCTGGGAAAGCAGTCTTCCTCCAGCTGGAAGCAGGCTCCTAGATGCACTAGCCTGGTTGTGGGATTGCGGGAAGGGCTGGATGGAGAGTAATTGAGTTGATTACTGTAAACAGGAACAGTGATATTGAGTTGTCTCCGTAGTGCGTCCCCACACCTGTCAGGAGCTTTCCCACGGCAGTGTGCGCTCCTGGGACTGGGGCTGCACTCCCGAGTCACTTCTCACACAATGCACTTCTGTTGGACCCCGCGATTGTAGAGTGGACAACCGTTGGCTCAGCTCCCAAATCTCAACACCATAAATACCCCAACCAATAACTTTATTAAGTGCTTTATTACCAAGCCACCCCCTCCACCCCAACACACACACACACACACACACACACACACACACACACACACACAGACACAGACACAGACACAGACACACACACACACACACACACACACACCATTCCTTTTAAAACAAATCTCCAACAAATTACCGCACTGTTATCACATGACGCAGGGCGATTCCACACTGTACCTCGTAAAATCTGTCATGAGCTGTCAAGGACATGGAGGTTTACTTTCAAACAAAGGCCAGGGTAATGCCTTTCCCGAATACGATGCCTGTCCATAAAAGTGAGAAGTAAGTAGAGTCGTACGTCATATCGCCTGAACGAAACAGACGAGTCCAAACAATGTTCGGTTGTGTGTGTGTGTGTTGGGGTGGGGGTGGGTGGGGGGGAGGTTATGAGGGTTACCAACGGTGCCTGAGGTGCCAGAACCATATTCCTTAATAGGAAGCTGCCATTTCATTGTTTACATGGCAAGAAGAGGGCGCTGAGGTTTGGGGGGCAGTGCTGAAATACAGTGCTGGTGGACATTATGCCCTGTGGGGTTGCCCCTCTGTACAGGCAACCATCTGTATGCTTAATCAGACAAGCTGACATTTCCCGCCAGCCTGGGCAGAGAAACATGTGCCAGGGAGATAAGGCGCACCATATCCATTCTGATTCCCTACATGTAAATAGATAGGGTCCTACATGATCTGAGATCCACTGGCATACTTCAAAGATGCTGATAGTGGATGTGACATTTGTGCTACCTCACTTTTCATATATGTTTTTTTTTAATCTTTACAGAGGGTGGTAATATTTCCCGAGGGAGCTCCCTATAAGCCTCCCCCTGGCTACATGGGGTGTGTGTGAATGTTGTGTCAGGGAGCTCCCTGCCCTGGTCGAGAGATGCTCGGGGCCCGTTCTACAGCGCAATGGTAACCGGATGAGCCGCTTGTCCCATTCCTGACATTTCGGACGCTGGAAAGAATGTAGCGATGAAAGTTGTGATTGGTGTAAGCAGGCTAAAGGGCATTCTGGAGCAGGGAGTGCAGGGGATGGAGGGAGCGAGGGAGTGTAGGGGAGATGGAGGGAGCAAGGGAGTGTGGGGGATGGAGGGAGCGAGGGAGTGTGGGGGAGATGGAGGGAGCGAGGGAGTGTGGGGGAGATGGAGGGAGCGAGGGAGTGTGGGGGAGATGGAGGGAGCGAGGGAGTGTGGGGGATGGAGGGAGCGAGGGAGTGTGGGGGATGGAGGGAGCGAGGGACTGTGGGGGAGATGGAGGGAGCGAGGGAGTGTGGGGGATGGAGGGAACGAGGGAGTGTGGGGGATGGAGGGAGCGAGGGAGTGTGGGGGAGATGGAGGGAACGAGAGAGAGCGGTCAGGGAGAGTCCTTTGAGGGGGAGGCTCTCCGGTTCAGATGAAGGGTTTGGACGAGGTGGTGATTCATGTCTAGACGCTTTGCAGGCAAAACGCTGGGCACAGCCCGTGCTCTCCAGCTCTGAAACCAATCCACCTGCCCTCTGGTAAGCTACCCCTTGTTTTTCATCGCCGTCGCTGTTACCCCCGCCCCTGCCCCCCAACCCCCAACCCCTTCGCCGTCTGATCGCACTGTAATCGCGGAATCTAAAACCCCAGACAGCTAACTCTGGGTCTGAACAGGAACAAGGCGTTCTGTGAAGAATGTGCTACAATGTTTGAGTCGCCCAACCCGTTACAAAACACCAAGAACTGGCCGCTCACCTCGCAGCGGCGATGGTCTCGTTTAAGATCGTTCACCGTCTCCGTGTGCCCGCATGGAGTGTGGAGCCCAAGCTCTGGTGGACTCCCAGGGCAGCTTGTTCCTGTTCCTCCTCTTTCACCGTCCTGGACAGACACTCGATCCGGCAGGCTACCTTCACGGTGGATTTGCCAGGAGGAGTGGAGGCGGACACACGACACCAGTGTCCATGATTGAGAAGACGGAGCACCTGGTGTTTTCATGTGCACGTGGGACTGGTGAATTTACAAGATTGTGGTGTTTACTGTCTTATGCCAGGGTCAAAGGAGCAGGAACATGTCTGTCTCAAAAAGGAGAAATACCACCCCCACCCCCCCCCCCCCCCCCAGGGTTTTATGTATGTAGGTGATTTAATTTGTACTAGGAAAAGTGAGCAACAGACATAGCAGTAGACCTATCCAGGGTGCCCCAGACATTTCTCTCAAGCCCCTTGTCCTCCACTCAAAAGTGGAAAAAGTCAAAAGGTAGAGCATGGGGGAGGGGGGGGGGGCAGTAGCCCTGCACATACACGCACACTGACAGGCAGAGGCCATGTCACAACAATTACAAATGCCCCCCTGCCCCGGCCTAACCTGGCTTGACCCCCACCGAGAACCCCCCCTAACCCTTGGTGACCCCTGCAGCCATCTGCTACAGGCTGCTGGAGGGCTGTGCTGATTGGTGGGGATGGGGTCGGGGCACAGGGAGTCGGGGGTGCAGTGGGGGAATGGATGAAACAACTCACACACGTGAAGAGAATAACGGCGGGTTTTCACAGTCAAACTTTGACCAAGAACAAAGGCTTTGGTCAAGAAAATAAAAGCAGCACCCATCCTCTAAGCCCGCGCTGCAGGCTGTTGGGTGACTGTGTGACTGTGTAGGATCTTAAAGGAGAGGGCACAGGCTGTTGTGCTGTGCCACAGACTCTGGAACAGCAACCCTAGGCTTCCACGAGCTTGTAAAGTGAGATCGGGAAAGGACACCTGATCTGGACCGGGATATGGGTCTGAAGGGGTAAGCTTTCTGATGGGAAAGGACTTAAGAGAACGGATCTGTCTCTCGCTATATGTGTGTGTGTGTGTGTGTGTGTGTATGTGTGTGTGTGTGTGTGCACGCGCATGAATCTGGGTAACAGGTGTGTTTACTCCATGTGCAGAGGTCCCCCTCCCCAGAGGCCTAACTCAGGTGACCCTCCCCCTCTCTCCTGGTTTGAACAGAGGCTGTGGAGAGACACTATCCTCCCTCTCACTGCAGACGCCATGCCCCGAATGCACGGCTGAGGCCAATCTTTGTCCTGCTATTCCTGGGGCTATTTATATGGCCTCCTACTTGACTGGCCTCTAATGAGAAAGAACAGGCAGATAAAATCTCAATGGCAGTGCATATTATCCGATTCCCCGATCGGTTATTTCAACTGGCAAGGCAATTATCGGGCTCCACATCTCAAGTCTCCGTTGTGTGGAAGGTGAAATCAGTAATAACAATCTCCACTCGGAGGCTAAAATCAGTAATAACAATCTCGTTGGAATGCGCTATGAAATTATTACAATGTTGTGTTTCCAGGCAATTCCACCTCTCCTATTTATGGAAGGAGGGCAGAAAAAACACACATCCCAAACGTCGGCCAGGCACGCATTTGAGGCTCAGCAATAACATCCTGAAGAAGATATTTTTAGCTGGGCTTGGAGTGGAGGAAGCACTATGGGCAGCTCAGGACGGCCTTAGCTTTTAGGATGCTCTGGGAGCTTCAGATGGAAAAGCCTGGTTCTGGGAGTGAGTCAGATGTACCAGTCACAGGACAGGACACCTAGGAGAACCGTATCACTGTCAGCTCCAAAACACACACACTGGGCCAACATACACACATTTCAATTCACACATCTGTTGCTGGCTAGCGCTTCTTCTGAGTTGAGATGGGTGACTCATGCTTATTTCAAAATGGACGACACGATCATAAAGCTGGGAAGTAAAAAGGACATACAGACCCGTAGTAAAGTGAGCCTTAGACTGCTGTGTGGACAATGTGCATGGGGTTGTAGCAGTGTCATATGTGCAGCAGGACCAGGCAGTGCAATTATGAATGGCAACCGCTTCTGTAGTTTAGGACAGACAGGCAGACAGGCAGACAGACAGACAGACGGGGCACAGGCAGGAAACGGAGCACCTGTTGCTGTGCCCCAGATTACAGCTAACCAGACGAAATATTGATTTTCAGCTTTTCCTCCCTGCCACCCAAATCCCAGTCAGATTAAATGGGTTATCTCCACGCCCAGCCCTGCTCTACACACAGACCCACTAATTCTCAACATCTTGTCATGGAGACCCCCTGCGGAGAGCAAATTGCTATTTTCCAGAGTCACACTGATATTCCGCCAAAGAAAGGGCTAATCTTCCGCCCAGTGAGCCATACTGGTGTAACGTGTCTCTACGGTAAATATACATTTTACCCGTCGGCCAGACAGTAGTGTACATTTGAGATATTTCCTGCACAGGGACGTTCTGTGCATATTGGAGGCAGATGAGATATTAGCAGTGTTCTATTCTTTGTAGATCAGGGGCTTGCTGGTTTGATATGTAAGACACGGGTACACACACATGAATAGACAGACATTCAAACACAAACATACACCAAAAACGCAAATACACTCAAACACTAAACCCCGTGTCAGGAATGTGATAACCTGACATGTTTTATTAATGGATTCAATAATGCATAAATGTAAGCCTCTCCCCAGCCTCTCTCTCGGTCTGTCTCAAAGAGAAATACTGACATCAAGTGGCAAAGTAAGGTATATCACACATCCACACGTTGTCAGAGGCTTTTTGGGAGGGGGGGGGGGGGGGGGCATGTTGTCACTGCTGTTGGTAACTTAACAGCACATTGATTTCTTTGGCACAGCCATGGGGTTTATCTACACACAGGAAGGATCAGTTATGTACATGGTGTGTTCTATTCTCTTGGTCCAGACGTTGGCCAGCGGTTGGTATGCCTGAGCTCCTTAGTAGGACGCTCGATCACCACCGGAACGGGAAACACTATGAGGTGAGCCGGAAAGTGAAACACCCTGCTCCCCTGACATTGCCCATATGAAGCAGTCTGAACTGATTTAGGGTCAGTGTTAGGGTGAGGTGGAGTTAGCAGAGCTGAGGGGGGACCTTACCCAGAACCTGAAACTAGGAGGATGTGGCGCCGTTGGCTGGTGGTAGCGTCCTTAGAGAGAATGTGTAGATGGAATAAGACCACCGCTGACACTGGAGACTGTCGAGGATTAAGGGTCAGGGCCACCGTTGCCCCGTAAGGGCAGAAACTGGCTACAGGGTCAGATTGTGTGATTATGAACTGCACATGGATCGAGACGTGTTTCATGGTTTATGAGATTTATGTATAACACAAGAACATTAGCACTAATAGAATATGATTCGCGAGTTGTGCAAGTATGTGAGTCATGATAGGAGCATGGGTAATGAAAGGCTTACAAATCATATCTTGCTAAATATCAAACCCAAAATGAAATTCAAAATCACAAGTATACTTGAAACTGTCATGATTTGTATTGCTTTTTAATGTGTTTTTTTTCTCTCTGGAAAAAAAGAAGCCATACAGTATAGCAAATCAAAATACAAGGTCCTGTACAGGCATAGTAGCTCGTTCACAAACATTCTAGGTTTTTTCGGCCTACATAGGAAAACACATGGAGCTGTGTAAAACGTGCACATTCTGTAGTTTGACTTGTTTTACACGAGGCCTTAGCACACCACCAATATGTCCAATGTAGTGTTACACTTCTGTTGGGAGAACAATCAAATCAATAAATAACTTTTCCAACATGGCTTATTTTTGGGAGAATAATCAATTGAATACAGGAATTTATTTTTCTAATTGTCAGGAAAGAGGCTTCATGCTTCCTCTTGTGTCATATTATCAATGGAACCCATAAGTGCTATGTTATTGCAGAACAACTCACCACTAACTTCATAAGCTGAGCTATGCACTTTTCATAACATAATTTGAATATCCGATATCTTCATGCTGTCAGCTAAAACAAATCCTTTTAACATATTAATTTCCCCACAAACCAAAAAAATAATTGCTTGATAGTTGCTCCCAAATATGAACATTAGCTTAACAGCTGAAACACTTTGATTTGAATTTGATGAGGTTAACTGAAAGCATATTCAATACCACATGGGGGCAGCATAGAAATGACACCGTTTTGCTGTGATCCATCCATCTGTAACACCATTAACTCGCAAATACTTTTGGTTGCATTTTGCTAAACATTGTTGATTGACCAAAAGAAATCTCTCTGGTATCAAACATGCAATAAAAACGTAGTATTGATGCTTAGAGTAAGATAAGTCTTAGAAATCAACTAATTGTTTTTTTCATAGTTGAGTGGATACAGTATGCATTCATATTGTACATGATACTACCCCAAGAATTTACAATAAGTGCTTTTACTTGTACTTTTTCAAATTTTAGGCATGTTTCTAGATTTTCAAATATGTTGGCACTGGTTGACTCCATTGTATTTACATGTTTTTCTGCTGGAAATTAATATTAGGTATAAACATACGTAATGCACAAAAAAAACATCATCTTCAGACAAGCAGTGACAAGGCAAAAAAAAAAGACACTTCACACCATATATATTTCAACACAGTCTTGAATTCTTAGCCAAAATAAACAGTTTTCTTTTTCCTTGCTTTAAGTAATCTTGATGTATACTATACAATATACTTGTATTCAGATATACGAGTTAACATATAGAGCGATAGAGCAAAAAAATAAATATTTTTAGTCGCTGTTTTGAAGTTTTTATTATATATAGATCTATATATGTAAATGCATATGTACTGTATATAGCTTACTTTCAGGTATGATGTGAGTGAACAGTTTTGGCCATCTGACTCATACCGCAGTGACAGTTGCTCCACTCTCTATCTTTTTTTGTTTTGTTTTTTGTAACGATGACAGGAGAGCTGTAGAACAGTGAACCCCCCTGACTTAACCCTTCCTGCCACCAGCGCCCTTTGACTTTCTGAATGGTGGCCAGGCAGACCTCTGCCCACATGGTATAGGCACTGTAGAGACTGTGCTGTGAGGGGAAAGAGTGGCATGCTCGCTGTGCTGCTTGGTACTGCTCCAACGGGTCTTGTTTAAGGGACTCTTGGTGGACAGGTGCTTGTATATAATCATAGTGTTTCGGTCAAGATGCGTTTCTTTTTGAAAATCCAAAAAGGCGTGCATAGAACTTCGTTAGTTAGGAGATAGACCTAAGCTGCCAGCCAAACGCTCGACAGGTTGACAAGCGACAAGGGGAGTACGGACGAGTTTCTGCTCAGTCAGTACGTGACAGCAACAGCCAAGGGACCAGGGAGGAAAGAAAACAGAACTGTGGTATTTAGACGCAAAGTCAGCATTTTGTCTTCCATTTTGCGAGAGAGACATTGGTTTTCCTTCTTTTCTTTAGAAAACAGGTGACACAAACCCTCTAGGGACCCACACAGGAACAAATCTAGAATATTTACATTGGATAACTTTGCCAGCATGCAAAATGTCTTTGAACATGTGCATAGATGCACACTTTAAAGAATAACACAATATCAGTACTTGAAAATATAAAGAAAATGTTCAGTATTTTTTGATTAAGCAGCCTTCTTTTTTAAACTTTTTTTTTTAAACAAAATATTGTTTCAAAACCTTCTGACAGTGGCATAGTAGCCTTGACCTCATGTTTGAAAATCTTTGGTTGACCAGGTCAGACGCCTGATAGTTTTACAATCCTCTTCAACGTTGCACGACTTCACTTCTTCTTTTTAAAACAAAAAAGCCTGACGCTCATAGTACATAATTCCCTCTTCCTGTTCTTCTGTTACCCTGCAAAAGAGATCAAAATGGCCTCCCCAGTTTACCATCACACACAGACACCACCCCTAAATGCACTTCCTCTAGCCCCCTAGTTTACTCCCCTCTGGAGGACTTAAAAGAAGAAAAGCGTGCGCGCACACACACACACACACACACACACATACTCACAAACACAACCAAACACACACGCGCAAACTGGCGTTTTCCCAGTTTTGCTGACATACACACCTATAAGAAGATAAGCGCAAAAACATGAAAGGTGGCACATGAAATCAAACACAAAAGTGATGAGTCCCAAAAAAAAAGAAAGAAAAAAAGATCATGACGACAGCAGGTCATTTCTCATAGTTTCTGTGAGTTGACCATCCCCTTGGAAACGAAGTTAACGATGGCACTGGCAGGCTGGCCGGGATCCATCTCAGCAAAGAGGTGGCTGACATTGTCAGTTGTGCTTCCTTGCTTCCGCGCCACAAAACCAAAGAACCTGCATGAGACGGGAAAACCTCAATACAGAACGTCATAAAAGAAATATCTACTCTAAACAGTTATTTTTTTTTTTTCTAAAACCTTTTAATAAGGTAAATAAAACCAAAATGGCCCCACAGAAATAAACAGCACTTTTTTTCAGACACCATTGATGTAGAATGCAGAGTTCTGGAAGCGTCTACAAAGGCTAGCAGAGCGACGCTAGACATGGCCTTTTATGCTCTAGCTACTGTGACCTCTGAGAGCTCCTGTCTCATGACACCTGACTTTATTGTCAAGTGGGACTCTTTCGTTCACCCAACAACACATCCATCTACTCCATCTTTCAATCAGTTCATTAATAAAAATCACTTCCAATCACTTCATTAAGAAACAAGGAATTTATGAAAACCACATGGGCCAATGCGATACACTACAACGGAGTAACAGGCAACCTGTTTCTCTTCCCCTAGAAGGTAAATCACCAATCAACAATCACATTTCTAAAACAGTAACTGAGAGGATAGTTCTCCTTGACGATAGCACGTGAAGTTTGACAACTCCTAAACGCCGCAGTTAAACCACCTCGCTCCTACTCAACTAGACTTTTCCCTCGAACAGCAGAAACACAAACTGGGGGGACCGTGTCCAAGGGTTTGTGGTCAAGCAGACAAATACTTATCAACGGAGGATGGATATCTTGAACCTCCTCTGGCTGTGGCAGTGAATGTACACCAGCTTTTTACTTCCATCAAGCCTGCCCCTCATTAGTAAACTAAGGTTCACAGACTTACTGCCATTAAGCATGTCCTTGCTGTTGACAAAAAAAGTCAGACATATTTACATAAAGCCTGTCCTAATTGGTGACTTATAGTATAGTCAGAGAGCCACTGCTGTAAAACCCATACTGGCTATTGACTGAGAGTCATACTACTTCTCTATAAAGCCTGTCCTGGCCATTGACTGAGTCATAATACTTCTTTCTATAAAGCCTGTACTGGCCATTGACTGAGAGTCATAAACTTACTTGGCTGTGCCTCCCTCTGGTTTGGTCCACCTGCAAAAAACGAAAATCACCTAAGACACATTGATATATCGGTGCATAATATTCAATATCTTTCATATTTTAAAGCCAGAGAGAGTGAAGATAATGTTTTGTTTTATCGTGTGAAAAGCCACAGCGGTCAGCTTGACCCTCACCTTCTCTCCTGAGGGTCAACGTCACAAAACGTGACCGTGTTGATTGGATAATGACGGCGGAAGAACAACCTGGGAGTCAGAGACACGTTTTTAAAACAAAAACCCTCATTGGACGGCGTGCGTAAGCGTCTGACATACATCTCAGTCTGACGATTCCATCATAACCAGTGTTACGGTAGAGCCTCTTCTTCACTTACTTCCTCTGGTTGTCCGTCAGGGTGATGCCTTGCGCCGACACTTTGAAGTGGACCACGGTTGCCGTGGGAGCAGTGCCAGCGGCCAGGGTCTCAGAGATGGCCTTGGCGATGGCCTGGGGGCCCGTCAGGGACTCCATCTCTACCGAGTTTATGTACAGCACGTTGCATGCTGGGAAGGAAGCAGGACGACCAACACATTTTGAGATAAAGGAACATATACATGGCAAGTGTTTCAGTTCTTCAAGGCTGCACAGAGAGAGCATAGACAAGGCGACATTCCTTTTAGACGAACTGCGTTTGGTGAGTTAAATGTACACGTCTGCCATTTCATGCAGAAAGGTCCAGTGCATCTTGGCCATGCCGCCTCAAACAAAGCAAACTGAATCAATCATCATAACTCCTTTGACAACATCGGGTGAACAGGAAAAAATTTGTTAAGATAGTCATCTCAAAAAGATTGATACCATATCATAATCAGATTTTAAAGCACACACACACACACACACACACACACACACACACACACACACACACTCATGCACAGAGAAGCAGACAGAAGACAGAGCGAAGGCTCCATCTTGGCTGGAATGTAGCATTCTGGGAGCACTGCGAAGCATCAGAGTAACACAAACAAAAGGAAAGTGCACAGGGTTTACCATTTGAATCAGCAGGGGCCCTCTGCACTGTGGTGACAAGGAAGTGACATTACAGTGAGGGCGTGACGGTGAGGGACATATCAGGGGATGTTAAGTGATACTAAAGATAGAGCTAATCATGTGTAGTGGTGAATAGTGGCAAGTCTCCTTTACCTGCTCCTTGTTTGAGAAGCTCAGCGTGTGGGTTGGTTGCCATCTGAGGCATCTCCTCTTGGAGCTCTGCGTCCGGAGGTGCAGGAGGAACAGAAGGGTTTTGGTTAAGGACAGAGTAGACAGCATGTACTGTGCACACAACAAACTGAGACAGGATCTAAAACACACACCGATTAACCAAAGCAGAAAGAAAAGAATATGCAGTGTTGAGCTGATTTTCTCCATGACAATTGGAGATAAAAAAAATAAATGGTCTAATCTGATTCCATTTTGACTCTGAGAACTGATCTGGACAACTCTAAAACTGATGAAGTGTGTTAGCTAATGATGACGCCATATTTGATAATGTAACTTTACCCATAGAGGTCACTGTTACTCTTTGTAATATATGATTTTTGTTTGTTAAAATTTATTTAATTATTTTTTTGCATAAGTCTTGCACACTTTTCAAAGTAACCAATGTCAATTACAAGTACTTAATCATCATTACAAATCGGATTACGTAAATTTAATTACAATTAAAACTAACTAACACTGCGCATACATCTGCACACATTCACACATAAATACACACTCTCTCTCTCTCTCTCTCTCTCTCTCTCTCTCTCTCTCTCTCTCTCTCTCTCTCTCTCTCTCTCTCTCTCTCTCACACACACACACACACACACACACACACACACACACACACACACACACACACACACACACACACACACACACACACACACACACACACACACACACACTTACCTCTAGTTGGTATAACAAGCTTGCAGGGCAATGCCATTGGAGTGATAGAGTGCTGGTACACCAAGGCAGACAGACACCCTGCCAAGACAAAGACAATCAGACAAAACTATTATGGTGGGGCAACAGCTTTTTTGTTATATTTAACTACAATGGGTGCCCTTCCTAATCCCATACCAAATATACCTAAAAGTAAAATGGACTAGTTGAAGTTAGGATGCTTCAAATGTCTCCCCTCTACACCTACACGTGTGTGCTTGAAAGAAACAGGACAAACCACTTACCAAAGTAAGGTTCATTCGGGCAGCCTTTCAGCTTTACCCCTTTGGGGCTGGTCTCAATCAGGAAGTGCCTCACAAGCTCATTAGTGATGTCACCAGCTACAAGGCAGCCCAGACAAAAAAGAGAGTAAAATACACTATTACAGTACATACAAAAGCAAAACGTCTTCAGATATGAGCTATTATGTCTGCTATTTCTATACTTTGCCCAACAACAACATCCATTTCAAGCGATTTT
Organism: Galaxias olidus; assembly: GCA_026901105.3. NCBI lineage: Eukaryota > Metazoa > Chordata > Actinopteri > Galaxiiformes > Galaxiidae > Galaxias > Galaxias olidus. The sequence goes on along the minus strand of JAPMUY010005074.1, from coordinate 151,467 downwards.
GTAGTATTATTCCTTTCTTTAAAATAGTTCATTACACCATACATCTGTTTTACCCGCCGGGCTACCTTTCTTAGTGTGCTGGACGGAGGGGGGAGGCGAGGCCACCTTCATGGCCAGACCGTAGGCCCCTCTGAAAGAGTGGCTGTCCCGAATCACAAAGGCTCCCGGCTCTCTCTCTCTCAGCACACTGATGGCTGCAACACAACATCCACATTGTTTTAAAGTGTTACACTAACCCCAGACGAAAATAAGAATCCAAAATTCAAAACACCAGTGTATTTGTAGCTCACGCATAGAAGAGATTGAAAGTGTCTCTTCAGTGGTGTGTTCAAATATACATAAGGTAGGTGACCTCAGTCAAATTCAATATTGACCTGCTGAATTTACGAGACTATTATGAAACATCTTTAAAATGGATCAATAAATGTCCACTGACACATTGTTTTAGACAAAAACTAGTTCCGACCATAAATGTTTTTAATTTGAGGGTTTTATTTCTGGCATAAAACACTAGAGAAAGGTTGTGGACCTTGTCTTTTCAATAGTCGAGAGCACAATTTACAACTTACAACTACTATGGTCCCACGGAAAACATTTTCATGCAATTCTAACATGTCATTCCATGTAAAGGCCAGCTACATTGTGACAGCTTAAATACCCACTAAGCAAGACAGATGAGCAGCGCATGTAGACGTTCCCTGGCCACTAGCCACAAACACAGCACATGTGGCCTGTGTGTGTGTGTGTGTGAGTGTGTGTGTGTGTGTGTGTGTGTGTGTGTGTGCGTGTGATGTCATTGCAGCGCAGCATGTGCTTGTGCTTAAGGGTGTATCTTCATCGCAGATGATGATCTAATCCAATAAGGGCTTTAAGTTGAGCCAGATGTTTGGTCCATAAAGCATTGACCTCACACTCAGACGCAAACGTAGCTCTGTGTGTTGGTGTGTCTGTGTCTGTATGTGTGTGTGTGTGTGTGTGTGTGGGAGAGAATCTGTGGGAGAGAGAGAGGGGTTTGAAACGTCAGGGAATTCCTACTATTTTCCTTCTACACAGTTTTGACCATTTCCAAGACTTAACCACTGATGAGTAACTGTGGAGCTCCACAACGAGCGCACCAAACAGCCTGCTGTTACTACCACATCCATCTACATTCTGCTCTGAGCGCCTTCCTGTCACTCTACATTCTGCTCTGAGCTCCTTCCTGTCCATCTACATTCTGCTCTAAACTCCTTCCTGTCCATCCACATTCTGCTCTGAGCTCCTTCCTGTCCAATCACATTCTGCTCTGAGCTCCGTCCTGTCCATCTACATTATGCTCTGAGCTCCTTTCTCCACAGGAAGGGTAGGTGTGAAGCTCCACACTGCTTTTTTGGGATTAGTTTTTGTGTACTAGAGCAAATGCTGGAGGGAGGCCCTCGTTCGAACCGCTGCGACTCACCTTGCTCGCGGGAGATGTCCGGCTTGTACCAGTACTTGGAGGTGTCCTGGACAAACTTGACGTTGAGCCTGGTTTCGGGACTCCCGTCTAGGATGGAGAGAGGTGGGGAAGACATTGAGTCTGAATGAGTGAGACTGGCCTGAACACTCAGCGGTCAATGCAAATCTGTTGTGCGTCTCCCTCTGGCTGAAGAAATCAATAAGGTACCAATCAATTATGGATCAAGGCCTCGCTGATAGAATAACACTATTTGATGCTCCCGTTTACTGAAAATTGCCTCGCACTAAAACGTAGGAATCCTTCATGTTGTGATGCGATCGGTTTCACTGCTAGCTCTCGGTCTCGTGGCTATGACCACCTCAGCAAAACGGACTGCACTCACAGCAGAGGCTCCACAGACAGACAAATGGCTGCCAGCGCAGGGAGCTGGGGCCGATCAGCAGAATATCTGGAGCAGCCTGCCAGACTGCTGCAGAGGCAGAGCCAGAGAGATAACCGCCTCTCACTGGTGGCTGCCTGAATAGATTTTTTTTTTTTTAAAAGCCTGTGACTGCAGTCCCCCTGTCCTCGGCTCTGTGAAGCCACGCCCGCGCCCCAACATTCACGACGGGATTGAAGATGCTATTCAGTGATTATCATTGTGAGATTTTCCCAGGATGCATGGCCTTTCTAGCACATATTAAGGTGGGTCAGGACCGGATGAGGGATATGTGTGCTAGCTACATAACGTAGCGTACAGTCGTGTGCTGGTCTATAAGCCTCTCACCGGCCATGTTGAACTTGGAGAAGTCGGGGAGGGTGTGGAAGTGGCCCGGCGTGCTCCCGCCACTCGACAGCGGGGAGGACATCTTGCCGTTGAGCGTGCCGTACGACAGCCCCCCATTGGGCCGCTCCCCGCTCGACATTCGCCTCTTCTCGGGCAGCTGGGGCTGAGCGCCGGGGGCCGGGCTGCCCTGCCGCACCCCTGTCCCAGCGCTCCCCGCACCCCCGTCCAAGTAGCCGGCGGGGGACAGGGGGAAGGAGGGCGTGGGGGGGCCGTGGTACCCCGAGGAGCTGCTCTGCCGGGACAGGTTGCCGTGCCTCTCGTCCGGGGTGGTGTAGCCGCTGTGCAGGGGGTGGCGGTCCAAGCTGGGGCTCCTCTGGGACACCTGGGAGATGGAGGGGTGGCGGCCCAGAACGGGGCTGCCCTGGAGGGGGGCGGAGGGCTGCCTGCTCAGGACGGGGCTGCCCTGGAGGGGGGCGGAGGACTGCTTGCCCAGGACAGGGCTGTGCTGCTGGGCCACGTGGCTGAGGGAGGCCTGCCGGCTGAGCACCGGGCTGGGCTGGGACAGCTGGCCCACGGAGGGCTGCCGGCCCAGCACCGGGCTGCTCTGGGTGCCCTGCGACGTGGTCACCACACGCTGGCTCCACAGCGGACCACCAGGCAGCGCGTCCTCCAAGCCGGAGGGCTGGTGGGCCGGGACGGGCTGGTAGGGGCCGGCCGCAGAGGTGGGTCCAGGGAGAGGGCTGACCTGGATGGGCTCTGACCGAGGCACGCTGGCTTCAGAGGACGGGGGGCCGCCCAGGAGGCTGGGCTCCAGGTAGGAGAGGCTGAGGGAGCTGGAGGGCGGGGTGGGGGAGCTCTGGGCCTGGTATGAGGGGGTGGTGTAGATGGAGGAGGGTGTAGGAGAGCTCTGGGCCTGGTATATGGGGGTCAGCGTGCTAGAGGGTGAGGTAGGGGAGCTCTGGGCCTGGTATATGGGGGTCAGAGAGCTAGAGGGTGGGGTAGGGGACCTCTGGGTCTGGTATATGGGGGTCAGAGTGCTGTAGGGTGGGGTAGGAGAGCTCTGGGTCTGGTATATGGGGGTCAGAGAGCTAGAGCGTGGGGTAGGGGAGCTCTGGGCCTGGTACGAGGGTGTAGGGGTGGTGTAGGCGCTCTCAGAGGGCTGGGTTCTGAAGCCAGAGTCTGTAGTGGGCTGGGACAGTCTGCCGTCCACCTCTGATTGCTCCCTGCACGGACACAGAAGGGAAGAGACGTTATCGACACTCATATAAGTGATGAACACGAAGAGGTTAACCATTAACAAAGTTTACAACAGAGAGGAGATTTAACGGTACAAGTACAATAACAGACAGTGCAACATCTAATAATGTCTACTGTGAATTATGGACAGAGCGAGTTCAACACCTCTGCCGTCAAAGGACCGTGTCGCTGGCGTGTTCTACTCACAGGTCAGTGGTGTGGATGGGGCTACTGCTGGACAGCGGGGGATTCAGCAGGTCAGGAGTCTGGTGGGCCACGCTCACATCTCCGGTGGGGCTGAGGGACACCGGGGGCGAGGGCTGCCCTCCACTGGCTGCTGCTGACCTGGCCACCGACTCCACATAGCTCCTTGGCTCTGCACGAGCAAAGAAACAAAAGACAATTTTCAGATACTGTGCATGTATAAGACAATAACTTAAACAGGATAATCTATTTTGTCCAAGACGTCTTGTAGTAGTGGTCACAACCAAGTCAGTGCACGGTACTACGTACTACATATGAATATGACCAAACATGCTAAACCAAAACCAACAGGGAAATTTGAGATATAATGTAAATGAATGATGACTTAAAACTGTGGATGTAGGCAACTTGAAATGACATGGGGGGGATTTAAGCATCTTTTTTAATGCATCGTTTTGCATACACACATTATACCACATACATTATAAGCTTTCCAGCATAATGTATGAGAATAGAAATCCTCCCATACTAATGTAAGCAGAAAACAACATTTTGGAGCTCTCTTCTTCATTGTGCTAGTAGAAACATGCTAAACACCCTCTAGTTTCCTACCCTTACTTTGTGGAGGGGAGGCCTCTGGCAGTGCTTATACTGAGCCCATTATCCCTGTGGCTCCTCCAGCCTCTCAGCCCCTCAGTCTACCACCTTTCAAAGGCCTGCTTAAGGTGCCAACATGTGGTGTTGTTCTCTTAAAATACATCTCGACATTGGAATGAGGACTGCTTCGGTTTGACCAGGGCAAAAGGCCTCGGGAGACGCACTTCAACCGACAAACCCTCTCTATTATTATGATGAGTGTACTAAGCAGGGGTCCATTGGGGACAACAGTTCGACATCAAGTAGGAGTGAGTCTGTAAAATGGCCTTATCACTGGCTCCTCCTAAACTCCGTCGACCCTCATCTGTAACATGTCAGAAAGGCTTCCTGGTGGTTCCTGTTGAGATAGAGCCAGCCGTAATGAAAGCCACCTGCTCCCTCTTGCTGTTAACTAGGGAACCCAACAGGAGGCAGCCCTGCTGTGTCTCACGACTGCCTGGCAGGCCAGCCCCAGGAGGGCTCCTGTTATGGAATTATTGTCAGGAAACGTCATCGGGCCCCATGCAAAGACATGGAAACAGTAAGGGCATGTTTATGACCCTCACACAGTGCTAGGTGATGTGTGATGGAGGTCACTACACGGGGGGAGGTGGATGGAGGAGGATCGACATGGTGGCGGTGACGGGGAGAGGAAAGAGCAAACGGTCGAGGTGGGTTTGGGGTTTATGGTCTGCGGACGTTACAGGAGACTGAGAGTCGCTCTTACCTTCCTCACCTTCCCAACTCTCGTCCTCTGAGAGGCAAGAGGGATTCGGCCAGGAAGAAATAAAAGGAAAACCAACCCGTTAAAAAGAGAACCGGAGGAAGAGAAGAAAAAGACAAGAGGGCAGGCCAATGAAAGAAGAGAGAGAATAGAGTGCTTCATTCCCTCACGTTGGTTGGTGGGTTGTGAATGTGTGTGTATGTGCACGGCGCAGTACGTGTGTGTGGGAAGAACCTCAGCGTCAAAGTAAATGTGACTCTGAAGACTTGGTTAAGGTTTCTTGTGTAGCTTTTTAAACGTATCCCTCATAACCCCAAACAAATATAACGGCACACGATCCCTTTCGTTTACAAGACGGCATGAGCTCACTTTCACTCGGAGGGAGCCATGCGCGCGTAAAACTGAATTAAGAGGTGGTTGTGAAATATCGTAAAGTGGGTGTATTTATAGTGCAGGGGAGGGGACGTTGACAGGCCGTAGAGGGTCTTGTTACGAGGGGGCCTTTTCAGGTAGCGCTCTGTTGCTATGCCCTAAGTCCTTTAATTGTGAGGGTCTAAGTTTGCTAGCTCTCTACGGGAGCTAATGATGCTAGGCCAAAAATGGCTTCTCTGAAACAACTGTTACTCTAATGTTTGTTAATACTAAACTACCGTAACAAAATGTTTCGTATACTCCAATACTATAAGGTTTTCAAAACGAAACTACTATATTGTATTTAATACGAAACCACAGGAACTTATTTAATACAGTGTGGGTTCGTTTTTTTAAGTTCCAGTGTTTTGTCCTCTTCGGGGACACCATAATTTAAACACTAAAATACTGTTTGGTACATAGTTAAGTATATAACTTAACATTTACGTATACATTCATTTATAATGACAACTTGTTGGAACACTATCTTCGACACATCGACAGTCTGTCACTTCACAGATCAGCCAACTCACCTGATCCGCTCTGGTTCAGAAGGATGTCGGCCGGATTGTGGGGCTTCAGGCCCAGGAAGGAGAGCGGAGTCTTTGCCAATCCAGGTGGGGAACGGCCTACGTGGAGGGGAGCCAGGAAAAACACAAAAGACAGTGTCACCACAGGACGCAGGGTAGGGCTTTCATCACTACTGTCTTGACAGCACCTATATGTGCCACAGTGTCACTGATTTCAACTGTGGAGGCACAACGAATTAGGATTTCTAGGGCATGCCAAATCATTTCAATGTTCTAATCTACAGTATTCCGGTATGAAACTATTTATTTTTTAAGCTGAAACACACTGGAACGGGGCTGTCAAGACATAGACCAAGAACATCATGACACAATGAGGCATTAACACAGGTGACAGATGGCAGACACGGCGGCACAGGCAGAGGCAGCAGGTAGGAGGTGTGTGCCCATGCCTTATATGCTCTTTGGGATGGGACAACATGCAGCTGGACCACAGCAACAACATCACTGTGACTAGCCTCCGGGGGGCGCTGTTGCCCCCTGCTGTCAGCAGAGTGCGAGCAAGTCGTGTCATGCACATACTGTAAACAAACCCTGGCTGGCAGCAGAGTTTGGGTCAAACTAACGATACAAAAGCTAGACGTCATATGCTGCAGGTCTAGTACTGAAGACCAGCACTTTTAGTTGGACCTCAACTCTGCTCCATAATCACAAACCATACCACACACAGAAAAAAAATGTAACACAAATAATTAAACGTAAAAAACAGGGTATGAGTGACAAATGACTGTTTGGGGGGCAAAGCTCAGCAAAACCATTGCAAACTTATCTTACACAGGAAAGGAGCACCCTTCAGGCCTTTTTTTCAAACGTGTGAGCTTGTGTTTGTGTGTCTTTGTGAAAAGGTGCTCCTCTACTGCTGCATGCTGCCCTAGCTGTAGCAGTGCAGGGGATACATGGTGTCTATAGTGGGGAGGGGGGGAGGAAGGGGACACAGGGTCGATGGTGGGGAGGGGGACACAGGCTTGATGGTGGGTAGGAAGGAGAGGAGGCTGACCTGGCTGAACAGTGGAACCACAGGGACGTGCATTCTCCACTTACCAAAGAATCCCAACCAATTCTTTGTCACCTAAGAGCACTGGGTGTATGTGCTTTAGAACAGCGTGGTGGGTGGGGCGGCTTTAAAGGGCATAGGTTACTGTCAGGGTTTGGCTCTGGTGCCCTATGAGATGCTGGGCCAGGAACAGCTACTGGACATGTTTCACCAATGAATTCATAAGACTCTCTCACATTGGTCTTGCCTCCCAAGAATCACCCATACTACACCTATATGTTTAAAGCCAGATAACTGTACATACACTTACCTGCAATATATTGCTTATGCATAGCTATGTATTTTTATACTACTGTGTATATTGAACCCATAGTTTATTCATACATACATTACTGTCTTAACTTAACTATATCTGAATTGTACTGTTAATACTGTTCTACTGTATAGCATATCATAGCACCCCTTTCAATAATCCTATCTATACATATGCTCTGCGCTTTACTCTGCACTTAACCATGCATTTTCACTACTTGGATCTGCATTTCGTGGTACCTGCACCCCGTGCAATGACAATAAAGTTGAATCTGAAATGCTGCACCTACTGTATAAGCAAATGAGTTTCTGGTTGAGGTTGAGTCTGTGTGTACATGTATGTGCGTGGTGAGGGTCACTGAACCTCTGAGGATGGTAAAAACACTGTGGTCTCTTTTATAAGCAGGTTTTATAAGCAGGCCTCCCTGTAGGCCTCGGTGTATGGTAGGAGATAGATAGCAGGGGCCTGGGGCTGGGGAGGTAATTGGTGCAGTGGAGTTGGCAAGTGACATAATGGGAGAAAGGAAACACTGCTCTTTTTAGAGTCAGGTCCATCAGCCTGTTTGGTGTGTGTGTGTGTGTGTGTGTGTTTGTGTGTGTGTGTGTCAGACTTGCTAATATCTTTAAAATATTTATTTAAAGAGAAAGAGAGAGAGAGAGAGAGAGAGAGAGAGAGAGTGTGTGTGTGTGGGTGTGTGTGTGTGTGTGTGTGTGTGTGTGTGTGTGTGTGTGTGTGTGTGTGTGTGTGTGTGTGTGTGTGCGTGTGTGCGTGTGTGCACGCACATGTTCAACTGCGGGTGTGTGTGGACCGGCACAGAGTGGGATGTCAGTGTGAACCTGTTGCTGACTGCAGCACATTCTGAAAGCCCACTGAACCTCTGACTGCTGGGATTCCTGGGAGGCAGGAGAGAAGTGGAACTCTATCTGTCTGTCTGTCTGTCTGTCTGTCTGTCTGTCTGTCTGTCTATCTGTCTGCAGGGGAGCTGGCTTCTTAAAGACAATGGCAGGCAATGTGTGACCACCACATAGAATATGATCCATATCAGACTGCTGATCATCTTATGACTGTTGGCTCTATCTCTCATCAGATGGAGGTAAACGTGTACTATATAAGATGGGACATGGATCTACTTTGAAATGTGTTTATCCTTTGGGACATGGATCTACTCCTAAGGGTACTGCAGATATTTGAACTTGTTTGCTTCCAAGGTCAAAAGTTATGTTTTAAAAAGGAGGAAGAAGATTTTTCAATGTTCGATACGAACACCATCTCATTAAATCAACTTGAACCTGAATCATCAAGCCAAATTTCCTGTAAAATATCCTTACATTATCATTAGATTCATCCAACCATCACAGCCTGATGCTGCGTAAAAAAAGAAAATACATATCTCATAGTTTACACCATTCCATCCTTTAACTTCTTAAATGAAAACTATGTATTCATTACAATTCCCTGGCTGTCCCTGAGCTCCACAGCGCCCTCTGTCAGCCGAAGGGGGGGAGACACTTACACAAGTTGAAGTAAGGGGTTTGTGGCGAGACGGGGAAGGCAGGGGTTATGGGGAACACCTCACCACCAACAACGGGCGTGGGGCTGACGGGGCCTCCCTCCAGCTCCTCGAAGGCCTCCCTGTAGCTGTGCATGTTTCTCTGAAGAGACATCACAAAGAATAAACAATGTTACTGTGGATGTAAGAAGGCCTCCCTGTAGCTGTGCATGTGTCTCTCAAGAGACATCACAAAGAATAAACAATGTTACTGTGGATGTTAGAAGGCCTCCCTGTAGCTGTGCATGTGTCTCTCAAGAGACATCACAAATAATAAACAATGTTACTGTGGATGTTAGAAGGTCTCCCTGTAGCTGTGCACATGTCTCTGAAGAGATACACGTAACACATGGAAACATCACAAAGAATAAAAAAACAAAGTTAATGTGGACGTTATAAGGTGTCCCTGTAGCTGTGCACATCTCTCTGAAGCGATACACAGAAACACATGGAAACAACATCACAAAGAATAAACAATGTTACGGTGGAAGTTATAAGGGAGGTGGAGAGAGTCGGGGGTGGGGGGGTTTGGGAGGCTACCTCCTTGGGCCGCCCCCCAGGGTTCATGGCGATGGCGTTGACAAACTCTGGCGACACGCAGCGCACGGGGGAGCGGACAGGACCATCCTGGTCGGGGCTTCCCTCACCCTCGCTGATGGCGCGATGACGAGGTGGCGCCGAGGGCTCGTCCAATAACGTTCCACGGGACTGGACACCTGACGAGACAACAGGCCAATCACTCTCCGTCCAAAGCACTCTGAGACAATACCACTTTATAATTTGAATCTATAATCTATAATGTCAGTGGTTAGGTTTAAGTAAACAGATATAGCTGTTTGTTATCATCACCACTGAGCCATGCTCACGTTTTACTAAAATGATCTAGTGGACCTCTCCAGAACGGCATGGTTACAGGAATGCAGCGCAGTCTTTAGTGCATCAATACCACACACATGCTAGTTAACAAGTTAAATGCAAGTTAATGCAACTCTTAACTGCATGTCAAACCTCAAACACATTAATCAAATTAATTAAATTAATCATTTGAATTTTTTTACACGTATCTATGAATTATTGACCCTTAGACACACCATTGTGTACAACAAAATTTAATAATTTATGAATATGGAACCCAAACTAGAAAAGGCCCTTTTTTAATATGTTCAGTAGAAATATGAAATTCCTTGTGTATTGATGAAAAGGAAAAAGTGACCTGAAGCAAAAAAGAAGAAAAACATCAGTGGGCGACATTTGTTTGTTTTCAATCAAGTTGATTGGCCACTGTTAATCTTTAATGAAGCTTTGGTCACTGTTAACCTTGAACGAAGCTTGACCTACACTCAGGCATATCAACGTACAGTTCTAAGACTAAGCCTACATCAATGAATACAAATTTGTTTGGACAGTACTGACAGGACTTCTCTACATGTATAGAAAGTGACGCATTCCTCCTGTGTAAATAATGTCCATGAAATTATCTCGTAGCTTGAGCTCATAGTAACCAAACAGAAACTAATACCAGACGCAAAAAAACTGATTCATGGTTTCTGTCAGTCTATTCTGCTAGACCCTCCCAAAATATGGAAAAACTCGCAGACACACCCAAGTGTGAGAGCTGCACTGTTATGGCAACCACGGGAAAATATTGATGGACTTCTTTTCAATCGAAGAACCGAGCCTGTTCATCTGACCACATCGTCGCTAGGTAGGGCTGATTGTATAAGACATAGATGGCTCATCATGCAAATAACTGCCCATGTTGATTGCGTAGGTTGGTTGTTTTTATATAGTTTATTTATTTAACATTGTTGAAAATGACAAAGCTTTTTAAACACAGTCCTCTAACTGACCATGAGAGTGTCCACCTGCGCTTTATTGCCTTTGTTTTTTTTATGCATTCCTCATCTGCCTCCAATGGCTTGGCTTCAAACATGTCACATGCGCATGTTTTGAATTTGGTGCGTGTTTGATAGATCTCTGAGCTGGCCCGTGTAAATAGCATGTAGCCGCTCTCACCCCCACTGGGCTTGGAAACACGCAAAACAGATGTACCCACGACGCACTGCTCCACAGCGGAGCACTGTCAAACACTGGGGCCGTTACTCTGGCAACGGCTAATGGTTTCCAGCTGGTGGGGCCGAGATTCCCAGGGCCGACGTATTTTTGGATCCTTTTGTTTTTCTTCTTCTGTTGCTCGGTCGTTATGAAAGCAGGTCCAGTACGACATAAAACGTAAACCTTGGAGCCAATATTCAGAAAAAAATAAACTGGGCAGTTGATCTTATTTAACTGAGCAGAGTCCATATTCACCATATGTGTGTACAGTATGTCTGAAATGGAGAACTGTTTTTGGAAACAGGGTTATCTAAGGTGAGATTCAGGGAATATCACTATGAATACATAAGATGATAAGACATGTAGGCCAGTTATTAATCAATGGTGAATAAGTCTCGGTAAAGTGACCTTGCTAATGAAACATCTTAGTTTTTAAATTGGTCCCAATGTAGAAAAGAATGAATTTGACGAACACAATCTGAGACATAAGATCAAGTGAAGCATCAGGCCAATGCATTACCAGTGTGCTCAGAACAGAAGCTGCTCTCCACAGCGCAGAGTGCAGACTGTACCCATATAGGCTACTGCTTCTGAAAGAACAATACTGTCTGTTGCCTGGTCTACAATACGTCTCCCTCCCGGTGGACAGATAACGCCTGCACAATGTTTCCAAAAAAGGGCCGGCCTTTCTCCTGGCTTCAGTGTCCTTTGTCTGCCTCCCGAATGTTCAGGAGAACAGGAGAAGCCTTGAAAGAGACCAGTGTATCTTTTCCTTGGGATTGCCCCCCCCCCCCCCCCCCCCAACCCCCCACCCCCAAAGTCTTGTGACACGTTCTCTCTCTCTGAGCAGGGGACAGTGGCGCCTTTGTGCTTCTCGTTCTAGTGAAACTTTTAAAGTTACCCAATTGACCCAACGGGCCAGTTCCCTAACCCTGAGACAGAAAGGGATATCGAACCGTCTCCCTGTGCAAACAGGAGATGATAGGGCAGTTTAGTGGATGAGATGTTAGACAAATGTGTGAACTCAGAGATGTGGAAACGAGTCTTGTGTTTGTGTGTGCGGGTAGAGAGGAGGAGGGGGGGCACGCAATGCAAACATTTAGAGAAAGAGAGGCAGGTACAGAGCGTGTAAGCAAACAAAACTAAAGGAAGCATCACTGCAAACCAACTGGCACAGAAACCCCCAGCAGAAGAATCACTGCAAACGAACTGGCACAGAAACCCCTAGCAGATGGCTTGAGGGAGCAGAGGAACAGACCAGAGAAGGAGAGGGAGCGAGGGTGCACGGACTGAGGAGATATCATGTCCCGGATAATACCCCGGACACGGGCAGAGTACTCTGGGTGGAACAAGGGCATTATGGGAGGCAGCAGGAGGGCGAGGGTGACGATGAAGACGGTGGAAAGAAAGAGACAGACGTGGGATCATGATCCAGAGAGAGGAAAACAGACATAAGAAGACAATGAGTTGAAGAAACATTGGTTTCATAATAATAAAAACAATAAGAAAGTGCTTGTTTTCTACTGCAAACTAAACTCAAAATGTGGTCTACTTCTTTCGTCATGGAAACAAATGACCTTTACATTATAGCACGTGACACCGATATCAAAGTGAGAGCAGCACTACCATTACGGCTCCTAATGGGGTCTCAGCTTCAAGAGAACATACTGGCTTTTTTTTCTTGGTAGGTTAACTGAAGGCTAGGAGAGCTTCTGTTTTGTTATCAGAGGAAAGTCACTTTACAGCTTAGCACTGGCTTTCCATCTCATCTCTGCAGGATGTCTAGACTGTTTGTTTAGGACGCCTTACTTCCTGTTCTGGACAGAGCACTTCCTGTTTGATCAGGTGCGACTGCGGTGTCAACCGCCATCAGATGAGATAGCTTATGTTTTCTTGAATGTGTCATGGCTAATACTTAACACTAGCAAGCTCAGAGACTCTACAGAGACAAACTTCATAGCGCTAAAGGAACCTGCCAATTCTCTTTTCACCACAATAACACAGCATGTCCATTCCTGTGTGTATCTTAGAGAGAAAAACCTCTCATCACATGGTGTGAGAGTGAATAAGAGATGTTTTATTTTTCTTCCCATTTTGGTTCTATAAAAATACGAAACAAAATAAAAACCAGCCTTTGGACAGAATGTCTACTCTTTGTAGCTGGTGAAGCGTTAGTGCCAGTAGGTGTGTCTGTCCCATGGGGTAGAGTGTGACTCAGAGCCCGGGTCCAGTCCAGAACAGAACACGGCCCTATGGGGAAACGCGGCTACGGGTACAATGGATCTATTGTGACCTCACAGGGCCCGTATCAGAGCCACTGGAGCAGCCTCTGGAGCCAGGAAAGTCAGGCTGGTCTCATAAAAGGATTACAGGGAGGGGTGGGGGCGGAGGGTGGGTGGTTTCTGCTTTGGACTCAACGAGCTTAACATGCTGTTCTGTTCTGACTGGGGGATGTTGGGGGGGGAGAAATGTGGGCATGTATTTTTGTTCTATTTTATTTCCCCCCCCCCCAAAAATATAATAGCTATTGTTTTTTTTTGTGTCCATCAATGCCGAAAAAAAGGAAACAATTTGCCAGAAAACAAACACGTTTCTTTGGAGAATTTAGCAGGTTAGGGGTCAAACTCACCAGCAACGCGCTGGGCCACCAGGCCTTCGACGTTGAACACTTCGTCCGACTCGAGCTCCCTAGGCTGGGGGGACGCTGAGCAGGCACTGGGGCTCCTCTGGGGCGCCTGGGGCTCCGTGCTGGACGGGTACTTGTTGATGGGCCTCAGCTGCAGCTGACCCCCTCCCACCGTCCGGACCGGCTCAGACGGGTATGCATGCTGGTACCCTGACCCCTGGGTGGGTTCTTGAGCAGGCACGGAGGGCTGGGTGAGGGAGGAGCGCAGGCTGAGGCTGGAGGGGGCCTGGTAGGAGGGTCGGGCCTGGATTTGGGAGAAGGAGGGCTGCGTGGTCACCACCCCCTCCCCTGTCGGAGCGCTCTGGGACTTGGGCACTGCGGGGCGTCCCGGCTCCAGGTCCAACATGAGGAGGTTGAGGGCTTCGATGGACTGCTGGATCTCCTGCTGGGAGGCGCTGGAGCGGACGGGGTACTGGGGCAGGCTGTGGGGGGTGAACTGGAGGCCCTCGGTCAGGGGCTCCTCGGGGACCCCGTACTGCTGCCACACGTTGAGGCCCCTCTGCACCGCGTCTCTGCTGCTGGAGCCCCGGGCCGGGGCGCGGGGCAGGAGGGCCTTCTGCTCGGCCCCGAACGACTGCGAGCGATACAGGTTGCCGTTGGGGCTGAGGACGTAGCCGTCGGGGGGCGTGGCCAGACCGGAGGACAGGCTGCGCGTCACCGCCACGTGGGGGCCTACGTCCGGGCCGGCCCCGGGGCCGCTGCGCTCCAGGTAGGGGACCCCGTTGAGCGCGGCCCCGGGCTGCTCGTAGAGGTGGGCGGGCGTGGCGCGGCCCCCGTTGGACGACGGCGTGGCCAGGCTCTCTACGCTGTGCCCTGTCTCCTGGCTGGCGGGCGGCTCGTCGTCGTCCAGGATGTCCGTCTCGCGGTCCACGCCGCTGTGGCCGTTGACGTGGACCTGAGCCGGCACCAGGTGGAGCACCCCGCCCCCGCCCGCCGGCGAGCCCGGGTAGCCCTGCCGGTGCATGGGGCCCTCCAGGCCGCTCAGCAGCTGCTCCAGCTCCTGCTTCTCCTGGGGGCTGAGGGTCTGGATGGCGGGGCCTGGGTCCGGGGCCGGGGCTGGGGCTGGGCTGGGCTCCGGGGGGGCAGCGGGCCGGGGGGTCTGGCTCAGCAGGGCCGCTGTGGCAGCGGAGGGCTCATCGGTGCGGTCGGTCTTGATGGAGGCGGTGGAGTTGCCCGAGTCACTGCTCACGGACAGGGCGTGGTCGACGGGCGGGAGGGCGTGGTCAGTGGGCGGGAGGGCGTGGCCGGCGGCGACGGGGGGCGGGAGGCCGTTGGCGGTGCCGTCGATAGACTCCTTCTTACGGACCTTGGCATACAGGCTGCCGTCCAGAGGACCCTGGGTGTGAATGACGTCTGGGGAGGCAAAGCAGAGCACAGAACCTCATCAGTAAAACCCCAACAGAAAACCACCAACGCATTCACAATGCATATTTATAATCACACGTATGCACATGTGAGCAGACTGAGCACCAATAATGTGAATGACATCTACGATAGAAAGGCAGGGAAAGCTAAAAGACAGAGTCAGGGTACTGAGGGGAACGCCATGAAACCAGAGGCTGGTCCAGTTCTACCTGGCACTCTGAGGGCGGTGGCACACGCCGTGGAAAAAACCCTGAATCCCAGCAGCCACCCTGCCTGCCTGCCTGCCGTCCACTTCCTGCCAGCCACGGCCCTAATCACTACCATCTGAGCAACACTACGCTTTATTTGAATTCTTTATTATATATCATAAAGTTGCAGCAGAAACAGTGCAGCGCTGTGATTAGTAAAGTTTCCTTCCAGTTGTTATACACCTGATGCATATTAATAAGTATATTAAAGTATGACAAAAAAAAACACATACGCACACTGACAAGTATGCAAACACACACACACACCCACACACCCACACAGCAGCAGGCAGTATGATGGGAGCATGGGAAATATGAGGTGTAGGGAGCCTGCTTCAGGAGCACTGAGTCATGGCTGGAAAAACAGTCTCACCACGGGCCCAAGGCATTTCCTGTTCCCCTGGAAGCAAAACAAAACATTTTCTACGCACATAGAAAAACAGCCTGAAAATCGCCAAGGAAAGCAGTCTGAATCGACTGAAAATACTAAGCCTTATCGACATACGAGTCTCAGATCAACACACAGACACACGCAAACACACAATCACACAGACCCGCACGTACACACATACCATGAAAACACTACTCCAAACACATCCACATTAACTATTGATTTATTTGGTCTACCAGTATTTACCTTACTTAATCTGACAAAGCAGTGCTGTTCCTCCTTTACCCAATGCGTCCAGTTATAGAGCACGGCCCTGCAGGGGGGCTGAGATCACCTGACCTTCACTCTGATTTCATGAGCAAGCAGTCACACATGTCCCCTAAATCAGTGCACAAAGATCCCAACAACCCGGGAAGATATACTACCTGTCAAACCTAAACCTAGGGATCTGGTCCAAAAAAATGACTTCTGTAAATGCAGTTATTTTAGAAATAACGGACACGTCAGAGGAGGTTCGATGCAAAGATTGGAAGCGGACAACCGAAAAAATCAAGTCATCAAAAAAATGATATAGCGCTACGCATCAAGTGGCATGAAGATATGCAGGGATACTAAATCACGCTCTTTTCAACCAGACACACACACCCACATCCCCGTTTCACACATCACCCCAGCCACAGCGACAAGCATAGACATTGATCCTGAAATGAGAGCTGTCCTCTCCCCCTCTATTTCAGCACCTTCTGAACACAGGCTTCTGACCAGCAGTAACACATGATAATTCACTCAACACGCCCACCCGCTAGACACCCCTGCACAGCGACTACACACGTTCAAACAGCGAATACAATTTATTTGAACCAATTGAAAGGAACACATCAAACGGACTATTTAAGGAGTAGGGTCCTACCTGATGGTCCGGTCCGATTTAAGCCAAAGACAGCCCCAGAGAACAGCCCCCGAGGCAGAGCATTACTCAACACAATGAAACCAACCAGGAACAATCAGGACATTCCCCTGGACAACAATCAGAGCCTCCATCTGCAGTATTCTAACTGTGTTGAGAGTCTAGGTCTGCAGTGGTCTAACTGTGTTAAGAGTCTAGGTCTGCAGTAGTCTAACTGTGTTGAGAGTCTAGGTCTGCATTAGTCTATGTCGAGAATCTAGGTCTGCAGTGAAGTCTATGTAGAGGTTCTAGGTTTACAGTAGTCTAACTGTGTAGAGAGACTAGGTCTGCAGTGAAGTCTGTGCTGAGAGTCTAGGTCTGCAGTGAAGTCTATGTTGAGGGTCTAGGTCTGCAGTAGCCTAACTGTGTTGAGAGTCTAGGTCTGCAGTGAAGTCTACCTGTATTGAGAGTCTAGGTCTGCAGTGAAGTCTACCTGTGTTGAGAGTCTAGGTCTGCAGTGAAGTCTACCTGTATTGAGAGCCTAGGTCTGCAGTGAAGTCTACCCATTTGGATCCTCCATCTGAGGCGGTGTCTGCGCGTGCTGAGAGATTTCCTGAAAGCCTCCGTCTGCAGTAAAAGTCAAACTGGTGCGAGAGCTTGGGTCTCAAGTGAAGTCAGACTGTGTTGAGTCTCTCCTGCTCTGGACTAGTAGCTGGCTCTCTCAGCTACTCTAGGTCAGCCCCTGCTGCAAACAGATCCCATCCAAGCACGCCGCCTCCGTCTGTGTGTGTGTGAGAGAGAGAATGTGTGTGTGAGGGTGTGTGTGTGCGGGTCGATGGGATGAGATGGGCCCCCTCTTCTTGGGCTCAGTTGTGATGGAGTGAAATCATTCTCCTTGTTGAGAAAGTGTCACATGAACACATCTCTCCAAACATGCCCCCCCCCCCCACACACACACACACATCCACCCCTACACTGTGAGGAGGAGCAACACTTAGGACCCTGATCCACTTTTCTCTCCCTCTCCCTCTCTCTCTGCTACAAACACGCACGCACACACACACTCGCACAAATAACTTTTCTTTTGCTTTCACACACACGCACGCACGCACGCACGCACGCACGCACGCACACACACACACACACACTGAGTGTGCCTCTCCTTATGCTAAAAACAACAATCAGGTAATGGAAAAAGCTACTTGGTCCAATGACAGCTCTTTTAACGAGCGCTCCACATTAGTGCTGGAGAGGAAAGGCAGAGGCACACACAGAGCCGGGTTTATCCCAGACAAAACCACACCCCTCCTCTTCTTCTTCTGGGCTGGGAGGAAAGAGAGAGAGAGGAGAGGAAAGATGGACAGTTTAGAGAGTGGAGAGAGAGAGAGGGATACTGGCACAGGCTGGTGAAAAGTGAAAAGATTAAATATAATGAGGAACAAAGTGCCAGACAGACATGAGGCCCAAGAACACACACGTTACACACACACATAACACACACAAATTACACACACACATTACACACATGCTACACACACGTTTCCCACTGAAGGAGAGCTGTGTGCGAGCGGGCCGCAGTGCAGAGGTCATCTCAGCCAGCCATCTAGGGGATTGGCAGCGCCCACACCAGGAACACAAAGAGACACCAGCACATGACCAGGAACACAAAGTCCTGTCCACCTCAGAGACACCAGCACATGACCAGGAACACAAAGCCCTGTCCACCTCAGAGACACCAACACATGACCAGGAACACAAAGTCCTGTCCACCTCAGAGACACCAACACATGACCAGGAACACAAAGCCCTGTCCACCTCAGAGACACCAACACATGACCAGGAACACAAAGTCCTGTCCACCTCAGAGACACCAACACATGACCAGGGACACAAAGCCCTGTCCACCTCAGAGAGAGACCAACACATGACCAGAGGCCTGAGCTTGCCCACCGCCTCTCTAAGAACTAATAATGCCAACAGTGAGTATGTAGACAGAGAAACTACCTAGAAATTAGATTGTTGTTTTGACTCTGTGATAATCCAGCATATTGGATTGACTATAACAAACTACGTCTTTAATTTGAGGGAATCGGATAAACGGGTCAAATAACAAACGTGTGGTTATTGATCAGGCTCCCAGGGTCACCATGACATCAGACGTTTTGGGCCCAGACCATGAGGAAGATTCCATCGTCTTCATTTCTAAATGTATTTCTCACTCACTCGCTCCCTCCCTCCCTCCCTCGCTCTGGCCGCTTAAAGGCGATAATGTCGATAAATAAGGACGATGACACAGAATCACACTTAGAGCAAATTTAGCTCAGATTCTGTCAGCCTTCTTTAAGTATACGACCCCCATCTGAAGTATCAGACCCGCTCTAAAATAGAGGACATCCTATCTGCTCACCCACACCTTTACAGCTTGTCTTAACGATGGATGGCCTATTTATGTCTGGCTGGGCTGTTTGTTTGTATGGGTTTATATTGGTGTGTGTGTGTGTGTGTGTATGTGTGAAGGTGTCATGTTTTTGACCTATCGGTGCAGGAGTTATAAACTACACGTCTGATCCCACACACACATTCCTCGTCCTTATTTAATTGCCCTCTCTGTGCTTTGGTATTTGCCTTGTTTACCAGACAGTTTACAGACAATTTACTTCTGTGTGTGAACGTGTGTCTGAAGTGGTGTAAATGCACGTGGGAATGCTTATGTGTGCCTGTTGATGCACATGTTTTGGCTTTGAGAGGGAGATGTGTGTGTGTGTGTGTGTGTGTGTGTGTGTGTATGTGTGTTTGCCCTGTGATTGACAATTCCTACACATTATCTTTGTCATTTTCCTGTAACTGGAAAGACCAACAAAAACGTTCTTTATCAGTCGTGTATTTCCACTCCACATGATGGACTAAGTCACCAAGTTGAGATAATGTGTGATGAGGTAAAGCGCAGAGATTTATTGAGATATCTGGAGCCTCTGTGACCCATATGGTCCTACTACGGGTGACCTCTTCACCTTTGACCCCTGAGCCTGTGACCCTGTGCCCATAGATCCTTATAATAGAGGAAGTGGCCCGCTCTGTTACGTGTCCTCAGGGACATGCCAAAGCTGCCAGTCCGTGTGTTTGTGAGAACCTGGTGTGTATACACACATTCCACCACCCCGGGGGAGGCTAGGGAGGGGCGGGTGGGGGATGTAGTTTTTCCTGTCTACTGCTTACATGTTTCATATCATCGAAAAAAGGAACAACTTACAAGTGGTCAGAGCCTGCTGATTGGGAAAACTATTTCATCTCCCAAGAAGGCCAACAGAGACATGGCGACTTGTTTTTAACAGCATGCCATACCTCTTGGCACATCTAGCTAATGACTCAACCGTGGATTTTGACCGATGCCATTCCTTTAAGGAAGAAAGTGTTGGGAGAGTTTAAAGGCCAGCTAGAAAAAGTTAAAAACCATTAACTGGTATACACCTTTGTGCCAGCCCAGTGAATAGTGTGTGTTTGAGGTGTGGGTCAGTCTCATTGGCCCACATGGTTCAGGGAACACCAATCAGCATACTGTAGTAACAAGCCCTGATAACCTCAGCATACTGTAGTAGCAAGCCCTGATAACCCTAATTTTAAAGCCTTCACTCTGTTCAAAAGGACACATATCAGCATACTGTAGCAACAAGCCCTGATAACCCTCACGTTAAAGCCTTCACTCTGTTCAAAAGGACACACCTGCTTTAATGGTGTGTAATTGTTTGTACTCAGAGATTGTTTGTAGTTGGTTTGCGATGGATCTGTTTTGTATCCTGATAGCACTTGCTTAGCTCTCATCTAGGTGATCAGGTCATCTTCTCTTGTTGTAGGCACTAGTTTTTGTAAGTCGCTTTGGATAAGAGCATCTGCTCTGAATGTAATGTAATGTAATGTAATATAATGTAATGTAATGTAATATAATGTAATGTAATGTAATGGCACACAGTACTTTGACTTCTTTCGCACCTCTTTCTGACGCACAATGCTTGTCTTAAATCAGCTTAGGCCGCAGTATAGAAAGGTCACCACCGGCTCCAGTCTCTCTGTAGGCCCTGGTTGAAAAGCAGACATGTCTGGGAATACAACTCAGAGTCAGGGCCGTCCCTCCTTTCAGCCGTGTCAGCACGTGGCCGTAGCAGGACTCCATTAAACACTTAGTGAAAGGGAAGTACAGGGACCTCCTCTGTGATAATGGAGGCTTTGAACGCACAGGCCATTAAATATACATCAATGACGGCTCGCCATCAATGTCTATTAGAGCCTTCTAGCTTGGGAAGGACTTTCCAAATCTTTTCCAGTGCATATGCACGATACTTTGACCATTTCAGCATGTTCAGTAGAGATATCACATAGACCACGGTGCGCACACGAAGCCATGGCCGACCGCAATCCTTCAACACGCACAAACACTCTCGCTTTCTGTCTCTGTAAAGGCTGCTCTCTCTCTCTAACGCACAAACACGCACGCCACAAACACACACGCACACACACACCGGCGCATGCACAAACACACACGCACACACACACACCGGCGTGTGCGCACACACACACACACACACACGCACACACAACCACACACACACAGGCGCGTGCACACACACACACACACACACGCACACACACACACGCGCGCGCGCGCGCGGGGCCGTGCATCACAGCCCACCGAGGTCCCTCCATATGGAGCATTGAGTTTCGTCGCGGCTGACGTAGCGTCTCAGGAAAAGTAATCAGGAGTGTCCTGGCAGCGGGGGCGGGCGGGCGGGCTTGCGAGGCAGAGTGAGGCAGAGGGAGGCAGAGGGAGACAGAGGGAGGCAGAGGGAAGCAGAGGGAGACAGAGAGAGGCAGGGGAGCGAGGCAGAGGGAGGCAGAGGGAGTGAGGCAGAGGGAGGTCCGCTCTGTGGTGGGCTGGCTGTGGTCTGGACAGCGCCCAGAGAGTCGGGGGGCCTCGTCCCTCCAAGCCTCCAGCCCGGGCTCCTCGTAAAGCTTAAAGCCCCAAAGCTTTCCCCACATACACATCAACCTCTCTGACAAACCCTTTCTGGAGTCTTTGTGGACTGTGTTGGATCGTCCCATGTTTGCAAAAGCGTCAGGTTTCAAATTTGGTTTTACTTGGTCACCGAAAACGACCACTTCTGTCGAGTGTCAAGAGCATCCGTCGACTGCCTCTCTCTCCCGAGCGTGATCCCACCGCTGCTATTCCCGTCCCCAAGGTTACTGCACCGCCAGCGGCCCGTGAAAGCCCCGCCAGACCGTCGCGAGTGGCCAACACAACAAATCCCCGGGCCTACAAAGCGTCTCTTCAGACCCCACAAAGGCCCACTTTCCCACCGGCGTCCGCCATGCTGAGCCGGGCCAGGCCCACTTCCCCGGACCTCATGAAGCAGGTCCAAAGGACTCAATGGACTGGAGCTGACAGAGGGAAAGGAGAGATGGCTGCCGACAGCGCTTGCCACAGTGAATCAGCACTTTTGTTTGTTTTGACTCGGGACCAATTTCTTCTCGCCCGGTCGGCTCTGACACTCTAGTTGGCTTTTGAATAACAAAGGAACATACAACTTTACTTAAGCTTACCGGACGTTCCTCAGATCTGCTGACGTGAATGTTCCTGGACAAGTCATCTATTTTTGGAGTGGAGTCAGATTCCTGTCAATAAGTCAAGGGCTATCTCTAGAGCTTGATCGATATTTCATCCGCTTCAGAGTTCTGTATTGACGGGCAGACCCGCAGGGTTTTTTTGTGCGCCTGATTGTTATTGACACAGTAATGGCCGCAGACCACAGTGAACCGTCGGTCTGGCTGATTAAGTGGGGGAGATTAGGTGCTCGACGGAGTCCAGAGATAGCATGCAGGAAGGAGCTGGGAGAGAGGGAGGAATGTTTCCTTTTAAAGTCCAGATAGGGAGGGGGGAGGAGGGGGGAGGAGAGGAGGGGAGGAGAGAGATGAAGGCAAACATAAACACAGCATATCTACATGAAGGATTGTGTACATGGGAGAGGGCTGGGCTGTGTGTGTGTGTGTGAGACAGCGACGCATGAAGGATGTGTGTACTGTGTGTTCAGGAATGCCTGCGAGAGCGTGCAAACAGCGAGAGCGTTCCCCCTGGAGGATCCCAGTCCCGATCCCAGACTCTCTGGTCTTCCAGGGTCCACACGGCCTCGTGTTCAGCCAGCGACGTGACCCGCGAGCAGGGCTGCCTCTGGGCCTGTGACTGGCTGAGACACCAGGCGGAGTGGATCCGTCTGTCCCCTCTTCCTCCTCCTGCTTCTCCTCCTCCTCTACTCCACCCACGCCTGCTTCCCTGACTGCTAAGCCCTGCTCGCCCTTCCTCCTCACAGCTCAGACCGAGAGAGAGAGAGAGAGAGAGAGAGAGAGAGAGAGAGAGAGAGAGAGAGAGAGAGAGATAGAGAGAGAGACAGAGAGAGAGAGACAGAGAGGGAGGGTGTGTGTCCGGACAGCAGCTGGAGGCAGGCTGTGGTTGTGAGGGGCGGCCCACCATCCATTCACACGGTCACAGTCTGTCCCCTCTCCCCTCTCCTCTCCCACGGATCACGTTCCACCCCATCACTCAGTCTGAAGCCACAACACAGCATCCCAGCAGAGCGCCCTGCTGCACTACATTGTAGCCTGCAGTCAGCCATACCGTACCAACTCCCTCAATGCCTGGCGCTCTACAGTAGCCAGCCTCACTCCTTTAAACCCACACAATGCTGTTTTCAGTGTTCCTCTGCACTTATAAGACCTTCTTCAATAACTTAATCCCACCTAATCTAGAGGGTTAGTACAGTTCTAGACGTTGCACAATGAAAACTGCTGTCTTCAGTTTGAAGTCAAAACACGCTAATTCCACTAAATCTTCCAAACAGACAGAGATCTTGTTGGTTGCCAAAACAAAAGCCAGACGTCTCCTGACATTCCGTGTTTCAAACGAGGGAATCCAGTGAACGGGAATATCCATAAATGAAGATGGGAGTACATATCTCTTTGGTCTGTCATGGTCCCAGTGTCAGCTGGAAAACCTCTCATGGTTCTAGGATGGACTCCATGCATCCTGTCCTCCTGTCACCAGCACTATGTCAGAGACAGGGTTAGGCCCAGACGACGTCCTTTCATCTCTGGGAACACTGCCATGGCAACAAAGGACAGCAGCAAACTTGACAAGCTGAATAATCAAACCAATGGGTCCAAATGAAACCCCATATATAACCAGCGCTTTGCTTCACTCATCTTGTACAGCAGAGAGAAGTCATAATGATTCCAAAGTTTGCAGATGTCACAAAAATACTTCAGACAAACAAAACACCGCTAGAACCTCAAAACATTTGCAAAACATCATATTCAACACTTAGAGTCAATGACAAACTGTTGCTCAAGCAATGGGAAAATAGCAAACTGGATGTCAACAGGTAAGTGTCTCCCCAGTTAAAGGCAGTCATTTACTAAGCCAAATATTCCACTACTCACTTTGTTTCGAAAAAGACGTCAGTCGCACTGCCTGTGGCTCAGAAGTCTCCCTTTACTCCAGTGTCAACAGAAGCCAAACCCTGCAGAGAGCAAGTCCTAAAGAACTCTGCACACAGCAACAGACACCCACCCCTACACACACACACACACACACACACACACACACAGACGAACATTCTCCGTCACTCCCCCTACAGTGACACAAAGGGCTTTACAGTGGAGAGGACAAGTCGGTCTTTAACTCCCCTGACTGTGAAGACAGCGTGTAGGAGGCGAGACTGAGACAGTGTGGCTAGACACTTTGACATTCAGAGTCGTCTTGAAGAAAGAACAGGTTTTCATAGACAACAAGGGAAGTGAAGTTCTGCCATACTGTGGGACAAAACCCTTGAAAAGTTACTAGATGAGTTTTTATTGAAGTTGTATAACGCTCTCTCACACACACACACACACACACACACACACACACACGCACACACACACACTATGACTCCAAAAATGTTGTGGGCTGGCCAGCAGTCGGTCTGGGAGAGATAACACAGCTGTCCTAGAGATCACCCTAGAATATTCTGACAACATTCTAATCATGAACCACTTTCATAATCCATCTCATTAGTTTGGGCTTTATTGAATGTCTGTGCACTAAGGCTGGATTCAAAATGCCAGTGCCAATGTGTGCCAGAATAAAATGAGGGCTCATGCCAACGTAATAGTCATATGACTAGTCTTAGAGTCTGTTCGCCATTACACAGTCAACCTATTAGGAGAGGTCAAAGACAAGGAAAGGAACAATGCACCAAAGGTATCAACACCAAACAAATCATTCACACACTTTCTCCTGTTGTAACCTCACAATGACATCCAGATTGTCAACAAGCATTGCATCATCCACCACTGTCAATGATTACCAAAAGCAAGAAGTGGTAGACTGGCTTTGCAGATTTAACGTGTAACCTTTTGTTCCCCCTGTTGCTGCTCATGTGCAGTGCATTTGACATGTCAGAAGTCACTGTTTGTATTAGTTCATGAAACAATCCCCCTGAAAGCATTTGTGTTTTCTTTACCATCAACGGCCAAAGCTATGACCTCACTGCTGACCCAATCAGATGCCTAAAAGACATCCTCAAAGCGGCCATTGTTTGAGACGGTGACAAAAAAACAATTACGATAACCCCTTCCTTGTGAAAACAAATTTCCTTAGCCAAACTTTCACTTCACTCAAAAAAAAAACAACACTTTGATTGCAACTGCAGAATTTTCTGTTTTCTGGCTTGTTCCGATCACCACTCAGCTAATTCCAATCGCAGCGCTGATTAACGACTCTACAAGTAGGAGAGCACACACACTTAATTACAGTGGAAACGCAAACACTCTAGCTTCCTGGAAACCTCCTCAGCCTTGCCCGGGCCCACACCGCAGGCACCCTTACTTTGAAAGTGGAGCGGGGCCCACAGCCAGTGCCCGCAGTCACATTCACCATTCCAGACGGACCTCATTTGAAATGTGCAGCCTCCATCTTGCTGAGTTGTCAGGGTGAAGTCACCGTTGGCTGGCTGTGTTTTGACGTCTTGTTGACAAGGCAGACGGTCAGGTCTCGCTGTAGCTAAATAGTTATGCGTAAGTGTGCGTGTCTGCGTACCTGTGGTGCGTGATTCTGCTCAGAAGCCAAGAGTCCTGCACTAACTCGCCACCACAGGCTCTTACACTCTGAGATCCCCGGTGGTGAGCAGAACGAATGTCCACCAATGTGACACACAGACAGACAGACAGACACAAAGACTGACACAAAATGACAGCAAGCGTAGTCAGGCGGATGGGGCCCCTGCTTCTATTATGGGGTCCTCCTATTTTAAGCGGGGCGTTGGGTGAGAGGGCCTGGCCTCCTAATGGCCGGTGATAAAGGAGATCACCCTGGTCAAAGGACCTCTGGCCCCGCGGGCTATCTGGAGGGACAGGAACAGCACGCGGGACCAGCAGCAACAGAACAGCAAGACAGGGGCTCTGGAAATCAACAAGCTATTTCTCTGTCCAGATCATCCCATTATGCCTGTTACAGTGTGATTGTGAATCCTATTCCCACATAATAATAATAATAATAAAGATGTTTTTGATGTAATTTAACATCACAGAATGACCAAATTAACAACGGGGGAGAGACATGGTAGTCTCCTCGAGCACAAGACATATGGACTGACAACTCCATGGTGACTTTTCTTTCATTTGGGAGTAACAACTGTCACTACAACGCCTTCACAAAGTAGATCACACTTGGCTATCACAGCTTAAGAGTGAGACGTATTGCTCAGTAATCCAAAGCAGGGGAGTTCTGGAGGACTGTAGATGTGTGTTTGAGGGTGTGTGTTAAGCGTGCACATGCCATCTGAAAAGGTGTGAGGGCGTTAGAAGAAAAGGCCACAAACATTTAACCTCACGACATACCCCTGGTGAGGCGCACTGCATGTTCCTCCCATGCTTAGTACTAGTGTCTTTGAGACTGTGTGTGTGTGTGTGTGTGTGTGTGTGTGTGTGTGTGTGTGGCGTACAGTTCACAAACCAAAACAATAATGACTGTAGTATTTGGCTTGTATCAAACCACAGCATTAATACCTGCTGTGTCAGAGCCCATACTGACTGACATGGTAAGGAACCCTTTATAATGCTCACCCTCCATTGTGTCCTCACAGTTCTGGTTGAAGTTCTCATAGGAGTCCCAGCGGATGAGAGGATCCTGGGTATTGTAGTCCACTGAGACACTGGGTCCGTTCTCTAGGTGGTCCATACCTAGACCAGAAGTACGTGCAAGAAGATAGCACAAGTAAATATGGTCTCACTGTGGACTGAATGGACTCAGCAGTGGGAAAGGGTAGTTCCAAAGTGTGAGGTAAAATGGATGAATCTTTCAAAATGGCTGCCTATCAGTGGATGCTCACCATGTATCTTCTCTGGGCAGAAGGAGAAAACAAACTCCACCTTTCCATACTCTGGGAACCTCTCATCTGATGGGAGAAGAACGACAGCCATGTTTACACACAGAGAGATCGGATTTACTGAATCACCATCCACCCATTGAAATGTGGATTACCCTCACACAACCACGTAGGGAGTTTACAAGTGACAGAATATGACTTCAAAAAAATCTATTTGGAAAAGAAAGATATGAATACAAACAAATTGTCTAAGTAGCACATGGGCAAGTCATAGTCTTTTTAAGCATATTGATGAGCAATTAGTGGAGGTTGATCAAACTGGACTTTTATATAGGTCAAGGGCTTATTATTGAAGTGCCAGGTTGTAAAAAGATAACATAAACAGAAAAAATAGACTAAGAACATAGAAGAGTATTTGGAGATACATTATATTAATAATTTTAGTAACGACAACACAATCATATAAAATAGCTCTAGAAAAAAAGGCCACATGTTCCAATACAGAATGTCATATTGAATGTTTTGAAGATAACATGAAATATAACAGGAGGTTTAGGAGAATCCATAGACTAAGTTTCTTACCTTTGAACGTTTCATCAAGGTCCTCCTTTCCAAAGACGATCCCCAGGTCATGCACGGCACAGGTATGGAACTGCACCCGGAAGATAACGTCTCGGGACGGGCTTCGGAAACGCTTGTGGTAGCACTTGAGCTGCGGGGGGAGGGGGCAGAGAGAGGCTCAGTCAGCTCAGCTAGGCCACCAGGGGCATACCTCCAAGTCCCATGCATTTGCCTAAGGACCATTCATATGCTGAATGTTAAACACTGAACTCAACTCCAAAACACTGAATATGGACTTCTGGATCACTTACACAATAACAAAGACAATACTTTAGGCACAGCCGTCAAGGAGAAAGTCAATGACGTTTTGGAAAGTGACTATGAGTAAAAAAAAAATAACTCAAAACATTTGAGCCCTAAAGAAAAGGAAATGAAACGGCTTCAACTTTCATTGTTACCGCACTCTCAACGTAAAGTGAACGCAACACGCTCCAGAACTAAGAAAAGCTTTTGCAGTTTGTCATTTTGATTCACGGTCTATTCACAGGCTATGTCAGCGTGTTGGCTCCGGGCTAGAGAAAGCCGTTTACCTCTTTATGTATACAGTATATATAACCCAGTGACTGTATGGCCCGAACCCCTGAACGAAGGCATTATTATCCAGACCATTGCTTTTCCACACAAGCCTTATAAAGCCTATTCTGGAAGCTCTTGACTTTCTCCCCTGCCACGCCTCTATGTGGAGAGGTGCTGCTCAGGGCCTTAGCAAGGACCTCCCATCTACATGCAGCAAAGGGAGGATTAGCATGTAGCTCTACCCCGGCTTCATGCGGCAAAGGGAGGATTAGCATGTAGCTCTACCCCGGCTACATGCAGCAAAGGGAGGATTAACATGTAGCTCTATCCTGGCTACATGCTGCTCGCACAATGACACCCCAGACTGTGTAGAGTGGAATAAGATAAAGATGGGACCACAGGAGTCACACACACCTTAGTGAGGTACTTCGAGAGCCTCACATACTGTTCGCATATTCACCAGGGTCACAATGAGAAATGTGATGTAAACAAAGTTTCCAACACTGTCAAAATATATTGAAAAAACAGTTTTTTTATAGTAGCATAAAGCTACGGTTTGCACAACGACTAGCCCTTTTGTACGGCGTTATTGAAATACTCTGTCATGGTCACACAATGTCCACACCTCAGAGAGGGTTTCCTCTCAGCTCTTTGAATATAGCAGACCTCGGCAGACAACCACACTGTCAGCAGAGTGCATTAGTCTTCCTCTGTATAGCCCAGGAGATATACTATGGACGCCAAAACGGAACTGTCGCTAGGTAAGTGCTGCTCTTATTGTTTTCCACTGCGTGAATTAGCCCTCAGGGCCCATCAAAAACAACACCAAGATGAAACTGAATCAAAGGTTGCAGAACACTTTGTTGTTTTATGCATGAGCACAAGAAAATAATGCTCTTATTGTGAAAACTTTGTCTTATACAAAAAAGTGTGGGAATCAAATTCTTTTGTTGTAGTTGTTTAGTTAGTTTTTTTTTTTATAGTTGTCAAACTACAGCATAATCTTTAGCCAAGGTACAACCTTTATCTTATGAAACAGCAATGTGTATCCTAAAGGGTCAAACACAATGGTGCTGCATGTAGAACTAACCCTGGATTGATTCAAACACTAGGGCTGACAACGCCATGGAGCAAAGTCCTCCCCATCCCAGCCTCGCAAAGCCACTTCTGAACATGTTGTACGTGTTTGTTTGACTTGGCTGAACCCTCGGGAGCAGGTTTGTTATGAGGGGTAGGGAATCGCTGCAACTCTTACCAGAACATCTCCTTTCAGGAGCAGCCCGGGCTCGATCGTGATGCAGATGCTCGTCTGACCGTCGCCCTGGACGTTACTGCGAACGCAAACAGAGACAGAATATGTTGGTCTGGTGCTTGGCGTCACAAGTGGTCAATCAAAGGTAAAGGCATTCGTGTCTGAAATGAACAGTATCAACGCGTAACAAACCAAAGAATACATCATTTACTTTGAGTGGAAGACGATAAAAGCACCTTGCAGCCATTCAGTATCTACACTGTCTTCATTTCCTCAATTCCTTTGTGCTTATTTAGAGATGCCTCCATTACACCCCCAGTGGGCGCGGTTCATGTGGCTATAGGACTACATGGTGAGAATTTAATGATGTTTCTGATGCTCCAGTTACAGCACGTCAGTCTCTGTTCTGGTCAGTAGAGCTCAGGTATGATTGTCCTGCATGCTCGCCTGACCGGAAGAGACAGATCAAAGGACTGCAGAGCCGTACTGCCGGTCATGGGAGAGAACGAGGGATGAGAAAGGAATGTGAAAATAAGACTTTACACGAGAGGAAGGTGGGAAGCGGGGAGAGGGGCATGGTGGACTGTTTGACTCTTTATCTAACTCTCACATGTTATACAAGTAGTCACATACACACACACACACACACATACACACACAGTATATTACACAGACACATGTACACACAGACACGGTGTATTACACAGTCACACACACAGACACAGTGTATTACACAGTCACACACACACACACACACACACACACACACACACACACACACACACACACACACACACACACACACACACATACACACACACAGTGTATTACACAGTCACATATACAAACAGTGTGACCTGTGTCTACCTCTTTCCTAAGCAGAAAACCCTGTAACATGCATTGGCTCTGTGAACAATCAAAGTCATATTCTATCACTAGCAGGGAGAAGCCATGTGGGTAGAGGTAACAGCAGAGCAGAAACAGCGGAAAACAGAGGGATCGCCGGGAGGCACAGGAGGGAAGACAGGAAGGAGGCAAGGGGAGGGGGAGGCGGCGGTCACATGAGCAGCACACTGGATGCCCGCCGTACCTGTCTGCAGGCACGCCTGCTCTCCTCTGGGCTCCCAGCACGCTACAAAGTCATCTAATCCATCACTTCCTGCCGGGGCCCGGGGAGCTGCAGCGAGCCAGGCCCAGCGAGGGCCCCCCCATCCCCCCAGCCCACCCCGGGGTGTCCGAACAGATGCCCGTCTGTTTGTTTCACTTCTCCTCCGGTTACTAATCACACAGCTACCCATCCTCACATCTGAAGCAGTGGGGAAAGGAGAGCTGTGGCTGGGGAGGCTAGCCAAACACAGGGCCTCACGTGGCAAAGGCCACACAATGCATGTGTGTGTAGGAGTGTGTGTATGGGACGGCGGGAAGGGATATGGCAGAGAAAAACAGGTCTGGAAATGTAAAGCCGTTTCAAAATCTGTTATCTCAGGAATCCGACCATTGCACTGTTACCTGCGTGTTTATATGTAAGTGTGTGTGTGTGTGTGTGTGTGTGTGTGTGCGTGTGTGTTTGTGTGTGTGAGAGAGAGTCTCTTCAGGACTTACTAGATCCCCGATGTATAGACTGGCTGCATGGCTTGGTAGATCTTCAGAAAAGGACGACAACCTGAAAAACAAAGTTGTGATCTTGACTACTAACTTCAATAACGTCATTATGGACGTTTTACCTGTACTAAATATAAGCCTATCGCCTTTGGATGGGTCTGCTTCTTTGCGTGAGTGTGTGTGAACGTGTTTCTGTTTTTGTTATCACATGTGTGTCGGTGTGTGGAAGTGTGTGTCGGCGTGTGTGTCGGCGTGTGTGTGGCGCTGTGTGTGTCGTGTGTCGGTGTGTGTCGGTGTGTGCCAGTGTGTGTGTTTGTGTGTGTGGCGCTGTGTGTGTCACTGTGTGTGTCGGTGTGTGGCGTTGTGTGTCAGTGTGTGGCGGTCTGTGTCAGAGTGTGTCAGTGTGTGTCTGTGTGTGTCAGTGTATGTCAGTGTGTGTCGGTGTGTGCGTGTAGCTCTGGATAGCGTGGGCTCACCTCCTTTGGACTCAAAGTTGGGGATGCCGTGCATGATGACGTGGTGCAGGAACAGAGGCTTGTTGTTGATCTTGATGTGTCCGGAGAGGAGCCCACTGAAGTACTGCACATACCTGATAGCGGGAACGGCGGGATTATCACACAGCATCCAAAACAAATTCTGCTGCCGCTGCTGTTATGTACACACGGCATGATCTGGAGACGTACCCTCTACCCAGGGGCACGCCAGTGAACAATGATACGTTATATAATCAAAGAACATTCCTGGAAATTCAGACACAAGATTTCTAATGAGATATTTGACCCAAACAGCAATAACATAGGTCACAGAAAGACCTTTGAAAGAGTAAGTCTTATGTTTTCCAAGGAGTTTATTTAACATGCAGTATGAACTTCCACCAGGAAAGGGGCGAAACGGTACCATAAGGCCATTTGTTTTCAAAGTGGGCGAGTTCATCCCGGGGTCATACTTAGAACCCCCCCCCCCCCCCCGAAAACTAGAAGTGTAGGAAAACTGACCTTTTCTGTGACGGCTGACTCACAGGAAGTACTTTGTCTTCATAAAAGCGCTTCATGGCGAACCTGTCCAAAGCCTGGTCCGCACTGCATTCCAACAAACGTACGGTTAGGACATACAGCGATGACTGATACACACACACACACACACACACACACACACACACACACACACACACACACAAAGATACAAACGAACACAAGCACAGAACAAACCCCAAAACCCAAGTCATTGAATATTGAACTGATGTCATTGTTGGAGCCTCTAGAAACATTGTGGCTTGCATACCTGGCAACTAAACAATGGATGGGGGTCAGGTCAGGACCAGGCTAATGTAATAATGTAGCTAGCGGCTGCTACGGTGGTTCCAGGGAGGCTTGGTAAACCACACCGGCGTGGGTGAAGGCCCA
Organism: Galaxias olidus; assembly: GCA_026901105.3. Lineage (NCBI taxonomy): Eukaryota > Metazoa > Chordata > Actinopteri > Galaxiiformes > Galaxiidae > Galaxias > Galaxias olidus. Next base: position 119,175 of record JAPMUY010005074.1, on the reverse strand, counting down.
GCCCACCGCAGGGAGAGACAAGGGAGCCTGATCGGATGACTCATCCCGCTAAGGGCTACTTTTGACTTTCTAACATCAACATGTTGCTCGTTCATTTTTAGCCTTGTGCTACTTTCAGGTTATCGGACCTTCGTCTTGGTCACTCTCTCTCACACCCCTTATCTCTCTCTTCCTCTCTCTCTCTCGCCTTTCTCTGATACACACTGTACAGTTCCCATGCTTACCTGGCTGATATGTTGCTGTAGTGCATGTACGCTGCCACCACCACTCCCGCCCTGCCTCGATTGCCCTGAAAAACACAGGGTCAACATGTTGTGATAGATTGTCGAGGTGGTTGACTTTGGCCTCATTGTTCTCCATTTTGTTTTGTGTCACACGCAGTAACGCATGGCCTAGAAACAGGGTAATGAAACATATCAACACATTATAGTATCATAATATTATTATTACAATTTTAGTGCTAGGATGTTCAGTATAGGAAAGCAATCAATTCAAAGTGTAAATGTTGAGAATGAACGTCAAAAGATGGCCATAAATAAACATCCCAACAGCATTGTTAACAACACTGTAAGCATATAGCGTACACACTGAAATATAGATATTTTCCAATACACTATTTTTGTAAACTAAATGGTGCATGAAGCAGTCAAGAGCCAAGGAGCCAAGCAGTCAAAGCAAGGATATGAGTTATGTTACTATTGAACCCTGGCTACTTCTCTTAGCCCGCAACACCACCAAAACCAATACCAGCGGTTACCATAGCGACGGCTTGTTTGTTACTTCTTTGTGGGAACTTTAAGAGGAGCTCATGATGTGCCGCGTAAAGAAGACCCGCACGCCATCCAGCCAACGCGCACCAACGACTAATCCTTCATCGGGTCGGATCCCCTTTCCTGCCTTTGAACCCTCGGCTGGGCCCAGTGTGAAAGCTCTCTCAGGGCTCACTTTGACACGGTGTCACAGGGAACAGGGAAGGAGGTACGCCGGGAGACAACTCCAGTAAAAGCAATCTTTGCTCCTTCTCCCTTTCCCTCTGGTTATTAATCCCTCCATAACTCACTCCTTAACTCGGTGATCCCAAACACACATCCTAACACGCACGTACGTTCACAAGCTCACGCACAGACACACAGATACAAACGAACACACACACATGCACACAAACACACACACACACACACACACACACACACACAAACACACACACCGTAAAAGACACTGAACAGGCGAGGACGCCCTCTGCTGCCTGAATCAAATAAATGGTGTACGTAAAATAACAACAAAGACGTTCAAGTCTCAATAAATAAACAATACATTATTTCATATACAAAACTATCCATTTGCACACCTTGCCTTGTTGTTATGCATGTTTCAGTCTGTCATTCTGTCTCACCTTGTTGTGAATGACCACTACGTTATGCATGTTTCAGTCTGAGTCTCTCTGTCTCACCTTGTTGTGAATGACCACTACGTTATGCATGTTTCAGTCTGAGTCTCTCTGTCTCACCTTGTTGTGAATGACCACTACGTTATGCATGTTTCAGTGTGAATCTCTGTCTCACCTTGTTGTGAATGACCACTACGTTATGCATGTTTCAGTGTGAATCTCTGTCTCACCTTGTTGTGAATGACCACTACGTTATGCATGTTTCAGTCTGAGTCTGTCTCACCTTGTTGTGAATGACCACTACGTTATGCATGTTTCAGTCTGAGTCTGTCTCACCTTGTTGTGAATGACCACTACATTGTGGCTGTCAGCGCTCAGCCAGGTATCCATGGCCTTGCAGATGCTGCAGATCTTGTCCAAGGCCGGGGCATGGTGGTCAGGCCAGCCAAAATCCAACACCTGCCGACAGACAGACACAAACACAACCGGACAGACGGACAAACAGACGAACATTAGGACAGATGGGGAGAGAGGGAGAGAAAGAGAGAAAGAGAAACCGATAGGAGAGGGCAAACAGACCAAGAGTGACCCATCATCAGTGGTTATTACTATTCTCTAAGACGCACCATTGTCAATGATGTTTATGACAGTCCATACAATTGACTTTGAAGGCACTCTCATTCTTCTGTAAGTATTTCAGAAACGGATACAGCAGCTCACCAGCTAGTCAGATTTACCTTTGGATTGAGCTGGTTAATGTCACATCGTTTCTCACTGAGGTTGAAGAGCTGGGGAAAGACATCAATCAAGATGTTATTGATCTGGTACCTTAATGGTGGTTCCAGCAACACAATGACTACTGTGGTTGAAAACTTATCACATAAAACTCTCCTGTTGTATAACTGATCACTTACCAGGTAGAGCATAGTGATAAACTATCCTGCTGAATAACTGATTCCTGACGAGGTAGTTGTAGAGCATGGTGATCAACTACCCTGCTGTATAACTTATCCCTGACCAGGTAGTGGTAGATCATGGTAATAAACTATCCTGCTGAATAACTGATCCCTGACCAGGTAGTGGTACAGCATAGTGATAAACTATTCTATTGTAGAACTGATCCCTGACTAGGCAGTGGTACAGCATAGTGATAAACTATCCTGTTGAATAACTGATCCCTAAACAGATAGTGGTACAGCATAGTGATCAACTATCCTGTTGCTAAACTGATCACTGACCAGGTAGTGGTCTCCGTGTTTGGAGCGCAGCATGGAGGCCACCTCGCGCAGGTTGGCGGAGTAGCTCTGCTCCTCCACAGAGCTGGGGAAGGAGACAGAGATGATCCTCTCGGTGATGTAGACCAGGTCCACCTCGTAGCTCTCCTCCGGGGCCGCCTGCAGCAGACTCACACTCCTGGGAGAGAGGGGGAGAGGACACACAGTCAGCGGGCTGACACTGTCTATTTCCTAAAGGCCTCAGGCCGGGGGGGTATTTGTGAGTCTGAGAGCGGACATGAGAGAGAGAGGACAGTGCAGACTGACGAGAAGAGAAAGTGGGACTGGTATGAACGGAGCGCTGGAGTGATTGGGTTACAGATATTAGTTTGACCATTCCCAGACTGGCAAATTACATAAATGCATAGTCACGGCTTGGAGCGGAGAGCCATAGTTAGCTAAAACACGACACCCCCCCCCCCTTTAGGAGCCAGCCTGAACACAGTGTATCCAACACCAAATGCCCTTATATGGTGCTTAGCGGCCACCTCACCAATCGGTTTCTGCATCGCACTCGGTGAGGACATGACATCACTAAATCACTCGGCGGGATTGCGGCTGCCGCCAGAAAGTGGTCTACTCTCCGCCGCGTGTGTTTGCTCCGCTCGGCCCGACTCGGAGAAAACACAACGGGAGGAGAGACTGGCTCGAACAAAGCAGATATGAAAACAGCCAAAGTATCCGTGGCGAGCGCGTGGCGCCATTATGCCAGACCGCTGTTTCATCGTCAGCCTGGGATGAGGGACGTTTAGGCCTCAGCCCGTACTCAACACTGCCCCGTTCCAACACAGGAGGGACAGCGAGACAGAGAGACACAGAGGGAGGAGGACAGAGAGAGACAGGGAGAGGAGGACAGAGAGACAGAGAGGAGGAGGACAGATAGAGACAGAGAGAGGAGGACAGAGAGAGACAGAGAGGAGGAGGACAGATAGAGACAGAGAGAGGAGGACAGATAGAGACAGCGAGAGGAGGACAGAGAGAGACAGAGAGAGGAGGACAAAGAGAAACAGAGAGAGGAGGACAGAGAGACAGAGAGAGGACAGAGGGAGACAGAGAGAGGAGGACAGAGAGAGACAGAGAGAGGAGGACAGAGAGACAGAGAGAGGACAGAGGGAGACAGAGAGGAGGACAGAGAGAGAGAGAGAGGACAGAGAGAGACTGAGGAGGACAGAGAGAGGACAGAGAGAGGAGGACAGAGAGACAGAGAGAGGACAGACAGAGACAGAGAGAGGACAGAGAGACAGAGGAGGACAGAGAGAGGACGGAGAGAGACAGAGGAGGACAGAGAGAGGACAGAGAGAGGAGGACAGAGAGACAGCGAGGAAGACAGAGAGAGGAAGAGGGGAAGATAGAGGACCAACACGAGCAAAAGGAAAGGAAGAACGGCACACAAGCCACAAACAAATATACAAACAATTGTATGTGGGAAATGAGAGTTGGAGAGAGAGAGTAAGCAGGACTGAGTGGGATAAGGAGAGGTGTGTGTGTGTGTGTGTGTGTGTGTGTGTGTGTGTGTGTGTGTGTGTGTGTGTGTGTGTGTGTGTGTGTGTGTATAAAGAGAGTAAGGGGGACGGAGAGGGGTCAGGAGAGGTGTGTGTGTGTGTGTGTGTGTGTGTGTGTGTGTGTGCGTGTGTTTGTGTATGTGTCAGAGAGCCTTGAATCAGCCCCCCAGCAGCTCAGCAAACCATCTGGAGAATATTTCCCACATGAGGCAACTCTGAGTAACATATAGAGAACATTAGTCTGTGAATGGGAGTAATCCAGCTTTACAGGACAAACATGCCTTTTATTTTACACCACTGTGGGAGATGCTTACTGGAACTAGGATAGACAGGGCCTTTGAGGTCTCTTAGGCATATACATACTGTATTTATATATATACACACACGTGTCCTGAGATGTACTACACGGTGTGATGTACAGTTCAACTATGGGCTACAATGGACAACAGAAATAAAACGAATTCTAATGGTACCCGTGACTCACTAACAGCTAAGGGACGAAAGCGGGAATTCTCAAATTGCTCACAATTGCTCAAAAATAAGCCATTGGTTTTTCCTTTTTTCAAACTCTGGTCTGATAGTCCCTGCGTGTCGGACTAAAAGGAGCAGCAAGTCAGTGTGTATTGGACTTAAAAGGAGCCGCAGCAAACAGACGCCTTTGATCTGTTAGAGGTCTTCATGAAGGAGAAGGTCTAAAAGTAAAACAGTAATGTTCTATCATCAGAGAACGTGTTCCTACCTCGAAGGTCTGCGTCGGGACTCCATACTCTTGGAGGACTTTGTCGATCCCTGGAACAAGAAGAGCATGCAAACGTTATGGCCATAAATAGACATGAATGGTAACCGTAAGCAGGATCATCATAACATTTCCATAAACCCTTGTTGTAACGGTAATTGTTACATTCCAAACTAAACTCAAAGGCTAATCAATGAGACTAAACAGGTTTGACTTGGCTTCCTCATGGTCACCCCAGAGGGGGTCAAAGGTCACGTGAGCTCTCAGCTCAAAAACATTTCTTTCGAATAACAACCATGTTTTGTCTTCTTCTTTTTCTTTATGCCGGACATATTCACCCAGTCTTTTTGTTTCTAAACTGCAGCTCTGATCAAACTCCCTGTCCCTCTCTGATTAGTGCCCTACAGGCCACTCTGTTCAGCCCTCTTACAGCTCCAACGGAGGCCGCCACATGTGGTGGAGGCCAGTTGTGAGGACACAGAGGGTAGTCTCACACACACACACACACACACACACACACACACACACACACACACACACACACACACATACATCTGGGTCCTGGTGTAAACCCTTCAACATGTTGCGGCGGGCACCCGAGTGCGGGGAGAGTCGCCGGAGGAAGACAAAGATGAATGAGTGAGTCCAGAGAGGAAGGAGGAGGGAAGGGAGAGACTTCTACCAGTCCTTTCATTCTTTCCTCCTTTAACAACTCTTTCAGTCTCTCTAATTGTCCGTCCCAGTCCAGAGCATTGGCCTGATCCCTTCCACGTCCTACGTAATGGTGCTTAAGCTGCTGAAACTGCTCTCAGGCCTCGCTGTTGTGCATTGCGGCTTCAAATCAAAAAGGAGAGAAAACCTTGAAAAGAGCAGGGACGTCAGCCTTGTTGGACAATCACTTTCAAGAGACATAAACTATGAAGGCTCACTAAGCGCAAACACTCCTGTGACTTAGCAGCAGAAAGTTGAGGGAGATGTTATGACAGATGTACAGGGGGAAACAGACGTGTAGTAAATGCTTCTTCTTCGTTTTGTTTCATCAAACCATTCTACTCGAGTGAAAACGCAAACCTTTGGGTGATTAAAGTCCTAAGGCTCAAAGCTGAATGGAACCCTCCCATGCCATCTGTACTAGAAGGGAGTCCAGACATCAGTGTGTTTCCTGCTGCGTTTTCCTACAGTGCTGTACAGGACACTTGTTGCTGAAGCCTGCGTAGACAGTGAACATGTGATCATGTGCAGTGTGAGCAGAGGGCACAGATAGTGATGGCACGAGACAGCTCCGTCGCCACACTGTTTACGTGAGCTTGCCCTCTTCCCGGGAATGAATTCCCCCAGGTCATTATCCAAATACGGGAGCATAGTTCTTAGCCAACGTGACTTGGGAAACTGATACATCTAAAAACAGAACCTTTTCCCAAATTAAGGCAAGTTTACGTGACGAACTCGATGGGAACGCCTAGTCATTTATTTCTGAATGCACTTTTCCCCCAACAATGAATATGTCTCAAAAAAGGTGACACAACCGCTTGATTTATTTGAAAAATATTTAGTATTTACATAAACTAAATGTATTCTGATGAAAAAAACAGAGTCTTTGAGTGCAACAAAGGAGGAACTCTAACTGAATGAAGTCAAGGTTAGAATTCACTTAACTGTGTGCAGCATAATAAATCTCCTCCTACCCTAATGCACATCTCAAGCAGACCTTTGGAGGAGAGGGGGGAGGTAAGCAGCGCAGGGGGAAGTCTTTGAGTGGGGGGTCTGCCGCCCTGA
>JAPMUY010005074.1:95000-110000 GCA_026901105.3 Galaxias olidus | reverse complement strand
CCAGAAAAACATGCAAACAGCTGGATGCACTCCCGTCCCGATGGGGACTCCCACAGAGCTCTGAGAAGTCTTAAAATAGAAACACACAGCCATACAGCTCAGAGATCAGCAGCTCTGCTTTACGGGCTGGAGACCACGGGCTAGACACGGAGCTTTCTACTGCTCAGAGATCAGTAGCTCTGCTTAGCTGGCTAGAGCCCACGGAGACAGAGCTTTCTACAGCTGAGAGAGATGATGAGCGGTTACGGAGGTGACACTGTAAGCAGAATGTTTGGGCGTGCCACTAAAACAGCCGAGAGGAAATGCCCGAAACACACACACACACACACACACACACACACACACACACACACACACACACACACACACACACACACACACACACCACACACAAAGCGTGACTTGGTGTAATGAAGGATTTTTGTGGGGATCGCGAATGTGGATCCAACCGTCAAATCTGCAATGTGAAACTTCCCATCTCAGACGAAATAAGACTGGGTTCTAACCCAAAGGAAGTGTGTCACAGGCTCTCTATGCTAACTGCTACCCTATTGAGAACCCATCAGCGGCTCTGCACTGCTGGGACCAGAACATAAACACACATGCATGCTGCTCACTTAGCAACCAACAAACATTCAAGTACAACACCAAGTAATGCAAACTGAAATAGTGGTAGAGCAAACGGCAGCTATGTTTGTGTGTGTGTGTGTGTGTGTGTGTGTGTGTGTGTTTTTGTGTGTATGTGTGTGTGTGTGTGTGTGTCACACAGTTCCTTGAGGTTGCAACCATACATGGAACTGAGCAGAGGAGTTTTTCCTTGAATCATACTGTTACTCACACACAGCTGTCTACTAGTGGAATGGGGGTTCAAGTTCTTTAAAGCCATAGTGACGCTATCTATGAAACCATTGCAGAAATGTGTCTGCTTTGAGAAAAGAAAATGCTATGCTAAGGTTACCGGACATTATAATATACTGTGGCCCTAGAAGGTTCCTCGGCATGTATAATGTACATGCCATAATTATATAAACACATATATGAGAAGCTCCAATACACAATACAAAAACACACATAAAAAAAAAGCCAAGTAGGAGCTCCAACTCACCATGGTCTCTACATGTTTGAGAGGAATGTCGTTTCCTGAAGCCTGCAGGTGGAGAGAGACAGACACAGGAGAAATGGAGGGTGAGAACACATTTTATAGACTCTATGGTGCAATTCCTCACACCCCAGCGAGCTCAACCTTCCAGTGTAAACAGTGTCCATCGAAAGACACAAAGAACGGACCATAAATACATAAAAGCAGTGTGGCCGAGCAGACCTCAAAGATTATCAGTACTGTAAACAGTTCTTTTAACAGAACAGAATACTTGTTATGTAAACCTTCTGATGTTGACGTTGAATAATAATGCTGTTTGACGTTGAAGTTTAATAACAATGTATACAAAATATAGGTGTGCCATATCCTCGAGTGTGGACCAAAAGACCAAACGACAGCCTCCACTAGGGTCTACATGCAACGTTTCTCCTCCTGGACCAAACGACAGCCTCCACTAGGGTCTACATGCAACGTTTCTCCTCCTGGACCAAACGACAGCCTCCACTAGGGTCTACATGCAACGTTTCTCCTCCTGGACCAAACGACAGCCTCCACTAGGGTCTACATGCAACGTTTCTCCTCCTGGACCAAACGACAGCCTCCACTAGGGTCTACATGCAACGTTTCTCCTCCTGGACCAAACGACAGCCTCCACTAGGGTCTACATGCAACGTTTCTCCTCCTGGACCAAACGACAGCCTCCACTAGGGTCTACATGCAACGTTTCTCCTCCTGGACCAAACGACAGCCTCCACTAGGGTCTACATGCAACGTTTCTCCTCCTGGACCAAACGACAGCCTCCACTAGGGTCTACATGCAACGTTTCTCCTCCTGGACCAAACGACAGCCTCCACTAGGGTCTACATGCAACGTTTCTCCTCCTGGACCAAACGACAGCCTCCACTAGGGTCTACATGCAACGTTTCTCCTCCTGGACCAAACGACAGCCTCCACTAGGGTCTACATGCAACGTTTCTCCTCCTGGACCAAACGACAGCCTCCACTAGGGTCTACATGCAACGTTTCTCCTCCTGGACCAAACGACAGCCTCCACTAGGGTCTACATGCAACGTTTCTCCTCCTGGACCAAACGACAGCCTCCACTAGGGTCTACATGCAACGTTTCTCCTCCTGGACCAAACGACAGCCTCCACTAGGGTCTACATGCAACGTTTCTCCTCCTGGACCAAACGACAGCCTCCACTAGGGTCTACATGCAACGTTTCTCCTCCTGGGGTAAATACAGACTAAAGCCAGGTTCAAAGAGTGCAACAGGGAGGATTTGACGAGGTGATTTCTAACAAATGTGGATAATTTATTTGGAGTTATGAAATTGGAAGAGAACTGAACAATACACATAGCGTTCTCCAACTGTCAGTAACGGCATGCCAAGTTATTTCTAAGGGCAGGAGGGGAAAAAGGTCTACTACGTCCAGAGAGAAACGCAGTAGGACAGGGGAAGCGCACACAAACATACATACACATACTTAGATGTGATCCATGATATCCAAATAGGATATTGGTTCAAGTTTAAGAGTCAAACCATAAAAGTACATTTGTATTATGAAATAAGTCACTTTCATAAAGAAGTTAATCATGACGCCAGCTAGCCCTTCTGTGTCGGTAGATACTCGTCTGTCACTGCTCTGACTTACATATACATAATGTACAAGCCATATTTCAATGCAAAGGTTCCCTAGTGTAAATTACAATGTAGCAGTAGGGATCCCAAAATAAACCACATGGCACCGCCTTCTCCACTGTCACACAGACCGAGAAGAGAGAGAGAGTGGGGTAGAAAGAAAGATGGATGGATGAATGGATGGATGGATGAAGTTGTGCTGCGTTCATTTGTTTTTGTTAATTGGTGTTTGTATGTACAGTATGGCTGTGTGTTACATAAACAATTCCATGAAGTAGACACACACACACATCATTTAAACAACAGAAGAGTGATTCTTTCTGCTGAGGAGATGTGTATGTTCAGAAGGCCCAGTTGTTCGATCTCTCGTCTGCGTTATGCTGAGCTGGGTCTGTATATTTGTAGCATGGCCAAATATTTTACCCATGGCCATTTTCTCTCCAAAACAGCATTCTACACACTCACAAACATGCACACACGCACACACACACACACACACACACACACACACACACAAACAGAAACACATGCACACACACACACACACACACACACACACACGTATATCTAAACAAACTGATCCCATAACTAACTGCAAAGGAGCTAACCCTATCGCCAACCTTGTTAATTCAGCTGCTCTTCCTCTTACACCTTTAGCAGATCTAGCCACATGACAAACAAACGTACCTGTTTGATCTGAGATGACTGACTGCACATTTACCATACAGGCTCTCTCTACAGCAAGAGGAAATAGTTTAATATGTTGTCTAGGCATCTGCCCGTCTAGATACACATTAGACCACTGGCTCTTTTCATCAAGCCCACCTCCTGTAATTCCACTAAAACACTATCTCCGTAGGGTTGTCCCAAGACCAGCCCGCTGATGAACTGAGCAGGCCCAAGAGGAAAGGTAGCATGGCAGGGAGTTTCCCTCAGCTGGGGCACCAATATAGCCAAACAGAGGCTCCTTGATAATGACACAGCGCTAAATATAAAACAAGGCACCACTCATTTGGAGCCCATGGGACCTGGAACACGGCTAAGATGAGCAGTGTGCGTGTCTCCATAACTGTGTTAGTGTCTGTGTGTGGTTGTGTGTGTGTGTGTGTGTGTGTGTGTATGAGGCAATGTTTGCATGTGAATATACTTATCGAGTGTGTCTGTGGTGAGTGTGTGTGTGTGTGTGTGTGTGTGTGTGTGTGTGTGTGTGTGTGTGTGTGTGTGTGCGTGCGTGTTAGTGTGTGAGCCCTATGGTTTGGTCAGTCTGGACAGTCCTGGGTTGAGTCAGCCCTGTGGGTGTACGCTGCCACTCTCAGTCCTCCCTCTTTTCTTTTCTCCCTCGTTCCTTCTCTTCCTCTCTTCCTCCATCACGGCCCCTTTCTAAACGTTTCCTTCTCTTTCCTGGGAGGGTTTAAAATACATACCATCTGTGCTGGCATGGGTCCCTTCACTACATCAAAATGACAATATACTGTGTGTGCTTTGTTGTTTCATACGCTCCTCTGTGGTAGGACGTTTACACTGAGCAGTTGGAGTGATCCCTAGTTTTATTTTCCCCAAGCCTAGGTAAAAGTAACCTAAAAAGACAAACAGGATAAATGAACAGCGATGCAGAGAGCAGGCTATACACCCCTAAATCATTGCTGAGGGCCTCATTTGCCGGGTATGAAGCTCTGAAATAAAAATCATGGAAGGTGTGGTCAGAGCGTTTTCACATGACTTGCCTCAGGGAAAGCATTTATGTCCCAATGAAAATTCCTCAAACCACGTAGGTAGAAAGATGTTTTTCTGTTTAAAATCTCATTATGAACGCTTGTTGTACCCTATTTATGGGAGAAAAGAGGCTGTTTCATGCTCCCTCGGCTGTCTAGTCCAAATGGCAATTACTATTGTCCACACAAAACAGTATCTGAACAAAGAAAATAAACTCTTCTGATACCAAATGTTGCGTGGAAAGAAACAAACAACTGATTTTGAGAGCCGCTTCATTGTATCTTTCACTGCCCCCTAATGGCAATAAGATATATTACAGCAAGATGGAATAAATTAAAGCCCAGCATATTCATATTGAATAACGTTTTAATTAGCATACTTATACTTAAACATATACTTATTAAATTCCTTTCTTGTTAACTGAGGAGAGGGAAAGCTGTTTTCATGATCATAACGTTGATCCCTTTGTTTTTTGCTACATTGTCTATTTTCATCACTTCTAGTTTAGCACTGTAGTTTGAGAATAGAATGAGTCTAATGCTGCATAGGGACAAATTGAGACTAGGCTTGAGCCAAAATAACTCATACAATTTAATGTCAGATGATTCTGATTTGGTTGCTGTACATGGCTTTTTGCAGCAGGCTAGATATTTCCCTAAATATGGTCCTGACCCTATTTTTTTAAAGATTGCACACATTCTGTTTGTTTAATAACAAATGAGAGCACCTTTAAGAGAAACTCCACCATTTCACATAAAAGCTGTTCTTGGTTGTTTGTCCTAAACGTGGATACCTAAAAAGGCAATTCAGCTTTTCTTGTTTCAACGTGAGCTCATAGCCACTTCAGCAGCGTTGATATAAAAGCGGCTGGTTTCTGTCCAGACAATGTTAAGAATGTGACACTTGATAAATAGAGTCAAATTGTTTTGAATGTGGATCACCGAAGGAGCAGGTCGGCAGTCTTCCTCATCAAAACTGGGAGAGCACACAATCATTACAAGGGGATATACAGCATGTACGCATACATTTGATTCTCTATATAACGCGCAGCCTGCATATTACTGTAGATGGAAAACATACAAACTGACATGCTTGGCATTACATGGCTCTGACATGTAAGTAGCAACAAGTGACTCAAGGTGTGTGTGTGTGTGTGTGTGTGTGTGTGTGTGTGTGTGTCTATGTTTACATTCCGCGCCAGCACTTAACTGGTCTCTTAAAACGCTATATGAAAACATTCCAAAGGTTGGGAATGATTGTGGCCAGTGCAACAGGGGAGGTGCTGCTGTCAGTGGTGTCTCCCTCACGCCCTTTGACCCCTCTCCATTTCCCACCCACGGCCCTGCAACCAGAACGGACCCTTCTGCTTGCTCCCTAGGTTACGCAACCAAGACTTTGTCCCGGAATTTCAGACTGACCCTAGGGGACTCAGCTTCGGTAAACAAGAAAGGGCACATACTGTACACACATAGGGAGAGAGAGAGAATGAGAGAGAGAGAGAGAGAGAGAGAGAGAGGGAGAGAGAGAGAGAGAGAGAGAGAGAGAGAGAGAGAGAGAGAGGGAGAGAGAGAGAGAGAGAGAGAGAGCATCCTTCATATACACGTTCCCCGTCCACTTTCTCTCTCTTTTTCTCCCTCTATATCTGTCTCTCATGCCCTATTATGGCAAGCCTGAAGTGATGCAGCCCCAGAATTCTCAGGCTAGCAAACTGATGGCGATACTCTGATGTTTCCACAGCTCCCACCAAGGGGAGGAAAAAAACCTATAAAAATGATCCTCTTTGTTTTTGATGTTTAAGCTAGTTTTGCTTTCCTTGGTTAAAATATCGCTAAGCATCTTTTGAATGTGCGCGTGTAAATCCAAACGTACCAAATGTCCCAACAGTGAGTACAACCAACCATGTCTATGCCCCATGAGACTCCTCAAGAAAGAATGATCATGTTATTTTCCTCCCCCCAAAATATCTTTCATTCGCCTTATCAAAAATAAAACACTGGAAGTTGCCCGGAAAGCTGACCCCTTTCAGCATGTTTTTTTTTTCTTGGAGTAACACACATGTGTGCACTTGGCAGAGTTGCTGGGCACCATTTTGTCTTTCGGTTCGGTGAGAATCAGATGCTCGTCCGTACAGATGTCCGGGAGATGGAAATCATATTACGTTATTTTGAGACGCTTGGCCTGCATCTGGACACAGAAGGTAACAGGGCAGAACGTCAGACAAGTACCAACGCTGATCTTAGCCTTAGAACATTCTTCCATAGCATTACATTGAAGCAGTTTCCTTTATATAACAGCATTTTATTTAGAGCTTGTTGAGCTCTCAGACAAAGATACAGTTTATTTTAGTTTCTGTGTATGTTAGGCGATTCATGTATTCTTCTGGCCGGTGTGTATAAGCTCTGTCTCATTATCAATCTACCCAGGCACACTGTGGTTCCTCTCTGCTCTTCTGTCTCCCTGGCATCGTGGGTCTCCTGTCAGCAGGCGGATGGGCCCTGTAGAGGAATGCCTCCAGCCTTTCTCCGAACATGGGGGGGGGGGGGGTTAGCTCCTGAAGCTGTCATCAGCACTGATGGTGCGCATTGTCACGTTGGCTCGTCTAGACGAGTCACGCGGCCAGCAGCCTCGTGGCCTTGGTGTTTTGACTGTTTATTAATCGCCATTCCTGCACATAAACTCCCAGAGAAGTCAAATATTGTGGTCACTATAACTGGTAACACGAAAGTTCATTGTTCATAGTATCAAAGTCCTCACTGTAGTCAAAACCTAGTATTTGACTGTGTGTGAAGTGCTTCACACTGGAAACAACATCTTCTTGCCATTATATTGAGTGCCTTTATTAATTTTCCACTGCCACAAAACTGGAATATGTGAAATAGTTTACATTTTTCCACCATTCCTCTCTCAATTAAACCAATTTATGTTCCCTTAGTTTTGCACCTGCGCCACTCAGCCTCACAAATCCCGTCGGTCTGCCTCTCAGAGCAGGAAGGAATTCACCAAACAAGGGGCTAGGCGAGTGTTATACACCTCCAACCACAGAGTGCACTGAGTCACTATAAACACGCTGTGCATCATGCAACGACACACGGGATGTTACACACACACACACACACACACACACACACACACACACACACACACACACACACACACACACACACACAGAGGGAGGTAAAAAGAGGAGAAAGGACAAACAGAAACTGAGGAGAAATGAGGAGTAAGGATGGAGGGGCCCAGGGCGTGTGGAGGAACAGGCAGTGGAAGGTAAGTCAATATTTCCAGGAGCAGCAGTGGAAGGCCAGCGTGTGACTGCCAACCACCACAGCCTGTTGTGTCAAAGGAAGATGCCAGACTGTGGACCGAGAGCCAGCCCAGCGCACGTCCACTGGATAAGATGAAAACCCACTACCAAATAAGGTAATGCAGCCTACTTATTTTTATTGCCCTTACAAACCCATTGGATGCCCAGTCAAATTCCACCACGTTCAAATACTGTTCCCAAGACCCAAAAAGCAAAACAAAAGCAGGAGTAACTGACTTACACTGATTTTCAGTTCAGAGTTCAGAGTTTTCACTAAAAAAGGTGAAGCAGCTTCTAGCTAATATGAAACAAATAGCTGGAATCAGAAGATCAAAGACTTGCTCCAAGCCTGGCTACTTTTGAATTCAAATTAAAAACATATTTGTTCCCTATTACATTTGGCTGAATGTTTCTGCTTGCAATTTTATTTACCTTATTACATTCTTATAACTTATTACTTAAGATCTTATTATAATTGTTTTAATTTGCTTCTTGGTCTTTTATTTCTTCCTTGTATGTTTCTGCTTGCCTTGTATAAAGCACATTTAACTGCCTTGTAGGAAATGTGCTATGCAAATACATTTGGTTTGATTTAAGATTGACTGATAATATCAATGTCAAGCAGGAGGATATTTAAAAAAGAAAGTCACTCACCAGCTCATAGTTTGTTGTAGGGACACAGGGCGAAGACACCTGAGAAAAAAGACAAAAATTAACACGGTCACGTTTATGATACTATTGGAACTCTGTTTCTGTCTATTCTTAGATGACAACTATTGGTCTTTACAGCAATACAACAGATGAGAGGTGGTGGGAGTCACTCCAACAGAACTCGACTATAGTAAAGTAATTTAAACAGGGGAGAAGTGGTGGCATAACTGGACTATAGTAAAGTCAACTAAACAGGGGAGAGGTGGTGGCATAACTGGACTATAGTAAAGTGATTTAAACAGGGGAGAAGTGGTGGCATTAACTCCAACAGATCTGTATAGCATAGCAAAGCGGGTACAGTAGGATGGCAGATTGTATTAGGAGGAATCCCTTAGCGATGGCATCAAGACATCAGGCTCCAGTCATGTTGCCCATTAGCTCTGTTGAATGGACCCTCTTGTCTTGTCCGTCACATTGTTCTCATATGACAGATTAAAAAACCCAGTTGCCGACTTAATCACATTTTGGCCAGGACTAGGAAACCGCCGCACGTCAACAATTGGTTCCTAGCATCAAGATCTGACCAAGCAAGAACAGCAGGCAGCAATAACCTCTGGACAGCTAGCCGTTAAATCCACGACGCAGGAGTTTAGACGCTGTATCCTAGGTTAAGCTCTGCGTCAGCATCAAGCCATAGGGAGTCAGCGGTGTTGAAAAGGACAGTGTCTGAGCCTGGGTCCAGAGGAACCCATGATCTGTCTGGCTAACGGGATTATCGCTCCGAGGAGCAGGAAGAGAAGGACCATAAACGCCTCATCCCGGGAACATTGAGATGAAGCGCTTCCAGAGAGCATGAGAGCTTGATGAGGCTGACGACACAAACAGGATGTCATCATTGATGTTCTCTTTCCTGTGGACATCTCCCAGGCATACACTAAAATGTATCCATCCATCCTATCCCCTATTTTTTGTCAGACAAAAAAAAGTTGTGTGAAAAATACACAGTATTGTATTAAGAGTATATACTTGTGAGACTGATTCCATTTTTTCATTATTGTATTTTTAAGCATCCTATCTTTTTGTGCACCTCCACTGTCATTCCAATGCATGCTTCATCACTGCCATGTTAGTCCCAGGTTATCAGAAGACCTTAACCTTTAAAGGCCCCCAATCCTCAGCTAATTGTGGCCAAAGTCTGGGCAGGGAGGAGGCTTATGTTTTCTAGGGGTCTGCTTTACATTACTGTTGTACTGAGCTGGCACACTTCCTCCTGTCCAACCTCCAACACAGCATTACTTTCAGCCCCACTTACTGCGGTCTTCCCTTCTGCATTGCATTTGCTGTACGTCAGCTCTACAAAACATATCCAGAGAAGCAATCTCCAATCCAAACAAACAGCGCAGACATAGAAAAGAGCTTTGACTGCTCCAAAATAGTTATCCTATTTTCAAATGGTGGTCTCATTTTGATGTCTTTTTTTTCAAAAGTGTGAGGTACATTTATTGGATTTAGGTGGCTTTATTCAACCTTGGTCAAATTATTTCTGTTCTTCGGATGGCAATGACCTAACATCCTAGACAGACAAACAGAATTCTAATGACAGGTAAGGATCGTTGGTGTCATAGACCTTAACCTCCCTACAATAAAGAAAATAAATAAGCTCCTATCACCAATCACGATGAAAGCCATTGATATTCCTCAAACCACGCAAAGACACAGGAGCACGTGGTGCCATTAAAAACCAAACCCACTTCTCCTAAATGTTTGGCGATGTGAGATTGCAGTAGGCTAAATAAATCTGGTCATTCGTACACTGCGGCGGAATGCTGGACTCCTGTGGGATGGAAGGCATTCCAGGAGACACGGCTCCACATCTTCACACGCTCTAGCCTCCACTCGTCACCCGGACCGCTCCACGGCAGCACGCGGGCCTCCTTCTCCGCTCCCTGAAGTCCCTCTCCCACACCCTGATAGCCTCTTCCCCAGGGCCTCTGGTGTGTGTCTCAGGCCCCAGATACCCTGCCTCCTCGCTGGGTCTGGACAGCCTCATTGCCTGACCCCTGCTTTGAGCCCTTCAGAAAGCACTGCTGACAGCCGCTCCAATTGCAGTGGATAGCCACTTAAGACACTCCTTCATTTAGTCCTCATGGAGTCAAGGGGTCAGAAGGGTCAACGTCAAGATCAAGAGGGAAATTGGGTCTGGGAAGGTTTGCAATCAAAGTTAAAGGAGCACTGCATAAAATAATGCTTTAGGCCATTTCTCAGCTTTGGTGAAAAAAACCTCATACATCTAAATGGTTTTGGAACATGTCCCAAAAACTATTGAAAAAAAATATGCAATTTAAAAAACACATACAAGAATAGAGTATAGATATTGGGCCGCCAAAGAGCCATGGTAATCAACACTGAGACTAAGAGTCTCCTCCTAGCCAGACAGAGCCTCACATCCCCAGGGAAAACGTATCAAAGGACCGGGGCTCCTGTGAGTACATTACCACAGGGTCAAACAGCATGTCAAAGCCCTGTGAGAAACCAGTGTCCTGGACACTCTGGAACATTTGAGATGGAGAGACAGAAGTACAGAGAGGTGCCGCTGGGAACGCCTCACTGGACTATTGGCGTGACGACCGACTCTTGGGGCTGGCGAGCTATATCGTGACAGGAGTACAGTACTAGAGGTGGTGGTGGGCTGGGGTTGCATGGGGGGCTTTGGGATGGTGGGAATGGGGGGGCTGTTAGCCACCAGCATGTGCACAACTGAGTGAAATGTAATAATGGGTAATTGTGTCGTTGCATTCCGTTCATGCTTGTGTTAGCAGCGTTCATCCAGGCTCCATTTCCCACAGACAAAAGTCTCTCGGTCATTCGTCAACCATCCAGTTCTGAGCCCCCAACCCCCCCCCCCCCCCCCCCACCACCACCACCACCCCCCACCCTGCCGCCAAACTTTTTAAAGATAACGGATTGTTACGTAATTGCCGTCAGTTGTCCAGACAAAGATCTAAATGAGTAGTAATGGCACCAACATGACTCAGTGGACGTATCCCATCATTTGTAGATCCTCATCCCTATTGGCCAAACTCACCTAAGCTAGCGTCTGTGTGGGTATGTCTGTATTTGTCTGACTCAACACAACCTAAACAAACCCAAATGGATTGATTACAGCTGTAAAAACGCTCCACTTCAGGCTATCATAACGCGGTGATGAATCCTTCACGCGACGGGCTGTTGGCTTTCCAGCGGCCGCTCCAGCCTCTCAGAGCGTCTGCTGCGCTGGCGTAAACACACGGCCGTCCTGAGCGCTTCCATGTTTATCCAGATCCACGCAGCTGGCACGTCCCAGCCGCAAAATATGCCGAGTGCAAATTGAATTTGCTCGGCGTAACCCATAGCAGCGAGCTCTCCGTAGCCGGGCGGTGGGAGGGAGCCAGCATGGACGTATCGGGGGGGTATGAGCGATGCGGAGAGGAACCACAATGGGGAGAACCCAGGTGCCAGCGCTCCCCGCTCTCCTCCCCAGGAGAACATGGCGTTAAGCTGAAGGCTCCTAAAAGAGGCTAATAGAATTCCCAGTGCGGCGCTGAAATGTGAGTAACATAAGTAATACCTGCTGTGTCAATATTGACTAATTGAAATTCAATATCTATCGTTGAGGGGCATATGCATAGTGAAAGACATGCATAATGAAACGTTACAAAAACAATCAACATAAACAATTGCCGCACACCTCATCAGTTCCAAAGTTTTAAAGGAGGCATTTAACATATTTAACCTCGAACCTTATAATGTCACACTGTGTGTGTGTGTGTGTGTGTGTGCGTGTGTGTGTGTGTGTGTGTGTGTGTGTGTATGTGTGTGTATGTGTGTGTTTGCCTTGTTAGCGAACACGCTCTGGTGCGAGTGCGTGCTTGTTTCGGGGGAGAGAGCTCCGTGTTTTGGTGTGCGGCCGTGGGCCCCTCCATGCGTCTTCTTAACGGCCGGGTCTGAAGCGGCGGGCTGCGTGTCCCGTCACACTCTGTCTTTGTTTGGCGGCGGCGCTGTCACGGAGAGGAGAAGCTACAGCCCCTTCCTTTGCTTCCAAGGGGCGCTGCTCCCTCCCTATTTAGCGGCGGCGCTGATTTACACATTATCATGCCTCTCACTTTCTGGTAGGGGGCCAAGTTGTAAATCTATGGCACCGTGAAGAGAGAGAAGGACGGAGGGGGGAGTGGGCCTGGGGGCATAGAGGGTGGGGGTGGGGGTGGGGGGGGGGGGGGGGGTTGGGGGGGGGAGAAAGGGTAAGTAAGACATAAAAAAGAGACATAAAAAAAGAGAAAGAAAGAGAGGGGGAAGAGGAGGAAGTGAGAAAAACATGGCGATGAAGAGTACCACAGCGAGGGAAGGAAAGGGAAGAGGGAGGGGGGGTTGCAGACTGAAAGTCCCGGCAAGATAAAGGCAGGCAGGCAGGCAGGCAGCGAGCCAAGCCAAAGGTTAACCTCCAATCACGAGGGAGCCTTTGGAAGGACGGAGTCATTAGACGGAGTCACCGCCGGCCCCTGAGACAACCTGAAGACCAGAGCAGCTCAGAGGCTTCCATGTGTTTAAAGAGCGCCATTACTCTACAGCTAACAAACTATGAAGGTGTGATGGTCCATACAGAGCCCCATTACTCCACCACAAACACACTGTGAAGATGTGATGGTCCGTATAGAGCACCATCACTCCACCACAAACACACTGTGAAGGTGTGATGGTCCATATGTTTAAAGAGCACTATTACTTCAGCACTAACACACTATGAAGGTGTGATGATCCATCATCTCCAGAGAGAGACATGAAACACAACCCGTATAGGATATAATGAAAAGAAGGTTTGGTGGAGTCAGAGTTATATGGTGTTACAAAAGAGCTCCTGTCCCTTCAGGTGTTGTTGTTCTCTGCTCCACGCAACCTGTGGGGGTGACAGGCTGGGACAAGCTGTCCCTCCCAGCCATACATTTACAGTGGATCAGACAGCCTCTCTCTCTGTCCACAGGCTGGGACAAGCTGCCCCTCCCAGCTGTACATTTACAGTGGATCAGACAGCCTCTCTCTCTGTCCACAGACTGGGACAAGCTGCCCCTGGAGCAGACTGCCTCTGTCTGTCCACAGGCTGGTTGATTTAGAGCGCTCATCATGCACGCATGTGCATTCACACAAAGACAAGCACGCACACACAAATGTACAACACTACTCAGTTGGGACATGGGAAAAAATTCACGGATGTGGAATTAGTCGGCATTGAGACACAAGTCTCTGACTCGACACACACACACACAAAGGCCGAGCATAGATTCAAACATGCAGTATCTAACCGTGTGAAATAACACTGGCGCACACGGGCACCACACACACCAAAACACACCACACACACGGGCACACACGGGCACACACACGGGCACACACCACACACACGGACGCACACACGGACACACACACCACACACACCACACACACCCAAAGCAGTATCTTCTGTTTTTCAGACAATCATTGGAAACTGCTGATGTCTGAGTCCAGGCATAATTCAATGAACTGGAATAATATTGATAGATAGAAGAGAACATGCAAGTCAGCGGCATGAAAAAGCAGAGCGCTCTGCAGTTTGTTTCCACGGTGCACACGTGTGTGTGTGTGTGTGTGTGTGTGTGTGTGTGTGTGTGTGTGTGTGTGTGTGTGTGTGACTTTGTGTTTGCATACACTCGAGACCCTTCCTCCCCAACGCACACACACAATCAATACAAACCTACCATAGTCACACTACAAAACCAATGGCTCCTACACGAGAACACTGCTGGGCCACAGAGACACTCAACCCCCATGGTACAGGGGGCATTCACTGGGCCCGCCCCCCCATGGTACGGGGGGCATTCACTGCCCCCCCCCCCACTGGGTGTCACCTCTCCTTCCTGACTTTGTGCTGGGGGACCCATCCATCACAAACAGCGACACCGGGCCATTCCGGTGGAAACAGCTCTGCTTTCCATAAACATTCCGCAGGGAGAAGAGAGGGCCTGATAAGAGGGCCTCACAGGAGAGAGGACGGTGTTACAATGAACACGCCCCCACCTCAATGTTCTCCAGCACTGGCGCACCCATGGTTCCACGAGAAGAGGCATATTTCACACAGCATGCTGGATTCAGAAGAACGGCGAGGGGTGCAGGGAAAGATACTGGGTGGAGGTGGGGGGGTGCAGGGAGAGATACTGGGTGATGGGGTGGAGGTGTGGGGGTGCAGGGAGAGATACTGGGTGATGGGGTGGAGGTGGGGGGGTGCAGGGAGAGATACTGGGTGATGGGGTGGAGGTGGGGGGGTGCAGGGAGAGATACTGGGGGATGGGGTGGAGGTGGGGGGGTGCAGGGAGAGACTGGGTGATGGGGTGGAGGTGGGGGGTGCAGGGAGAGATACTGGGTGGAGGTGAGGGTACAGGGAGAGATACTAGGTGGAGGTGGGGGTACAGGGAGAGATACTGGGTGGAGGTGGGGGGTGCAGGGAGAGATACTGGGTGGAGGTGGGGGGTGCAGGGAGAGATACTGGGTGATGGGGTGGAGGTGGGGGTGCAGGGAGAGATACT
>JAPMUY010005074.1:0-90000 GCA_026901105.3 Galaxias olidus | reverse complement strand
AACTCCTGCCTCACAGGGAATCACCACAGCACCCGAGAACCGCCCTCGAACGTTGCGGTACCAAGCTCATATATTGGGATAAACATTGCAAAGTTGTATATTTCAAATGAACAAGTGGTCCCCTAAAATATTTTTTTCTTGATGGAAATGCTTTTTTATAACAGGCTGATTTTGAATGATTTTGCTCATTCTGAGAGTTTGAATTGAGTTCAGCTTCAGAACAAAACTACATTACCACAGCTTTGTACTATTGGGAATGTATTTCCCTGGGTAACAGTTATAAAGAGCACGTTCTACACCATACTACAGTTAACTAAAGTAACTGAAGGCCACTCTTAGAAGTCCTGTAAGGGGTTGACCCCGGTAACAGGTTCCTCTCCGGTTCATCTTGCTCAGCAGACTAGCAGGCCCATACACACTGTGTTACCGCATGGAAACACTCGTCTTATTGTTTGATGCTGCATCCAGGTAATACCATGGGGAGGGCCCCTTCAAAGGTCCCTCTGGTCTGAATGCCTCTGTACGGTATGTGTTCTGTGTTGCTTAATTCCCCCTTAATGACATGGAGACAGGAAGGAAGGGAGGCAGGCGGGAAGTAGCCAAACAACATGGTTGTTCAACAACAGTGGATACACGCCGTTCACGTACGGCTAAGGGAGCGAGCAGACGCCGCCTGGGAACTTGGAACTCCCCTTCGTTCTACAGCGTGTGTGTGTGTGTGTGTGTGTGTGTGTGTGTGTGTGTGTGTGTGTGTGTGTGTGTGTGTGTGTGTGTGTGTGTGTGTGTGTGTGTGTGTGTGTGTGTGTGTGTGTGTGTGTGTGTGTGTGTGTGTGGCCGCACACAAGCAAACACAAAAATGTAATTAGCGTGCAGCGATAGCTGTGTGAGGGCGGGAGAACGGGCTGTGTGCCTCCGTTCCCTCCTGATACATGAAAGCTTTGGCATATTTCGTTAATGCCCGTCCTGCTTTTTATTACCTCCCTAAGCCCAGGAGGGCTCTCTGTCATAGGCAGTGCCCTCAACAACGTTCCCAGAGGAAAGGGCTAGGAGTGAGGAGAAACACTGCCGTACATGCCCTCGTATGGAGCATGAGCCGACTGACACACACAAACAAACACCCAAAGCAACAAATACAATTCCAGCAGACCAACGGGAAAGCCCTGAAAAGGGAATTCTGCATGTGAACTAAATAACGTGGCTATGAGGACTTTAGCAAGCAGTGAGGTACATTCTGAAAGGCCTATCACAGAAAAAACCGAAGTGTTTTTGGCTGGTCCAGCGTAGTCTGGGTGGGGGTGAGGCAGAGCACAGACACACAGCTGCTTGTGTTGCAGCCGCGGCCTCCTGAGGCTGACTCAGGCTTTCCCCATGGCGGCGGCGGCGGCAGGACAACACGCACCCCTCCCCTCTGCTGTGGCAACACACGGCCCCGCCCACGCAACAGTCACCGTGGCGACACGGCCATTGTGTCTGTCAAGCTGTGGAATCTTCCAGAAGGGTCGGCGAGGACTGTCAGTTACCGACGACGACATGTGCACCGTATCCCAGGGTCCTGGACTGCTGTTCTGTCTTCCCTCTCTCCGTGTTCTCTCTCTCTCTCTCTCTCTCTCTCTCTCTCTTTCCCCTCTTCTATCCCTCTTCCCCCCCCCCCTTCGTTCACTCCTCAGTACCCTCACTCCCCGTCGACATTCTTTCCAGAAGCCCTTGATTACTCCATCATGTGAAATGTTGGGCGTTGGGGTTTGTTCCCAGGCCGTCCGCCCTCAGCTCTGCCTGCGCTCCACAGGGAGACCAGGGATCCCCGGATGACTTCTGAAGTGGGCTCCCCCCGTCCCACCACATGTTCACGCTTCGTCTGCAAGCACATCAACGGGACAGGGAGGATATGGCCACGTGCAGATCAGCTGATCCCATCATGGGTATGCTGTTTCTGTTTTGAACCCAGGCAGGAACACTCCTCTGCTGAAATCAGAGCGCTCGATGGAACATGGGCTTTGTTCAAGCAGGCGATATCAAAGGTTCGAGGGTTAGTTTGGGATGGATTCCGTCCAGTTGAATTCACTTGTCAGAATACCATGTTGAAGTGATATTTCTATCCCATGCGGAAATTGGATGGCACATGTTAGGGGAAAGGGCAGTGGATGAAAATGGCAGTGACCGCTATTGGCATCATACTGGACCGTGCATCAACCAGAATTAGGAACTTCTCCCTTCCTCCCTCCCTCCCTCCCTCCCTCCCTTCGTTCCTTCCTTCCTTCCTTCCTTCCTTCCTTCCATCCATCCATCCATCCATCCTTCCTTCCTTCCTTCCTTCCTTCCTTCCTTCCTTCCCTTCAACAGTAATAACATAAATGTCACCCTCCCACAGAAACATTTAGTTATTTGCCACCATCATCAAAGTAGGTCTTATTTACTGGTAATGTGACGGGAACACGGACTGGTCTAATGTGCACGCCAGGCATTATAAAACACTACATTCCCGCTACCAAAGCCCTACCTTATATGTTGGTGTTCTAGCGCGCTGTTCCCTGGCCCTCCTCATCCTTAGTACCACGGTGCAGACATATCACGGTGGGATCACCGCAACGCCCCTTTGCCTCACACACCACCAGGCTGATACAGAGGTTTCAAACCAAGCCTCTGCCCAAGCTTTGTATTTGGAATGGGACTTTTAGAGAACAGGTGGCAATGGAGGCGCATAGGCATATTACCGCCTAGAATCTAGGGCCTAGATGCTTGTTAGTGACACTGACCCATTCATCCATACTCTACAGATGCATAATAGCTAAATAACAAAACTGTACACATAACATAGTTAATGATGGGTGAAAGGTGTATGGTGTGCATTATAATGTATGTTCACCACAGTAGTAATTCACAGCCCGGTCAGGGCGCCTGGCTTCGTGCTGGTTGCTGTGGAGCAGTGACCACTAGACGAACTCAAGGCAGAAACAGACGTGTTGGAGGAGCTTCATGTGGGAGAGCGGCCCCGTCAGAACACTTCCTGGCGCAAAGCCCCCTTTTCTCTCGCTGAACCGTGAACCATCGAGCCGCGAAGTCAAAGCCAGCATGCCTGTTCTCCCTCCGCCCCAGTGGTGGTTCGCCGGCCAACTCTCCATAAGATAATGAAAAGCGCTTCACTGCGGCCCCGAGAGCTTTCCCATTAACCCCCCCCCCCCCCCCCCCCGTGTGATAAATGGAATTCCACCTGGGAGGTAAGTCAGCGGAACCAGAGAAGAAGAAGCACGTGCCAGAGGATCCTGTCAGCTGACCACAAGAGGCCTAGCCACGGAGCGAGAGAGACCAGATTCCAACGTCTAAAAAACACCACGACTAAATTTTTCTGTCATTCGTACACTGGACCTAACCCTCAGTATTCTAGACCTACGAAGCACTGGGATTCTTTATAGATCACACACATTGTTCATCACGGGAGGAGAAGGCGGCGGGGAATAGCTATCCAATGGCTAGCCACATAAATCAGGTGAGGAGCAGGCCAGCTTTCAAATCCAAAGCAACGCATCAGAGACGTGTCTCGTGTGGGTCCAGGTGTCGGGATCGGTAGAAAATGTGCTTGAAAGCAGACACGCATCGTTCTCAGGGCACTTGGTGTTTTAAATCATAGCACGGCATGTTCCAGAAAATGGCAGCCGGTCCAGACTACACAGCTCCAGAGCAACCAAATGCTTTAACCCCAGGAGACCCCACTTCCTGCCAGAGGCAGAGGGACAGAGGCCGCCATAACAGCACAACATTTGGGTCTGCATTGTAAACACTGGCTATGGCTTCAATGTTCACCATCTGAGAAATGCATGGTGGGTAGCAGAGGAGCGGTCTGGAGATAAATGACCAGTACAATTTTTATATTTCACTTTTATTTTCAGTTATCTACATTTCGTTAAAATGCTGCAAGGTTGGGCACTGTGGAATAACTTCATAACTACTCAAAACGTATTGTTAGTGTACAATACATCTCCTTTATGATTCCAACAAGGCCAGTATAGGGAGAGAAGCAAGGAGCTCAAAGTGAACCGCTGTTCCCAAGGATCCGATCGCAAGCTCTCACTCTTCCATGGCAAAAGACAATAAACAAAATGTAGTCCTCCGTCTCTCAGTATCAGCCGAACGTCTATTAAACTGAGACGAGCCGCGCCGAGGGAGAGGGACTGAGGAGTGAGAGTGAGTAGACGAAAAAAAAAAGACATTTAGAAAATTATCAACAAGACAAGACGGCCTGCCAGTCCAAACAGAAACATGCCTGTCTTTTCGGTTCTATGTTGAGAGACTTTCAGGGGGAGGGGGGTGGGGGGAATGGAAGCACACACATAATTCATCACTGTGGAATGGAGAGAGAGAGGGCGGGTACGAAACAGAAGGAACAGCGCGTCGTTCGTGTTCTCTCGTTTCCTTAGGCTTTCCTCCTTTTAAACAGTTCAGCAACACACGGTCATTTCCCTCCACACAAACACACACACACACACACACACACACACACACACACACACAACATATACGGTGGGGAGATTCTTTACACTCAAATAGAAATTCTGTAGAAAACATTATTGGAGAGAAGCAGATGCAGAATTGGGTGCTCAGGCCAATTATTTTGTACAGAGAGAGCATTCCATTCAGCCGTTTTTTTTTGCTGTCTTCTACAGAGTTTCAGGCTTATCTACACACACTTTGCTGACACGTTGCATGGTGGTTATTTCAATCTAAACACTGGCCTCTGCATCAGCAATCTCAATTACATTCTTTAAATGTTTCTGAAATCTACAAGAAAAGGAAAGCACTCCAAACCACCCAACTAAAAGTATAAATAGTCCCAGAACATGGAGTGCATTTAGGTTGCTATTGCATTCAGGCCTATGTGCTACTTTAAAAAGCCATTCAATACCTTATGGGGATTGCATTTAAGTAAAGTCACGTAATAAATAGGATTTTGAAAAGGGCCTCCTCACACCAAAACCAATGAGAATGGCAGAGACATGAAACCTTTTGAATAATGTACCTCAGGCTCCTTTGCACTATTATCCACCAATGACTTGTTGTCCAACTAGTCTAGTAATTTAAACAGATCAGGTATAAGGGTCTGGGGAAGCCAAAGCAACACACTAATAGTGTATTTTCCCAAAAAGAGCAGTAAAACAGAGCTCAAGGCACTCGCAGGTAACGACCAAACCAATCTCCAGTGAACAGATTGACCAAACCCAGTCTCCAGTGAACAGATTGACAAAGCCAGTCTCCAGTGAACAGATTGACAAACCAGAATCCTTCCTCAGAACAGATCAGCGCAGTTTCGGGTTTAAGAGTGACGTGAATAAGAGTTGTAACACCAGCAGCATAGTGGAGTAACGTAAAAGTGTGCTCTTTGTTTTGACAAGTGTGACAGACATTTGTAGCAGGTAAGTTATTCCCAGTGTAGCTTTGAGCCAAAGCTGGCGTTGATGCTCTGCCAGTCTGGGTGTGTTTGGCAGAGCAAGCAGAGGTGGAGGTGATGCTCTGCCAGTCTGGGTGTGTTTGGCAGCAGAGATGGTGGTGATGCTCTGCCAGTCTGGGTGTGTTTGGCAGAGCCAGCAGAGGTGGTGGTGATGCGCTGCCAGTCTGGGTGTGTTTCGCAGAGCCAGCAGAGGTGATGGTGATGTAAGCAAACAGGTGCTGCTGGCTCTACTGTAGGGTGTCTGCTGCCTTCTGTGATTGAATCCATATATTGTAACACTTATGTACTTTGCTTTGAGACGGACGCAGCACACACACACACACACACACACACACACACACACACACCTACACACACACACACACACACACACACACACACACACACAGACAGACACGTACACACGTCCAAAATTCGGCAAGTGCATGTCATATCTGGCCATTTGTTTTTGTGGTGAAGGTTTATGCACAGGCCAAGTGTGTATCTAAATATGGATGTGGTGATTAATAACTGTAGCGTGTTGGTGTGAAAACTGTCTGAGCCAGAGTCACTAGGACATAGTTGGATTCCTAACATGTACGATCACATTAGAGTCCACCTGAGCCCGCTCGGTAGAGCTAGAAAGAGCAGAGTTTTGGCCGATTGCTATGGTAAATTATTAATTGCAAAACTTGGTCCTCAGGCCATGTGAGCTGTATTAATGGCTGATAGGGATCTAGCTTGCCTTCACTCGCAACTATTTAATGTCAGGGCTCTGAGGTGATTCCAGTGTGTGCGCTGCAGCCATGCTTGGCGAGGAAACGGTTTGAAAACAGAGGCTTCACGAAAGACGAAGAGAAAACAATGACTTTCTTTTGTTTTTGGGGGTTACAACAGCAGGTGAAGCCACGGAGGGTAGAGAGCAGAGAGCAGGAAGCTGGCCAGCCTATCGCCCGTGGACAGGCCGTCTAGCAGCCCTCCCATAGGCTGAGGAGAAGACAGGAGAGGGAGGGGCTGACAGCTCAAGAGCGTTTCATTAGCGGCTAAAGGACCAAGGTTGATGCCCCTGTTCATCTTTCATTGCACTGGTCCTTAGTAAAGATCCCACCCACCCAATCTCTCTTTTCTGTCCCATTCCTTCTGGGGCACGGGGTCTTTATTTTTAGAAAACAGTGTTGGGGTTTGGCCAAATGAAACACACACGGGGACAGCGTGCACTTGTTTGGCGAGCGTTCTCGCTGAAAGCCCCTGCTCTCTGCAACAACACATTTCATTCTGATAAGCTTCAACATGTTTTCAAAGAGGAAGACTGATGCCAGCACAAGATGCCTACAGGATACGGGTCTTTAGCATTGTTTGTTTGTCTTTATGTAAAATGCACGAAGGTTTAAAAGGTTGCAGTGTGCGTCAAAATCCTTTCTCTGAGAAGGAATGCAGTGTTTTTCTAAAGCTTGGAGGGTCCATTTGACCAAATGGTTATGGAGGTGTTTACACTGTAAGATATAAAATGTTTGAAAAGTTATTAGTCTTACCTTTACTTCACATTTCTTGTGGCAAGCTATCCGACACACTGAAAGTGGAAAGAAAGGAAATGTTTTGAGTTAGTGCTGAACGTACTCAAACATACACATTTAAGTGCATCAGTGTGGATTTCCTGCCAAACCACTGGTATTTTAAAAACCATGGAGCATTTTATTCAAACCTAGTGGAGTGTCATAAGCATGACGTACACTAAAGCTACAACACATGTTCTCTATGGTCACAGTGACCTATCATTTCCTGTTATTGTTTGCAGAGGTTTTTGTACCATAGAGTCATGTATGGGGAGGAAAATGGTTTTATGCTAACGTTCACTTTCTGTGAATTAGCTCATGCATATGAAGTGCAGCAAAAACAGAACAGAAAGCCAAAAAATACACTGGACATTCCTTTCCAGAGCAATTACATACTTCATATCTTTAAAGAAATGGTGACGGTCACATATATATCTTAGCCAGACGGTATATATTTATCCTTAATGTAGACCAACAGAATAAAAACTGTATTTACAAGTCTAGCTAAGAAAATACAGCAAAAAATTTAAAGTAAACAAGTGAGTCAAAAAACATAAGGGAACGATGTGAAAGACACGATATGGAATGGACAAGAGTGGAAGGGAAGTTCAAAGGATGCCCTTTTCGCGCACAGTGTGTCTTCGAGTGAGAGGTCAACGAGGGACGACCCTGGCAGGTAGCTGTCAGCAGCGCCGTAGGATATCAAAGGGCCGTTTGGGGAGGACATCCTGTGGGCCTTCCACGTTACCAGAACTCACTGCACCTTGTGATGCAATACGTCATGCCTCGCTGCCTCCAGACACATTCTTCCAGCTAAACGCCATATTTATTATGATTAGTTGTTAAGTCATTGATTTAAGGTCCCTCCCGTGTAATGGGAGAGTTGGGAAGTGTGTAGGAAGGAATACGAGCTGCTAGCAGGGCTGTTACGTGGAATAGAACTGAAGCTGAAACTAACTCTGGTAATTAGTCAAATTAACAGCTAACTTCAGCTGTAAGATTATTCCTGCGGAGACAGACAAATCCATCTAGAACACCAACATACCCAGGATACGAGGAACCCCAGAAAACAGATGTTGATAGGATGTTTATGCATGCGGATCAAAACAAAAAATATTATATCTGGCTATTTATTTGGACAAGCCAAAGATACCCCCCCCCCCCCCCCCCCCATCCCATCACACGCTCCAGAGAGAGACAGTGTCCAGCCCCCGTTTCCGGCAGCCAGTCACCAGGAAGCCCCCTCCCTCCCCCGGGGGCTCGCTGGCTGGTGGAGGCAGAAGGACTTCCATATTGGGTGTGAAAGCCGCGAGCTAGCTCAGCGCCCTCCGGGTTAGGCTTTACCTTGTTAGGAAGTCAGGGCCCAGCAGCATAAACACACCAGACACCCGCACCAGGAAGGAAGGAGAGGAGAGGAGAGAAGAGAGAGCGGGTAGGTGACCCACCAGAAAACAGAGAGCGAGAGAGAGAGAGAGAGAGAGAGAGAGAGAGAGAGAGAGAGAAGAAAAGGAGAGACGAGAGAAGAGGAGAGTGTGTGACAAAGCAGAGGACACCAGGAGGAGAGGAAGAAACAGCGTGAGAGCAGAGACGGTGTCTAGGAGTCGGTGTGAAGAGATCATGTGTGGAGCATGCAGCGCTGCTTGCTGCATGACCGAGGGACTGTGGAATGCTCTCAGCAGCCCAGAGAGGAGGGAGCGAGGAAGGGAGGGATGGATGGAGAGAGGGAGAAGGGCTGGGGCTCCCTCCCTCCCTCTCCCTCAGAGTAATGAGTCGGGGCTCCCAGAGGGCTGGGCAGGGCCCCGCAGCTCACAGAACACAATCAGGGAGCAGGGTCTGGCCCGCTTCCTCCCTCCAACTCTCTCACGCGCTCCTTCACGTGGAGACACCGCACGCCCAGCACACGTTGACGTTTCAAACACATAACCGAGTCAGCAGTCCCGTCCAGCAAAGCAGGAAGAGATCCATTACGCTTGTCATCACACTGACTTAGCCATAAACAGGACTCTGCTGCA
Source organism: Galaxias olidus (assembly GCA_026901105.3). Lineage (NCBI taxonomy): Eukaryota > Metazoa > Chordata > Actinopteri > Galaxiiformes > Galaxiidae > Galaxias > Galaxias olidus. Next base: position 81,016 of record JAPMUY010005074.1, on the reverse strand, counting down.
TCAGAAACAAACACAGTCCTGAGGATACAAAACATGTTTATTCTCCCCATTGTGTCTAAACTAGGCACCGCTGCCCATGCTCTGCTGAATGTGTGTGTGTGTGTGTGTGTGTGTGTGTGTGTGTGTACGTGAGGGAGGGTTTCGATTAGAGAGACTCTGCAGAGCTTCTCCTGCCCCCGAGAAGTGTGGCGTCACCCCCTCCAAAACGCAGTGCCAGGCCCCTGTGAACCTCCGTCCCTCAGCCAGACAGCTGGAGAGGTTTACGTCCCTGTGTTTGTGATGCTAGCATGCAGCCACACAGGGGCCACAGGGACTAACCTGGCTGGCAAACAGGAACCACTGGTACCCTTACACCTCATGCTAGCATGCCAAGGAACCATACAGGGACCACATGGACTAGCCTGGCTGGCAAACAGGAACCACTGACACCCTTACACCTCACGCTAACATGCAGTCACACAGGGGCCACAGGGACTAGCCTGGCTGGCAAATAGGAACCACTGGCACCCTTACACCTCACGCTAGCATGTCCAGGAACCATACAGGGACCACATGGACTAGCCTGGCTAAACAGGAACCACTGGCACCCTTACACCTCACGCTAACATGCAGCCACACAGGGACAACAAGGACTAGCCTGGCTGGCAAACAGGAACCACTGGCACCCTTACACCTCACGCTAGCATGCCCAGGAACCATACAGGGACCACATGGACTACCCTGGCTGGTAAACAGGAACCACTGGCACCCTTACACCTCACGCTAGCATGTCCAGGAACCATACAGGGACCACATGGACTACACTGGCTGGTAAACAGGAACTACTAGCACCCTTACGTCTCACACGTCGACACACCGTGACTGACGGTCCCTGTCCTCCCCTGTTTTCATGACCCACCACACCACACCGCACCCTAGCCCAGCAAACGCCTCTTAGCCAGTTCACCCATGCTGGCAGAATCTGCTTTCTGTGTTCTGTTCTCAGCCTGACTCAGGCGTTAAGTGATGACTGTGAGCGGGGTTCCCGTACAGCGTTGCTGGGTGGAGCTGGGTAACGTCCTGAGTGGGATATCTTCTCCAAACATGTGGACGAGAGTGGTGGGTTGGAAATGGAACTCCCCTCATTTTTTGACGGCCTTGGTAGCGCGATTTATTTTCCTTGGGACTTGTGTATCTATTTGTTTGTAGCATTCCAGGAAGTCCTGGTGCAGTCAAAGCTAATTTGTTGAAACAGCTGTTTCCTTTTATTCAATTACAGTATTCCAGCGGCCACGATCATAACCAGTCATAAGCCGGTTCAACAAAGCGGAGCCTCCTTGGCAGCAGTCAGCTGTTTGGGAGACCGTGTGGAACTCGATCACTGGGAGAAACGGTGTGATCATATGTTCATATTTCCAATCTATGCAACACATTGTGCCGCAATCATCAACATTCTCCAAGTTATATCAACTGTCACTCTAACACGCCTTTTGTCCAACTTAATGTAATTGTAGTGAAAAAAACATCATACCTACCTACAATATACCTATTACCTTCCCACACACACACACACACACACACACACACACACACACACACACACACACACACACACACACACACACACACAGACTTACATACATACATACATGCATACAAACGTTCAGTGAAAGTAGGGAGCTAGATTTGACAGAGGACAGCGGTCTGGCTCCTGAGTGAGTATGCTGCCCTCTGCTGGTAAGTCTCCTTCCTAAGGATGCACCACCAGTTCTTAAATATGCGTCATAGTACACACATAATTATGTCAAAATAGGCCCAGTAAATGGTGTTATCAACAACGTTACACAATAACCTGCGTAAACAACAGGTAAAACAAAGTCGACCTGCTATTGTAAGAAGTTGTGCGCCTCTTGGAGGGGACCACCAGTTTCCAATACAGATCAGAGATCCACAGAATGTGTAATAAAAGCGAGCAAAGCTTTATTAAAGATGGGACTAGACTGAACAGGCAGTGAGAGAGTGTTTAGGCCGAGTCAACGAAGGTGTGACTTGTCTCCTTCTCCTGTCACCTCTTACTTTATGGGCAATAAGGAAACCCCAGGGTGAGGCTGCTGTTAGAGGGCAGTGTGTCGAGTCGCGCAGTGCAATCCATCACAAACTGTGGAAATCCATCCTATCAAATCCAGGGGAAATGTTCAAATCATTTGAGAAAATTGGTAGTAGTGATAATAATAATAACAGGATCCTTCTTTAAAAAATGGTTGGATGCTATCCAGCAGATGGCAGCAAAATAACAGTTATCCATCGTAATTCAATTGACGGACACATTTCCTTTTAAAAAACATTCTCAGTTCTTCGTTGGAACAACTTGTTTACTGTTTATTATGATGGAATTAAGGAGCTGTGGTGCGCATATCGTCTAGCAGTAAACAGTTTCACAAAAAATCTGCTTTAATTCAGTATTCATGATTATTTCTGTGAGTGTTGTGTGTGTGTGTGTGTGTGTGTGTGAGAGAGAGAGAGAGAGAGAGAGAGAGCACTCTGGGTGCAATTTACCATATCCAAAACAAAGGATTAGGCAGACCTCCCCCTCATGAAATATTATGTATTTCTCTACTAAACAGTAAAAAGATAGGATCCCACTATGATCTTCTAGACGCCATGTATAATTAGCGTCTGGATGCTGACCTGATTAAGGCAACAATGTTAGCTTGAAAGACAGCACCAATCCATCATCCCTAGACAAACAACACCTTGTCCTTCTATAAACAGACAATCCACGAACGTGAATTCCTTACTGACTAAGGCAAAACTTTATCCAGTGACAGATGAAACCCCAGATCAGGCTATTTTTATACAGCAACGAGTAATGTTTAGACAAGCTAATATGATCTCCACACAAATCAATACATGGCATTGAACTGCTAATGCAGCTGTGTATTTGTGTGTGTCTCTTTGTGTGTGTGTGTGTGTGTGTGTGTGTGTGTGTGTGTGTGTGTGTGTGTGTGTGTGTGTGTGTGTGTGTGTGTGTGTGTGTGGCCAACGCTAATCGTTGCTTACACTGTGATTTGCTACATTCCAAATGAATGAGTGCAACACTGAGAACAAATGCTATATTAAGTCAGAGACACACTCACTCATCTCTGCAACTTCTTCCAAGTGTATTTACTTTTCTAGACTCACCATAAGAACTGTGTGCATTGATATCTGCCTTTCTGTTGCACACCCTGACATACAGTTTACATACAGTCAGTGTGGCGTTATGACAGGGACTGCCAATGATCTTTAACCAGAGCTTCCAGTCCTTGGCCCTATTATTCCACCCAGTCAAGTAGGTGTTCTTATGGTCAGACATCCCAAAATACACTGCCAGCCCAGCCCTTTACTGGAAAACACATTGTAACCTGCGTCAGCAGACTATTGTCATGGTACCTAAGCACGTATCCTGGCAACAGCGGACGAGGGGAGAGGAAGTGGGTGTTGTCATCACGGCGGTGCACCACGTGACTAGAGGATGTTTGTAAACAGAGAGGGCTGCTTCCAGGCCAGCTCACACCGGTGGTTGCGAACCATAATAATTATAATGATAGATGGCACTCAGTAGTTGTACATTAGACAAAGAGTATTTCTCAGTAGATGTCTAAGAACACATATTTTCTTATTCAAATGTGTGAATGTGTGCATGTGTGTGTGCGTGTGCCTTTTTGTATGTGTATTTATGTGTTGTACAATGAGTGTGTCTGCTTGTGTGTCTTTATGTGTGTTTCTATTTGTGTATGTGTTTCTATTTGTGTATGTGTATATAGAATGTGTGTTTGCATGGCGAGTGATTGTATTTTGTTTGGTGTGGGTTTGTGTGTGTGTGTGTGTGTGTGTGTGTCTCTGCAGAGAGCAGGGGTGTCCTGGGAAGCTCTATTGTTCCCCATGTACTCCACTGACAGTCCGCTGGCTGACCTCCTAAATCCGCTCCACACGGACCAGAGCTGACTAGATGGCTGACTGGGTCATACAACACACACACACACACACAAAACACCAGCACACACAAAGCGCAAAAGGCAACTATAAAAAATTAAGTACTTTCTGCCCAACTTCAAAAAATAATAATAATGTTCAAATTGTTGCCCGCCAAACGACGCTAAGAGGGCCTAACAAAACAGCAGGCCTCCATGTGGAGACTGGAACAGAGGATGCACCTTTGTTTTTCCTCGATGGTGTGTGTGTGATGTACCCATCCTGTGCTTGGAACAGGAAGTGGCAGGCCAAATCATTCCGCCCTGGATTAACCAGATACAAAATGTCGCTTCGATGTGAAAATACAAGTTCAGACATTTGGTATTTTCCATGGAGCTTCGATCTGATAACATTCCCTCAAACGTGTACTGCTTCACGTGCTCTGCCACTGACGGTCCTCGCCCTACTCAAACCATTACAAAGTGCACACTCAGGGACACCTTTTGTTTTGAAACCCTCTTCCATAGCGTGCTATCCCGCCTGGCCTCCAACACAGAGATGATGCTTCTAACTCTTTCTCGTCGGACACCGGTGATCTAAGCCAGCTAATGAATTACACGCATGGCCTCTTTAGGATACCTTGTTGACCCAATGGAACCTTTAACCCATAACCTCCCCTCGAGGTACATTGACCTCTTGCCATCATCACTCTAATCCCCTTGGTGACCACGTCGGACCCTGAGTGACCCTAGACGACCCCTGCCTGTGACCACAGATGCCGGGTCAGATGTCTGCCTCCTCCTCTGAGGGCTCTGAATTACTAATAAGGTGGAGAAGACAACAGACCCTGGATCAGTCTTTTACTGACCTCGGCACATAAGGGTTTTGAATTAGTAATAGGGTGGGAGAAGCCACCAGACCTTGGATCTGATCCTAAATCAGGCTTACACTTTACCTCGGCAGATGAGCCCTTCCTGGCTGACGGTCTGCTTGCACACGCCACAGTGCTTGGCCTTCCGGAACGTTTTGGCTCGGAAAGTGTGGGAGTGGACGGTCTCAAACTCCTCAGGCTGAGAAACAAAGAGAGGGGACAGAGAGTTAGCCATGACACTGCACATCACTTTGGGGTTACACATAAAAGGGACAGAGAGTTAACCATGACACTGTACATCACTTTGGGGTTACACAAAGAGGGGACGGAGAGTTAACCATGACACTGCACATCCCTTTGGGGTAACAGAGAGTTAGCCACGACACTGCACACCACTTTGGGGTTACACATAGAGGGAACAGAGAGTTAACCATGACACTGCACATTACTTTGGAGTTACACAAAGAGGGGACAGAGAGTTAACCATGACACTGCACATCACTTCGGGGTTACACATAGAGGGGAAGGAGAGTTAGCTATGACACTGCACATCCCTTTGGGGTTACACAAAGAGGGGACAGAGAGTTAACCATGACACTGCACATCCCTTTGGGGTTACACAAAGAGGGGACAGAGAGTTAACCATGACACTGCACATCACTTTGGGGTTACACAAAGAGGGGACAGAGAGTTAACCATGACTCTGCACATCACTTCTGGGTTACACAAAGAGGGGACGGAGAGTTAACCATGACACTGCACATCCCTTTGGGGTAACAGAGAGTTAGCCATGACACTGCACATCACTTTGGGGTTACACATAGAGGGAACGGAGAGTTAACCATGACACCTAAAGAGGGGACGGAGAGTTAGCCATGACACTGCACATAACTTTGGGGTTACAGAGAACTTGCTGCGGCTTGTAAGTGCTGCAAATAACCCCCCCGGAAACCTACACGCTCTTCCTGAAGAGAAAACAGGACAAAGCTGAAAAAAGAGCTCCCGTAACCTCATCTCATCCTTCCTCCCTCTCCCCATCACCCCCTCTCCCACCCCCCAGCCCCTTGCCATGTCTCGGCGCGGCAAGTGTTATGCAAGCCCTCGGAGACAACTCTTATCCGAAAGCGTCCGCAATTGCCCCCTCCAAAAAGGCCCTCCGTCTGTCCGGTATTTTTCCTCCTCTCCTTCAGTCACCTCCAGACTGCCCCCCCCCACCCCCCTCCTCTTCCTGTCTGCTTTCTAAAGGCCGTGTTTGGAGAGGGAGCTGGGGTAACAGAACAGTCAGAGTCAAAGCACCACAGTGTCCCGTGGCGTCGCTCCTGCAGACCTGACTAACGTTCCCATCTCTGTGGTCCGCTCCTAGAGGAAGGACCGCTGGGACCAGCTTTGTGACATCACTGCTCTGGCTTATTTTCTCAGCTGGCCTCCGTTGGGACTGCGGGCTCTTGCTTTCGATCGTACTTTGGTGATCATACTGTCAATTACACTGCACGATCATCCAGCTAAAATAACACTACGCGCCAGAAAGACTCAGAGGGACATAGGCAGTATGTCACGGGCCGTTGAGTGACATCTGCATAATCAAAAACAAACATGACGATAAAGAGCAACAGTCTGGACCATGTACAAAGACCTAGTGATATCTAAATGACTGGGACGATCAATTTTCCTGCACACCAGGGACCTCTTTTCTAAACGTTGCGAAGGCACACAAGAAGGCTTTCTAAGCAAACTGTGGGATTTTTAAAAAATAACTTGACGGGAGGATGTTGGGGTCCTCTACGGACAGTTTGACCTATGCGTGCGCACATTAACTGGAGAAATGAGAAACTGTCAATGTGATAATGACCCTGTCATTTTCCCTTACAATCAGGTTAATTGCCACAGCTGTTACTGCAGTCGCCCACACTGTGTCCACCAAACAATATATTTGTTCTTGCTTCAACCTCCCCTACAATAACTTCCATTTCACAATGGGTGAAATGTCTTTTTCTTTGCCTTTCTTTTGGGATTTGGACAAGACGCTCGCTCACGTAAACCAAATTTCGAGTCGATTGTGATTTATGAAGGGAAACTGCAGTGGGACATGCATGCAGATTCGAACACGGTGCTATAAATCTGAATATTTTTGTGCATAAGCACTTTGTGCCTGACGTGAATCCTCTTCACAGTTTTATAAATAAGGGCCCATATATCTATTCTAACCAATGTATTGTGTTGATCTGCCAGGATCTTGGTGCAAAATAGAGCCTTTGTTTCCAGCCTTAAAGACTCAATCAGTCACAAAGTAGTTGATCACCGGTACGGGCAGAAATAGGTACTCTTTTTCGTCACCTTGTTGAACCTGCCTTAGGAAACACAGTGAGTGTTGTGCTTGCATGAACTAATAATGCTGCAGTTGGCATTGTAGTCGTGATGTACCTTCTAGTTCTGGTTCGGGTCAGTGTGGAACCATTAGTCACTTCAGAAATATGTTGATGTAAAGGTGCACGCCTATACCACACTGTTGGTATAAAACAAAAGGAAAATGAAAAGGAGAGAGAACAGGCAGAGCATTGGCCAGACATGTGGTCTACATGAGGTCACTACCTGTGGGCCTTGGCCGGGCGGCGGAGGACGCTACACTGAGATTATTTACATCTTTAGGTATGAGAGGGGTCACTTATCTGACTGCTACACAGATTTACCAAAACAGTACAAGCCCTATTACACCCTTTTACCACACCTCAATAAAAAAGGACCGTAGCATTCCCCCTTACACCCGCCAGTCATTAAATGGTGCATGGCAGAACTGTCTGAGCTAATGCTGCCATTACAGACCAACTGATTCGCACAGCAGGCTCTATATTCCTTTTCACTTTGGGGTTCCATACTCTCCCATTTGAGCACAAACTCTCATACTCAAACGCACCACATCCATTTCATTGTTATTATTTTTATTTGGTGATTTTTCTGAAGGTATTTGCGTAAATATGTTCTGTAAATAATAAAAATACATTTGATTCATTTGAATTACTTTTGAATACCAAACGCAATCCTCAAATCATCCAGAGTGTGGTGCCTAATTAAGAAAATACAAGACCGTATGTCAAATTACACAGATTCTCCTTTGCATTGAAGAAGATAGCCACTAAAGCCGACCTGATACCAGTATACAAGATGTCTTCAAATCTCCAGTCACACATGTGTAGGCAGACAGTGATTCTCATCCTCCTCGGGGGGTGCTGCCTACCTCAAACACCCGTCAAAGCTCTGCCGGGGGACGTTGGGGAACATGTACACAAACGGTATCTCTCCGAGACACATGGCAACAACGACACAGGCCGGCCACTACATTCTGTCTCCCCACCACCACATGATGTTATTAGCCTAATCTAGTTAGCCTGAAACAATGAGGCAAGTTGTGTCAGGGGCTCGCTCTTTTGGCATGGAGGCTCAGCAGGGGTAAAGAGGAGCCTGTCTGCCAACCTTACAGGGGATTAGAGCTCCGCTGTGCCAAGGATCTGTCTGGACCGCAGTGCACCGACGGAACCCTGCTTTGTTGAGGCCGTCTTGGCGTGAGGGGTGTATCTGTCTGTATCTGTGCATCCTCAGAGGGAGAGGATCATCTACAGTGCCAACGCCGTTCGTGTTAAGACCGCAACACATTTTTGTTGTTGTTTGGTTCTGTACTCCAGCTCCTTGGATTGGAAACAATGGCTATGAGGTTAGAAGTGGAGACTGTCACGTTTGCTTTCAGGGTGTTACCATCCATTTTGCCCCAGTAAAGGTTTTCATAATTTTTATTTATTTTTTGGTCTACCTTCTTTTAGTTACTGATCTGTCTCTCAGGGTCCCCATGGAGATGTTGCTTGGCCCACTCCTTAATGTGGAAAAGTTTTGATGGTGGATTCTATCCTGCCAGAACATTTCAAATCATTTCAATAGCCTTTAAAGGCAGCACTTGAAATTGTGTTGTAAACCTTTCTGATAGAAACCCACATTTCTTGACAAAAATATCATAGTCATTGTTTCACTTAAAAAAATGTGTCACTGTCCAAATACTTAAGAACAGAACAGTGTGTGTGTTGATGCAAATATGTGGACTGTATGATAGAAATCACTGTCAAGACAGATCATCTGTGTAAACCGTCTGCTCCATAGACTGTAAGATGCTCAGCTATTCATAAAACAAAACCCTAGTACCGTAGCTGTCTGAGTGTCTACCTACAAAATACATTTTCCCAAACAGGACGCAATAACTCAGAAATTGTGCTTAGGTGATGTACTATTTCTGACTTTCAGGAAGTAGGAGTTATTCACGGATATTATTCGCCATAAAAGGAGAGAATCATGGGGCTTTTTTCATATTCTCACTGTCAGATACAATTATTATCTTTAAGACTCGCCACATGATCTCAGTGTTTGGAAACTAAACACTAAAAAACCAAGAAGTCAGCAGAGAACCACAGTCATTTCAGAGTTTCCAAATATACAGATAAATCAATTAACATTTGTTGCAATTTCAAATAAGAGTCATGCACCCCCTGGATTTGTCCAGTTAAGGCAATCTGTCCTTTCAGATGGATATAGAGATATAGCTCCTTTATTTGCTGAAAGACACACATCTATTTACGTTAACAGTAACATATTCCTAGTGGCAGTTTATGTTTTTTGCAACCCTTGGCACACTGTGTTCAATCCCCCTGCCTCCATCCCCCAAAAATCAAAAGACAAACCACGCATAGGAACACACACACACACACACACACACACACACACACACACACACACACACACACACACACACACACACACACACACACACACAAACAACCAGCAGGGTGTGCAGAACGTCTCAATCTCAGACTCTATTTAGTCTCGCTTTTGAATTTTCACTAAGCTAGAATGGGACCCCCAAAAACAGACCCTCTAGTGTTCTCTCTCATGCTTCAGACCCTCCCCATTGCAACAGGGAGGGGCACCTCATGTTACCCCAAAAATGACAAAATAGTCACTTCTAGGGTATCTTAACTACTATTTTTGCCACATACTTTACTCCTATCCTTACTATAAGATGCAATAGTACTACAATACCCTACGCCTGCTTGTTTTAAAGTGTTGATCTACTTTATTGGTGGAGCTGATAAAGTGGGGATGGGGTCGGCGTTTTTACTTTGGTACTGAATTGGGCGTGTTTTACATTAGTAGCGCTGGACTACGTCTAGCCCGCCCTGTCATAAATCCAGACAAACAAAGTTCTACTGAACCAGGCCTGTCTCACTGACGCTCATACTCTGGCTCCATTGTTGACCCCCAAATACTATGTAAATAACGCTCTCAAAACAATATAGTGAAGCGCTCCTTTTGTTGGGCCATAATTGTTTCCGATCATTAGGGTTCAGAATGGTCCCGTGGGTGAAGTGGGGAAAGTAAGGGGGTCGCCTGGTGAGACGGGGGTGACGGGGACGGTGGGTGGGGATTAAAGGCGGGTGAAGGGGTTAAGGGTTGTTAGGGGAATACGCTCACAAGACACACACACATCCCCCCACTCCCCCCCCCCCCCCCATGTTTGAGATGTTGCTATTTCTAATTGCTAGCAAATGGTAATGGCGAGAACACACTAGGGCTTTCCGTGTACTGTGTCTTCATAAAGGAAACTGGGTGGAGAGAGGTTGGTTTGCCCCAAAACAGAGCCTGCAGACCAGGGTCAGCATGTGTACACAGCCCCCACTCCTGGGAACAGCACCCAACCCCCATGGGTCCCCTAACACACTCGTTTACACGTGACACACACATATACACATACACACATACAGACAAAACGCACAGAGGGACAAACACGCACACACACACACACACACCCGGACACAAACATGTCCAAACACTCGCAGCGAGGCAGAAAGAAAAAGAGAAGAACATGAGTCCGTCCGGAACAAAAACTATGTTGAGCAGTAACACCACACGTGTTCTGGATAGCAACGTGTAGTCTCTCTCCCCAGAGCCTTGGGTTAGCATTATTACCAGACAGAGGGGGTACGGACTATGAGGAGCCCACTGTATGGGTGAGGGTTAGGGTTAGGGTTAAAGGCCACCCCTCCTTCAGACAGACTGCGCTCAGTTCTCGGCTTGGAAAATAGATGAAGTGACAAAGGAGAACACTTATTGACCGGCGCAGTTTCACCTTTTCAGACTTTTAGGGAAATAAACAATGTTGCAGACGTTGGCTAACAGTGCAGCTAGATTCTACAGGCCCTTTATTAGAGACATTCCAGCGTCACTCTGATAGGTTGTTTTCCTTTTGCCAGTGGTATAAGTAAAAAGAAATCCCTTTGACTTGCATTCAGTCAATCCCAGTGACTCTCTCTTATTTGCTCACATAGACAGACGAGGAATGGAAGCTTCTGATTCCTGGCAAGGGACCCTACAACGGGAGGTAGGCCGTGGTGGCAGACAGCAGAAGCCCACATGTGCTTCGGTGCCATGCAGTATGATGTGAGTTTCATGCAGTATGGTGTGAGTTCCATACAGTATGATGTGAGTTTGGTTCCATATTGGTAGGGCACATGTTCTGGTTATAGCACTCCCCCTAACTACCAGGTTGGATAATCAACGTTGGTTTTGTCAATTATTAACTATTAAAGAAACGTTAACCAATATAGTGCGTGTGGACTGAAACGGTCCGTTTGGTGCCGACATGCTTATGGTCTCTAAATGAAAACAAAACAAAAGACCACACAGGGTTTTGGCAGCTTTTCAATCTAGCTTGGTGACCAACCTTATTAAACCACTTTGCTGCGGTTTTACTGTGACATCCCTAAAACACACACTCAATTAAAGTAACCCATAAAACGAAAAGGGACAATAGTCCCATAGAACACGCGTGTATCCGTCCTCGTCCAGTTCTTGGGCGGACACTAGCGTCTAAATTGAGAAATCACAACACAGGGTTGTGGCGGTTTCTTTTACTCTAGCTTTGTGATCAACCTCATTAAACCACTTTGTTGTAGTTTTACTACGACAACCCTAAAACACACAACCACTGCCAGGCACACACACACCCTCACCCATAAAACGAAAAGTGACAATATTCCCATAGACAACACAGTAATCGGTACTCTGGAGTCCCCCATCTGGGCCTTTGGTGTGTGTGTGTGTGTGTGTGTGTGTGTGTGTGTGTGTGTGTGTGTGTGTGTGTGTGTGTGTGTGTGTGTGTGGGAAGATGATAGATAAAGAAGGGAAGTCCACCCACATATCTTTTGAATTGTACGTATGTTTCAAAGAACTGTAGACAGCCAGAGAATCGCCAGTTGAATTCATTCAAATGAAATGGTGCAGAGAAAATGTGAGTGCATGTGCACGGAACAAGCATGTGACATGGGCATGCGCCCGTCAAAACAAGCACGTCCTACAACCTGAATCCCTGTCCTGTTTTGTCCCACTCTCGCTCCCACTCTCCTCCTCTTTCAGGGTGTTCGAAAGCCTTTAACATGCATGTTTTCATTTTCTTTAACGTACACATGAGCACATCCCCTTGTAAGCACCCCCGCCCCTGAGCCATCCAGACTCTTTTATCCAGACCATCGTGCTCGTGCCTTCTTTCCGTATTCCCTCCCTCCATCTCCTCTCCTTCCCACTCATCTGCTTCTCCTTGTTTAATATTCTGACCCCGCCGTCAGACTCTTTCACTCTCTCAGCCCTCTGTTCCTCTCATCTTTTGAGTTGTTTCTCCACGTCACGTGACAACCATAAAGCCCCCACACGGTGTTTCCATAGTGGTCCACAGTTTTGAGCAATGAGAAGGAGTGGGGGGGAGTGCTGCTACAGACCAGTCTGCATGGGAGTGGGGGAGCGCAATGGGGAAGACAGCAGAGAATTCTCTAACAACTGACCAGTAACTAAAGTCAATAGATTCCTCATCCGGACCGTAAAGATATATACCATGGGGATGGGGAGGTAGGTGTGTGGGTGCAGCAGGCAGGTCAGCGGGCAGGTAGAGAGGAAGGGGGAAGTGTGTTTGGCCCTTTCCTCCTTCCTTCCGTCCCCCCTCCCCCGGGGATGGTATCCATGGCAGGGCTCAGGCCTCCAGAAGGAATCCCCACGATAAAGGGGAGCGGGACACGTCACAGTGAGCTGGGAAAAGCACCCTGTTTCTGTCAGAATAATCAAGGAATGCTTCTGGAAGAACGGGGGGTAGGATACGGCTTTATGTCATTAGACTTGATTTAGCACACTACAATACAAAACGTCAGTCCGTGTTTTTCTGTCCTCTTTTCCAGATGTTACCCACACACATCGACCGGTCCCCTATGTTTACTGCACTGTCATGTCAGGCAACAAGTCTGGGCCTTATCTATCTAACGTGGAAAAAATGAAGTGGCAGTTTATTAATCACCCGTTTCATTTAAATTAAAATCACAATCTGTTCTGTCCATCCCCCCCCAAAGAAAGCATGTGAGGATTTTTGCTCCCCTATAGAGCGATATCTAATAAAATACCATGCACAACAAAGGGCCAAACTAAAACAAAAACTAGAACTGTTTAGACTGGACGTAGTCCCTCAAAGAGCAGGGATCCCTGCAAAGTTTACCCAAAGTGTATCACACAGTGCGACCATGAGTCTTTGCAAAAGGACTTATTTGTCCCCATTGGACTCTAATGAAGTGTTTCGCCAGTCCAAACAATGTGGGACATGCACACTGCCTCAACATGTTGATGACAACCCAGCCCAAGTGACTGTGTATTACAGTCCATTATGCTGTTTATCCCACACAAGCTCTCTAAAAAGACTACTCCCACTGCCCTCACGCCAGTTCCATCCCCGTGTCATTTCAAGAACATCCCAAAATGTTAGTATAACCTTCAGACACTTATCTTAACAGGATGTTGATGTTTCATGTGTATGAGCTCTTTTCTTGGTTTTGTGTTTTTTTAAAAGGTAGAACTTTTGCTTCTGACAAAACTGTGGTCGAGCTTGAGTCGTGTCATCATTGACTGTTACAGTTACTGACACCTATAGGCTATCTGTGATAAGCTTACGGCCAAGAGGAAAACATCAATATAAGTCAACAGCATGAGGCGGAGTTCAAAGTAATATATATATACTGCATGTAAATGACTGAGCTGGTATGAATAGGCTTTACTCAATCTACCACTATTAGATTCATTTGGTGGTCTTTTTCTTTTAATATGGAGCACAAAGACCACGTTACAAACAGCCCTCTTCGACCTTAATAGGGAAGGGTTCAAATGTAATGCTATTACTACTGTACAGATAAATGCTGTCAGATGAACACTGCTCACATTTTTGGGTGAGTGTCCAGAATTGCAATGGATTTTCTGCATAATCTTATTAGACAGGTTAAGGCCAGGGCACAGGTGCCCAAACAAAAACGTGTGTTCCCAGTGCTGCTCGCTCTCCTTCATATAGAATTCTAGAACCTCCCCTTCACTTTCCATCTCTCCTTCTATAGCTGGCCACTAGCAACGATCACCTGCTTTTCATTTGGGTGTAGAAATACACCTCAGGCATTCCAAACTGCCCCCCCCCACCCCCACTCCTCTCAACATGCATTTCATCTCAGCGAAGTGGATCCCAGGGAGGAAATTACTCAGTCATCCAGAAGTGAAAAGAGAAAATCCCTCCGTTTTCACGGAAGTGGGTAACTGAGAGGTCCTCAGTTTCAAATGGACCTGTGTCTGTGTAGAAATCTGTAACGGCATGCGTTTGTACTAAAACTCATTCTGTAGAAAATGACAATGGGGTGAATATGACTCTTTTGTCATCATCTTCTGCCCCTATGTGGGACTCATCCAGCCGCATTCTTCATGTAAAATGTTCAAACCCGAGTAATAGGATTTAGACAGGAAACAAGGAAATCACTTCAGAACATGATTAGAATTGGAATGCTATTGCTGAAAAAAAAATAATAATAATGCGTTTATTTTTTGTTTCATTTGAATAATTTGAAAGGGTGCCAGCGAAGTACTGCCATGTTCATTAACAGAAATCATTCTCTGACAGATCTTACGGCCTTTACGTCAACAGGTAATTACAGGACTGACATTATTAATGTTCTGAAACCTGCTGGAAGCACCACTTTATAATGCTTTATTTTTGATGAATAAAATGTAAAAATGCCATCGAATGGATTACCAAGTCCCAGGCCATCAACAAAAAAATACCCTAAGTCTTTATTTGATGTCTTTGCAAACAAAACACGCTCAGCATAAAAACATGGACACACCCACACACACAAGCTCAAGTTCGTAGGTACTGTTATATAAGTGGAGAGAACGCCCCCCCCCCCCCCCCCCCCGACCCACCCACCCACCCACACCCCCCCTTCCTTCTCAACTCTGTCACAGCCTCAACTTTGAGGGGGCCCCCACAATGGTTTCCTGTCAGCCTTGAAGCCTAATTACTTACAGATCACCACACCTCCCCAGATTCTCAGGCTGCAGCTCCCAGCCATCTCACTTCCTGCTCTGTGACCCCTTAACCTCTGCTGGGCTCTGTGCCAAGCCAAATCATTTGAGTACTGTTACCTAAACGGTTTGTACTTCTTACAGAACCAGACTCGCTTTCTATTGGATACTTTGTGAATATTTCTACTCAAAATGTCTTCAGACAGGTAATTGTACATTAACAATGAGAGACATTTGTGTCTGCCTTAGCATAAAGGAAACACTGAAAAGCACTGATGCATTTTCTTATCACAAACGTGTCTTGATCCTAGCACAAACCTGCATTATTTCCTTATAAAGCAAATCACATATTTGCTTTAGGGAAAGTAGCCAGTCTTTATCCAAGCACCAAACACTATTGTTACCATATAAAGCAATGTCTACCTGTTTTCATCAATGTGGCGTCAGCAGTGTATCTGGTGGTTGTCAGAATAATGTATGACGTGTGTGTGTGCAGCCAAAAAACACAATCAAATAGCAACTCCTACCACATTTCCAAGCAACTCATAAATAGCTAGTTTGGTGAAAGTGCCTGGGCCTCGCTCCACAGTACCTGACCTCATAAAAGGCGACCAAAGCCATTTGAAGGCTGTGCCATTGATGCTCGCGTGGAGCCATTTTGCCTCAATACCATGAGGTGATATTGCAGATCGTTAAGCAGAGAATTTTAAAGATTCAGAACAACTCGTTATTTATGTCATGAACCCCCCCGCCGAAGATGAGGACAGACGTAAGACATGGGGCTGTAGCTCTTCATCTGTCAAGCCTCCACTGGTCTGTAAACAATTAGTCACAACAAGCATCTGGCTAGTTCCCTGCAGTGTTACCGTACACTATATAAGTTCGTGCCTTCTATAGTTTTTCTGTCACACTAATGGATGCTCTAGGTATAGACTTAATGTGATAACAGAAACCACATGCAGAACAAACTGAAGGCAAGACATAAATGCATGAACCATCTAGCCTGACTCCTAACAAAGTTTACATTGAATCTCATTAAGAAAGTGCATACTAACAGATGCCATTTTTTATTGATTGGAGCCTCACCGCAACGTACCACATGGGACAGATATGACATACGGGACAGCACAATACGGGCTGACAGCACACAATGAAGGACGATCTCTACTAACGATTCGACATGAGAAGCAGCTGGCGAGAGAAAGATTGTGAGACAGTATTTCCTTTTATTTATACAGGATTTATTATCGAGGTCCTATCTCCTCTGCAAGAGACACCAGGTTTACAAATAAAACAAATACATAAATCCTCGCAAATAAACTGATGTGGAGGACATTCATACATATTACGTAAAGTGTTGATATACGACGCCGAATAAATATCAGATCGGTCCAGTGCCGACTTTCAACACTGCATGGGCAACTATTACTATTGTTAAACTGACTGCAAGTCGTGAAGCATTATTTCTTTCCTTTTTCTCTGTTCATTTGTGTGCCATTTCCAATGTTTTCTAAAAGACGCCCAGCATGGATGAAGGACAAAAGCACAAGCTAACTCGTATGAAATGTGACATCTTGGTAGGACTATTCTTCCTCTAACTTCCTCCTCCCTACCAGCCCTCGCCTGCCTGTCATTGTCAATGCACTTCCTGATCCCCTGTAGAGACTACACTAACCTGTGCCTTAAGAGTTTCATGGTGAGTCATTCTACCCCTCACAGAAGACTCGACCAATGACAGCGTGGGGCAGACAGACCAGCTTCAAATCATAGTCTAGCACTGGAAGTAAGAAAGTATTATCTTCACATTCCACATTGGTCTTATCTATATTTTTGAGAAACTTTGCACTTGCTTTCTTTTTGAGAAGGTAAAGACGTTAAAGAAGACATAGTCCAAACTGCCCCTCAAGCTGTTTGCCTTAATTTCCTGTGGGACTTTGGTGGATATCCTACTCTACACACGGCAGACTAGTACCTCCTCCTTTCACAGGATTTCACTCTCTATTCTATTGTAAAAAAACACTATAAAGTTTATATATATTGTAAATAACAGACAAAGTCATAAGTAACAAAAGTACAGTTTTTTGAACAGGAGCATCGTCCAACAATCATAATCCACCTGTTCATCCTTATATGACATTGTCAGGGACTGCACAGCTGGATTAATCAGTTTGAGGTACTGCAGCTACTTGATGGGGCCAGGTCGTTATTGTGATAGTGTGTAACTGTAACTTGTGTTGGTGTATGCTAGAAATAGACAAAAAATGTAAAATGAATATATTTTCAAATACCCTTTCAAACTGTATAGAGCTAAAGACTGATAATGTTAGCTAGGGCAGGCTGGAGAAATAGAAAAGCATTCGAGGTCATTGATAAACACAAACATCAAAATACAGACACGTACAGTACTAATAAGGGAATCTCATAAATCCTCTGAGAAAGAAATGGTGGAGTGTTGCAATTCCCATCAAAGCACCATGCAACATTACAGGAATCTGGGACACACACACACAAGGAGTGGGAACACTGGCTGAAAGTATGGGCTCGAGTCTACAAAGTCTGGGATGAGAAAATGGAGGAGCCATGCGAAGAATAACTGCATGGCAAATCCATTAGAGCAGCAAAACATGGAGGTAACTTGAACCCAGATGTTTCGATTGTAGAAATAGTCCTATATTTTAAAAAGGCCCCACATGTGCAACTTTGTTTGACCAACCTCAGACTTAATCCCACGAACAAAGGCAGAGGAAAATCGAACCAGACACATGAATACAAGAGGGGAAAAGAAGGAGCCAAACAAAGAAGATTAATAAAAAGAAAAACCCGGTGAAACGAATGTCCCAAGAAATATGATATTTGCTTCAGCTTTATGGTTTTAAAATGTTTACCAATCTGTTTTAAATAGGTATGATTATTTGAAAGATTGTTGTTAGTCCCTTATTTTAGGGTTCAGATTTGTATTTGGTCCTTAGGGGACTCGGAACTGAACTAGGCCAGTATGTACTCGACTTGTTTGGTAATAAACTACAGCTTAGCCCTGAAATCTACAGTTGGACTCAGATTGGTTCAGTAATGGACATTGATCATTCTATTAAGCGCCTTGACCTCCACGGCAGCTTAGAGGTTTAGCCAAGGGTCAATATTTGTGTTGGTTCACAGGCTGAGCGGCGCTCTCTGAAGTAATTCTGCAACAACAACTCCGGCACCTTGTTTTATTCAGAGCTCTTGGCCATGGGCTATGTTTACGGTGAAATCCCTTGAAAGCTCCTGGGCATTGGCAGAGGTCCTCGTCAGCACACTGGTTCACCTGTTCAGGCATAACATGAACACTTTCTGCTCTTTCAGACTTTAAACTGTATGTGACCTAATCAGGAACTTGAAGGTGGGGTGTGCGGTGGTGGTGGTGTTGGCACGGGGTGGGGGAGACTTGGGTGTTTATGCTTTCCAAAGGATATTTGATTAGGCTTTGATTGACCTCTTCCTCAAAATTCAATCTAAACCTTTTTTTTTTTGGCTCTTATAAATTATGCAGTGTGTTGTTTAGCTGAGCTCGGTTATTGGGTGTTGTCCTCCTCTCAGGTCACCCTCTTATATCACTCCTGACTTCTTGTCCATCCCCTGACTGACACATTGCAACCTACTTTAATTTCCCTTTGTCCTCAATGTCACTTCCCCTTTCTTCTACATGGCCATTTGTATCTGTCTGCAAGCTGGAGAATCTCTATTCACTCAAGACAGTCTCGACTACAGCAAAAAAATACACCCCTTTTTTATTGGAGCAGATTGACCTTGTCTGGTTCTGCAGTGTCTGTTTCAGGCATCTTCTCTGACACAAGGTCCAAAACGGGTTCTCCAGCTGTAGTAACGATCAGTCTCCACTGTGGGCTCAGGACAAGCAGGGGTTTCCAAATCCACTCCGTCAAACCTCTCTTACACTTAGGAATAGGCAGAGACCGTGGAACACACCATTCACCGAGGCATCCGTAAAGGACCCACAGAAAGCACCCGTCATTGAAGCACCCAGAAGATGTAAACGTCCTACCCAGGTTTTTGAGGCAAACCCACGCGGGGTCGCGCTGCCATAAACAAAGGAGGCCCGTAAACACAGCAGGCTTGATTGATTCCAGCTCCAGTTGAAGTGAGTCACATTGTGCTTTTATTCTAGTCAACTAGTGACCTCTCAGTCAACTCGGCCACTCCGGAAAAATACAGTTAACTGATCAAGAGGTCAGTGAGACGATCTGTTTAGAGGGGATTCTGCATATAGTGATCATACCCTTCCAGGAGAATATGGTTTGTAAGCGAGGCTGATTACTATCACTATGAGTTCCTGTTTCTGTGTGCGTGAACTCAGCTCACTGCATCCAAACGTTTTATTTCAAAAGGTAACTAAAGGGACGTGATGTAGGTGGATGAACTATTCATGCAAAGCGGAATATAAAGACAAAACAATTCAGCATGGATGGAATAGGCTGTACAGTAAGCCTGGGTGCAAAATCGTTTGTTTTTTTACAAAAGGAAAAGATTCATGTGGCGTTGGAGTAGGTCTGTTGAAATAAGCTTCAAATCGTAACTTGTCTTTGCATTAATGTTGGCCATGCCCAGGCTTACTGCTGTCTCCTCAGCTTTCATCCTAACCAAAGCGTGGATTAAGGGGCCGTTTTGCAACACTGTCAATCCCCTGAACTAGAGCACCTTCCCTTTCACCCCGGCACACACGATCTCATGTCTCTATCTCCTCAGTCGTGACGGCCTCTTGCTGTTTGAGGCGATCACACAGGTCACTCTGAGGAAACGTCGGTTTCTTTGCAGCAGCTTTTTGGCATCTTGCCATCAGATTAAAGGAGACTGCGGTCTTCATAAAGAGAAAATGGCTTCATTTATTGCAATTTCAGCCATTTTAAAGCATGCACCAGGTGGAGAACAGACACCAGAAAGGCACGGTATTTGTTTTCAATACATTGAGTTTCTACATACTTACAGCACACACTCGGACAACAACACACTCACCGAGAGCACACACACGCGCGCGCAGTAGGTTCCACTCAGAAATAATACAGCAATTTATATGAGCGCATTCATTTCAGAATTCCTGAATTACCTGGGATATAGTATATATATATATATGCCCTGTGATAGACTGGCGACCTGTCCAGGGTGTACCCCGCCTCTCGCCCTGTGTCGGCTGGGATAGGCTCCAGCCCCCCCGCGACCCTGCATAGGATAAGCGGTATAGCTAATGGATGGATGAATGGACCTGGGATGTATTCATCAATATTTTGGACAAATTACGAAAGTTCAATCAAGCAAATTGCTGATTCCCCAATTACTAGGTGCAAACTATTGTGTGGCAACTCAAGGAAACATCCCATGACAAAAACAGGTACATCTCAATAGTAACAGTAGTCTGTATCATACTATAATGGATAAGGATACATCTCAATAGTCTGTATCATACTATAATGGATAAGGGTACATCTCAATAGTCTGTATCATACCATAATGGATAAGGGTACATCTCAATAGTCTGTATCACACAATAATGGATAAGGGTACATCTCAATAGTCTGTATCATACTATAATAGATAAGGGTACATCTCAATAGTCTGTATCATACCATAATTGATAAGGGTACATCTCAATAGTCTGTATCATACAATAATGGATAAGGGTACATCTCAATAGTCTGTATCATACTATAATAGATAAGGGTGCATTTCAAGAAGTCTGTATCACACTATAATGGATAAGGGTACATTTCAATAGTCATGTTGTGCCATACAACATACTCTTCTCAATTTGTGAAATAATTTACATATCTCCCATTAAAACGTCTGATACTTATATTCTTCTTTGGATAAATCAGTGCAAGAAACGCTTTTTTTCTTGGAATGATTGGAGCAACAGAAAAAAAAACTTGTCTTGATACTCCAGACACACCCCTTCTTGAACATGTGGACAATCTGTCCACTTTGCACATACTCGGACAACAACACACTCACCGAGAGCACACACACACGCGCGCAAAAAAAACCCTGCTGAAAGCACGAAACTCTGCATATTGAATTATACAAGAGGGGGAGAGAAAATAGCTGTGTCCCAACAAGCCAGGACACAAGCAGAGGCAAGAGACCGTGACAGACTAACCGACATCGAGGGTACATTGGGAATCCATCAAAACCGGGGTGGGGAACATTTCTCCCTGTCCTCTTTACCTTTCTATGCCTGTCTCCTGTAAATACAAAATCACTAATCACCCACCAGTACACCCGCTAAAGCTCTGCTGGAGCAAGACCCTGCCAGACCACCTGGTAGACCATTCCAGAGCTCCTCAACCCTTTCCCTCTGGATGACAGACCGTTACAGACCTCAGCCCTTTCCCTCTGGACGACAGACCATTACAGACCTCAGCCCTTTCCCTCTGGATGACAGACCATTCCAGACCTCCTCAACCCTTTCCCTCTGGATGACAGACCGTTACAGACCTCAGCCCTTTCCCTCTGGATGACAGACCATTCCAGACCTCCTCAGCCCGTTCCCTCTGGATGACAGACCGTTACAGACCTCAGCCCCTTCCCTCTGGATGACAGACCATTACAGACCTTAGCCCTTTTCCTCTGGATGGCAGACCGTTACAGACCTCAGCCCGTTCCCTCTGGATGACAGACCATCACAGACCTCAGCCCTTTCCCTCTGGATGACAGACCGTTACAGACCTCAGCCCTTTCTCTCTGGATGACAAACCATTCCAGACCTCCTCAGCCTTTTCCCTATGGATGACAGACCATTCCAGACCTCAGCCCTTTCCCTCTGGATGACACACCGTTACAGACTTCAGCCCTTTCCCTCAGGATGACAGACCATTACAGACCTCCTCAGCCCTTTCCCTCTGGATGAATGGACCACCTAGGTAGTTCATTTCAGGGCATATTCCTTAACCGTGACCTAACCAACATTCCATTACCTGCATAACGTGACCAGGACCATGTGTCCATACACACAGTTTAAAAAACACACGCCCAACCGCTACACACACACATATGATCTGAGCGCGTAAACACATCAAACGCAGCCCTTCCACAGCAGCACCATGCAGCCGTGCACAGAGGCAGAGCTCACCCAGAACATGCAGGAGAGGCAGACCCAGGTGCGGGCTCGGCCGGCCAGGGCGGCAGGCAGACTGACGGACACGGACGGCATGGCGCACGGAGGGACGCCGCTACTCCAGAACCGGCTTCCCAGCTTGTCCTCGTCTCCGGAGCTCAGAATCCATGAGGGCGCTCTCCGTGCTCTCCTCTCCCTGCCTCGGTCTGTCTCATGTTGCCTAGGTCCACAGCAGTGCTCTCACTCCCTCCCTCTCTCTCTCTCTTTCTCTCTCTCTCTCTCTCTCTCTCTCCCTCGCTTCCTTGAGTCCCTTTCTATTTCCCCCCGCTGTCTGTCTGTCTGTCTGTCTCTATCTCTCTCTCTTCTCTTCTTCCTGCTCCGACCCTCCACTCTGCTCTCGAGTCTAATTTGGGTGCGGGATGTCTCAGCCTCCCTCCCAGCTCTATATGCCTCTGTCTCTCTTTCCCTCCTCCGCTGGGGGAACCTTTACAAAGCTTTCCCTCCTCCGCTGGGGGAACCTTTACAAAGCTTTCTGGGGTCAGGCAGCCCCACTCCAGGGAAGCAAAGGGGGAGTGTCCTCCACTTATTCTCAGTCTCCCCCCCTCCTCCTCCTCCACCCCGTGGAACCCTCCCCTCTTCACCCTCCCCTCCTCCTCCTCCCCCCCTTTCCCCGGCCACTTCACCTCCTTTTCCTCCTCTCTCTGCTCTTAATTACATTCATTCCTCGACCCCCCCCCCTCTTTCCTCGTATGCCTGCTTTCTGCATCAATCCCCCCCTTCCTTCTCTCTCTGTCTCTCTTCCGCCTCCCCCATCTCTCCCTCTCTCTCTCGGTTGGACACGTTGCTTATTCTCGTCTGTGCTCTAACACGGTTTGAATATTTTAGATGCTCCCTCTTTCCTCCCTCCATCCCTATTTTCCTTAACTCTCGCTCTCGTCCCACCCCGACCTTCCTGCGTTGTCATCCTCCTTCCTTCCATCTTCTCTCTCTCTCTCTCTCTCTCTCTCTCTCTCTCTCTCTCTCTCTCTCTCTCTCTCTCACTCGCTCTCTGCTATTTAACCATCTGTGAATCTGTTCAGTGCTTCTCTTTTTCTCTCCTGCCTTGCTTCCACCCCTGAAACAAATCAAGCGTGGGGGGGAAGCAGCCTTTCAAGGCCAGCGCAGTGCCATCAAAGAGGCCTCCCGGAACACAAAGCCTGCTGGCCATAGAGAAGGAGCCCAGCAGGGCTGGGAAGCAGAGCTGCTTCATTAAGTTCTCACCACTCTTATCAATGGCCACGGTAGGCTCCCATCAAACCGGGTATCTTCAGAGAAACCATACACACACACACAGACTGAGAAACCACACGCACATACAAAACATGCAAGAACATGTACTGCACTACTTCTCTACCAAGAATCACTGCCTCTATCACCTTTAATGCATTTCAACACATACACAGTACCCTCACCACACACACACACATACACACACTGCATGGCAGAACAAGAGTTCTTACCCCCCTGGTCCATCCTCTGTGCCACCCTACAGAGCCAGTGTTAAAGAATGGGAACCAAAGAGACAGGGTCCAGCAGCTGAGCTGACCCAGGGCCGAGGTTGATTCAGCATTTCAATACACGGTGGACTCCTTTCTTCTGTTCAGACTCTATAGTCATTGTGTTAGATGGACCTCCAAGCACACCGCTTACCAAGCGCCAGACAACAGGTCATTCAGCGCTTTTACTCGTCACCACAGGCTTGTACTTCCTCACTACACTGTCCACTACCTCAGAGGTGTTCTTGGCTCTTGCACTTCCTCACTACACTGTCCACTACCTCAGAGGTGTTCTTGGCTCTTGTACTTCCTCACTACACTGTCCACTACCTCAGAGGTGTTCTTGGCTCTTGTACTTCCTCACTACACTGTCCACTACCTCAGAGGTGTTCTTGGCTCTTGCACTTCCTCACTACACTGTACACTACCTCAGAGGTGTTCTTGGCTCTTGTACTTCCTCACTACACTGTCCACTACCTCAGAGGTGTGCTTGGCTCTTGTACTTCCTCACTACACTGTACACTACCTCAGAGGTGTTCTTGGCTCTTGCGTTGTACATTGTTCCAGTATAACCAACTCTCACTTAACCTAGGGTCTTTAGCTAACAATAAGCTAACAAAAAAGTGATTTGTTGATTTTTATTTGTAGAGACATTTGTTGATTATCTTATTTTAACTACCTAGTTTTAAACTAAATTTTATGTTACTTGTTTGGGCTAGATTTGTGTTTTCAAAACCATTTGGATGAATATACAAAAGCATTGACTTCAAAATAGTTCTCAAAACTTCTTTCTAGTAAAGTTCCACTTGAATGTACTGGAGTAGACAGCCAAAACAAAACAAATCTAAACAGCTAGGGCCCACAACTTCAATCCTGGCCCGCAACTTAAATCCTGTTTGATATGCTGTCCCATCACCACACTTTACCATAGGAAGGAGCAGGGAGGGCTTAACCTCAAAGTGTTGACATCCATCCCCAATCAAAAACACGCCCTATTCACTTTGATTGGCTAAAAGGCCACCATGTGAGGCGAGACTGCATGGCACACTGAGGTCTATTTCAGAACACAGCGCTAAACCATTGAACTGCAGCGCGTCTGAACGGGTTCCAATACAGATTAGCTGGACCCAGATAGAGCTGAGCAGAGCACAGCTGTTGGAGTAACCTTCTCCCTCTCCCTCTCTCCCAGTTGGAGTAACCTTCTCCCTCTCCTGCTCTCTGTGTCTTTACTTCACGCTGGGTAAACACCTGTTATCTGTAAACACGCTATTCTCACCTGTTATGAACGTGGTGTGAATAATTCCACAATTCTCAGCATTCCGTGACAACTATGACAACTCTCAAAACAAAACACACAGTACACAATGTTAACACTTGGCCAGTGTCTGTTCCAACTCAATATACAAGTTGCAACAGCGCTCCCTGATGGATGCTATCTACACTTTCTTCACACATCTATTTTGGTATTCTTCCTTTACTTTCATATGTCTTTTATTTATTTTATAATCAATTCACCCTCAAAACAGTCTTCACAACAAGTCTAAGAAATAAATCAAAAGAAGCATGACAACACAATTTTAATCTCGGTGAAGACCGTCAACTACAAGCACAACACACACAATAAACGCACGCACGTACAACAACGCACACACACACTGACGCGCCAGGCCCACTGTGTAATCCCACATCTACACAGTGGCCTTGGACATGACCAGAGATCCCCCTGTCTGTCTGACTGTCTGTCTGTCTGTCCCCTGGGTCTTTGGTTGAGGGACGGCGGGGACAGAGCTATCAGCAGGAGGATCAGAGCATCAGTCCCGTTGTCAGCAACAATGACACTATCAGAAACCATCTCCAGCACACCTATATGAAAGGGCTAATTGTGAGGACGTCTCTATGTATGTGTGTGTGTGTGTGTGTGTGTGTGTGTGTGTGTGTGTGTGTGTGTGTGTGTGTGTGCGTGCGCGCGTGTCTGTGTGTGTGCGTGCGCGCGTACATTTATTTTGAGAAAGATGAGATCAAAATAGTTGTAGTCTAATTAAATCGATCGTAGCCTGTAGCATGCCTTGGACCGTCCGCGTTGCCTTTGTCTAAATGATAAAGCAGACAAAGCCCAGTGTGCCCCTTTATAAAGGAAGAGGCTTTACTAAGACAAGTCAAGATATATACTGGTAGAACAGTACTATCCACAATAGACAAAGATATAGATCAGTAGCTGGATAGATCAGTAGGTTGATCAAAGAAATACCAAAAGTAGATGAGTTGACATTGTGAGATGGATCGAAAGAATCTGGAGCAATGACACGTTGTGTGTAAGTGTGTGTGTGTGTGTGTGTCGGTGTGTGTGTGTATGTGTGTGTGTCTGTGTGTGTGTTTGTGTGTGTGTATACTGTTAGTGTGTGTGAGTGCACTGTGACATTGTGTGATTGTGTTTGTGTGTGATGGCACAGCAGCGTTAGGGCGTGCGCCTATCATGCTTTAGACTGTGTGTGTGTGTGTGTGTGTGTGTCTGTGTGTGTGTGTGTTTCTGTGTTTCTGTGTTTCTGTGTGTGATGACAGCAGCAGCAGGGCGTGCTCCTTTCACACCGGATGTTGAGTGTGTGTGTGTGTGTGTGTGTGTGTGTGTGTGTGTGTGTGTGTGTGTGTGTGTGCGTGTGTGTATGTGCATGTGTGTGTGTGTGTGTGTGCGTGTGTGTGTGTGTGTGTGCGCTAGGAGAACAGACACACAGGCTCTCTTTTGGCTCTGTTCCTGAAGCCTGCTTGACGGTG
Source organism: Galaxias olidus (assembly GCA_026901105.3). NCBI lineage: Eukaryota > Metazoa > Chordata > Actinopteri > Galaxiiformes > Galaxiidae > Galaxias > Galaxias olidus. Next base: position 54,399 of record JAPMUY010005074.1, on the reverse strand, counting down.
TGGTGACCTCACTTGTTGACGGAGAGAGGAAGTACCCTCCTCCCTTATTCCTCGCCCGCCCTGCCTCCCCCCTGACACACTCCGCCCCCCTCACCCAAACCCCGTGTGTGTGTGTGTGTGTGTGGAACACAATCCTGACACACCCACCCTACACAGGCTCACATGTGTGTGCACGTTTCCCCCTCACTTACCGTTGGTTTTCAAACCACAGCAGAAGGAGAGTGCATTTTAAAGCAAATGTAAATAAATATTACAGCTGCACTTGCAATAGTACAGGTACAGTACAGATATTAACACCAAGGGGGACGGTTGCATCATTACCCATCGTTAGCTTCCATCTAAAACATAGTTCAGCCTTACATGATGCAGACCCACCCTCCAGTTCATGAGGCTAGAGTGTGGCAATGACCACTCACATCCCAAAAGAAGACATTACTAAGTTTATCGGACAAAGCCACACATGTCCTGTAGTGTCTGTCCTTACAGAGGACCTGCACATGTCCTGTAGTGTCTGTCCTTACAGAGGACCTACACATATGTCCTGTAGTGTCAGTCATTACAGAGAGCCCATACATATGTCCTGTAGTGTCAGTCCTTACAGAGGGCCCATACAAATGTCCTGTAGTGTCAGTCCTTACAGAGGGCCTACACATATGTCCTGTAGTGTCAGTCCTTACAGAGGGCCTACACATATGTCCTGAAGTGTCAGTCCTTACAGGACCTAAAATTACAGAGGACCTACACTGTTGGAAAGCTGGGCTCTTATCGTGTCTGATTCTCCACACGTGAGCTCATCATTCAGGGAGTTTTAGGATAACTCGTTATCGCTGAAACAGAGGAAAGGGGGAACGCCAGTGGACAGAGTATAAATAATGACATCACTGGCAGGGCCGCAAGTGAGACATCATCAAGGTTTTTGGAGCTAACTCGACCTGTATGTCTGTCTGGAAAAACTTTTTTTTTTAGCTAATTCAGTGGGAGCCCCTGGCTGTTGTTCTGGACAGGGGTTTAGTAGGACTCCCACCCTCTCTGTCTGTCTACGCTGATCTAGTGAAAGCCATACAGGGTCATACTGTACAGGCCCACCTCACACACACCAACGTCAAGGTCCAAAGACCTTTGAACTCTGCTTCGGGTCAACGATCACGTTCGGTTTGGTCGGCCCGCGAGGAAGAGGGTGGAGAGAGGAAGCTGAGTTGAACATAAAAAAAGCGGGCCTGGCCTCTGAGCTAATGTAATTGTACTCTGATTACTGCACTCATGCCCTTGGCTAAGGTCAGTCCTCCCACTCTAACAAACCCAGATGCTCATTCGCTAACCACATCAGCCGCAATAACAGCATGAATTTCTCCAATCACCCTCCCAGTGTTTATCAGAAGTTATCCAACACTAACTACAGTAACCACAAGATATCATCTGATAGCACGATTAAAAGGAAACAAGAAGCTTGCTGTTTGCCCAACAGAACGGTTTCCTTTCTATCCCCCTGAGGTTTGTAAAGCCCCCACTCTGTGTCCAGGCCCCCGGGGGACATTAGTTACATGAGGGGAGAGTGCTCTGTCCTCCCCTGTTCTCATCAAGGCAGAAAAAAGGCACAACAGCACGGCGCACCGCCCATCAAAGTGACACGGAAGAAAGATGGATGGCCGTCCAGGAGAGAAGCGCAACCCCCCCCCCCCCTCCCTCCCCTCCTTCTCTCGCTCTCTCTCTCTTTCTCGCTCTCTCTGTCTCTCCCCCTCTCTTGTGCTCTCTCTTTCTCTATCTCTCTTTGCCACGGGGAGTAAAAGCTTTCCGCCTTAATTAAGTGTGCACACGTGTGTGTGTGTGTGTGTTTGTGTGTGTGCAACAGGGCACTGAGTTGTGGCTGCGTTTGTAGGACTAATGACTCTGTTTAGTAAAACCCAGACTGTCTGGCAAGGTGCCCCAGTGAAAGTGATGCCTGGCAATAAGCTGGCACTGTGTGTGTGTGTGTGTGTGTGTGTGTGTGTGTGTGTGTGTGTGTGTGTGTGTGTGTGTGTGTGTGTGTGTGTGTGTGTGTGTGTGTGTGTGTGTGTGTGTGTGTGTGTGTGTGTGTGTGTGTGTGTGTGTGTGTGTGTGTGTGGTCATTTGAATGGTTAGAGCAAGAATTAAGGTGCTGGTAACCAAATACAATGAGTCTCTCTGATACCCTAATAGCCATTACCATCACTACATTGTGCCCTCGGAATCGACTCAACATCTTCAGTCAGTTGCATTTATATTGTAAATGGTTTGAACACACACTTAAGACTCCGTATTGCTAGTCACGATCACATTGCTGATTTAGTGGTCGTTGCAGTGCGGCATTACACATGTTGTAAATCTTTCAGTGGGACCGGATAAATGAATATGGTATTGGTATAAGGTATAATATTGAAATTAAGCCTTGACAATGACAGCATCATATCTCAATTTCCTTCTCCAAAGACAAAAGATGATACTGCATATTAAAACAAAAAACAACTGCAGACACAAGTAATATTATCAAGAATGTGTCTTGTCATATTCGTTCAAGAAAATAGTTTGTGGGTTGCCAGCTATGTCTCAATGTTTCACAAAAGGATATTTTTTTTATGCAGCTTTGTTTTTGTATAATTATTTATTGGAGATATAGTTCATATCTGCCCTGTTGTTAAAATCCAGAAGATACCATCAAAACCATATGTATCGCTGATGCATAATAAAACTATATACTGTAGCTGTGCCCAATTTATTAACTCATGTAATTTACCTGACAAAGCGAAGTAGCCAAATATTGATTAAAAAAGCACAAGCTATATCATTAATGAATTATAATACCCAAAGGAGAAATGGTGGCGAGCTTACCAGGTCCTTATTCTTCCTGCTCTTCCAGAATGGAAAGAGACACAGTAGGACATACGTCCCCCAGCTGAACACTGTGGAAAGACACCAGCTAAATCCAGCCATCCTCTCCTACCCACCTCCTCCTCCTCCTGTCCTCCACCTTTCCAAAGACGTCCCTAAAGCAACGGTTCTGTCCGGCCACAGACTGCTATGGACGGGGTTCACAGAACATCCTATATCCAGCAAAGCTGCTCCTTTTTGGGGCTTCAGCCACAACTAGTTCCCCCAGCCTGGAGTGGAAGACTGTCTTACATGGCGTGGACTCTCGCTAGATGTCCCACCTCTCTGCTCTGCAGCCTCGTGTGGACGCCACGTCTCTGTCTCGGGATGCTGCGAGCCTCTCCAATCAGAGATGGAGGAGAGGCGAGGATGAGGCGGGGTAACAGCACCACACGGGTGCAGCAAAAGCCACTTAAGCTGATAAGAAAAGAGGAGGGACCATTCAATAGGGCATCCCCAGGTCTGTCCAAGGTGTCTGGGCGATTTGTATGTGTTGGTCAAAATATAAAAGGGACTTTTTTATAGACTAGAAAACTGTCTATAAAATTAAAAATATAAAATTTCAATCTCATTATTTAAGTATACTTAATTGTTATAGCAATAATAACAACATTGGGCTTAAAGTCGTCCCCCCCCCCCCCCCCCCCCCCCCCCCCCCCCCCCCCCCCCCGTCCGTCCCCCTCCCTCCCACTGGCATGTATGCTCTAGTAGCATTTGTAAACTGAATGTAGTGGCCTGGGCTAGATGTGCTCCTCTCATATCAGCACTGAGATCATCTCAATTCTGGTCCTACATTTCAAAGCTTTTAAAGCCATTGCTGTCCATATATGTCGCTCTATTTGTATTGCATTGAAAAACATGTTCGGTTTACATTTGCTCTGAAATAAATCAAATCTCTAAGAAGACGGGCAACTGTATATAAAAAAACACTGTAAAAAAACACTGCCCGTCTTCAATATAAAGTTTCAAACCTTACAGGCCCATTTCTGCATCCTAATGATAATACGATGTATCTATAATTTTGTAAAACTGTGTATCATAACTTGAATAATATGCTATGTATCATAACTTTAGCATTTGAATTAGGAATGTATTTGCTTGTTGTTATAAATGAAAAGCAATCCGAAGCAAACTGAAAACTTGCTTTTGATTTCCAAAAACCATCCGACGGCAGCCCTGCTGCCCACACAGTTCTTCTCCTCACGGCAAAACAATGGGCTTTCTGATCCCATTTTCACTTTGGCTGCGTCCTGTTCTGAGAAGCCAACAGGGCCCTGGGGGATTGGAGGGCCATTGTTTTAGCAGAGAATGGAAAAGGGAAGTGGACAGCAGCGCTTTCTGAGGAAAGGTCAAGGCGATGGGCTGGCCCCAGCTGGTGGCTGGTTATAGAGAGAGATTTGAGGAGAGGTTCGTTCTACAGCCAAGACCTTTCTGCTTTACAAACTACGCTGTGTCACTCTCCTTACTGTTCCAACAACTTCATGTTTGCCCTGCTTTTTGTCTGCCATTCAAATCCATAGGGTTAAGTTCCATTAAAGATTGGTCTTAGCAGGGAATTAGTTCAGCACTGGAGCCAACACGCCCTGGGGAATCCCCGTATTCATTTTGAAAGGTTCTCCAGAACGTTCCTGGCCTGTTCATCGTCAGTGAAAACCACTGGAGATGAAAGTTGGACGTACATTTTCTCTGTAATACGAGAGCACTAAGGTTAGTCTGTCCCTCCTCCATGGCCGTGTGGTGGACTAACACCAGTGCGCACCGGTCTGTGCTTCAGACCAAACAGTACAGAGGGAAGCCTGCACAGGTTCCCTGCTGAGTGTGTAATGAGTCAGAGGCAGTGCCACCAGTGAAACATGAAAAGGCTCCGGCCATATAGCATGTACACCCAAAGGACAACATGCAGTCTCAACAACACTAGGTTTCTAATTAGGCTTCCGGGACCAGGGCCCAAATAAAGTGCCTGTGATTAAAGCAAACAATTACCCCCTGCCGCTGCCTCTATTGATCAAACAATTACCCCCTGCCCCTCTCTCCATCAATCTCACTGACCGTTTTAGGAATTGGGAACGCAGTAAAAAGCGAACGCCTGGCAGAAAAGCCTAGAGCCATGTTACACAGACACTGGGCAGCCTGGCTTCATTTAACAACCGATTTCGACCCCACTTTACTCAGAAGGACCTACTGGTCATCCTTTCAGCCAATATAATAAGTTACCTATTTCTTCCTGTCCATGCCACATTATACACCCCTTAGCCGTCTGGAAATGTGTGCCAGAAACTTGAAATGGTTCCAACGCGTTTTGAAAGACCTAGAGAGAGTGAATGAATGTAGGGCGACTGGTGAGGGGGTGTTGTTTTCCAATGTGAAAGAGAGGGCGAGGCACACGCCCTAAAACTAACTGTCTCCGGCCTCTATCATTATGCCAGGGCTCCAGAGGAGAGACACCACAAAGAACAACAACAACAGCAGCCATGTCTAGTGGGAATAACCAGGCATCCCGACTCAGATCCTCAGAACGCACCCCGACGCGCCACCATATTCCAGTGATAACACAGCCACCATGCCTTGGGTTAAGTAAAGCCTTATTCTGGTATGGAGAGATAAAGCCATGATTCAAAATGGCCGATGTCCCAGGCTAGGATCAGGACTTCCCAGGCAAAGAAGGGATTGTACAGATCTGAGGAGATTAGGAGAAACAGCAAAGAAGGGCCACGATAATTGACTTAAGTGACTGCCAGCTTAGAGAGAGACAAAGAGAGTCAACACACCAAAAGGGTTGTCTTTCTTTCACCAAATTCATAATTTGGGAGAAATCTAGTCATGTTCGAAAATTAATGAATGATAAATATTTTTTATTATATTCCCACCATAAGCATCTTTTAAAAATATCTGACAATCCAAAACCACCAATGATGTTACAAATAGGGCAATTCAAACGATTATTGTCAGTTTGCTAGTAATTCTGCTTCTGACAGTTGCCTTTCTGAGGCCTTAAACACACCATTACTTTGTGAGAGAGTTCCTAGAGGTCTGCTGATGAAAGGTTATGGCAGAACAGTTTGGGGTTGCTCTGCTCTGCCGCACCCCCCACACAGGTTCCTTAACGTGACTCAGTCATAACTGTTGACAGCGCATGAGGGCTCTCATAGGACAAGGTCGTTCTTTCCTACAGTTTGATGTAATATTATCCCAATAATAAAAAGAACAATGGCGGAGAAAAGTACAACCACAAAAACACCATTAGGGTTGCAGCGTCACACCATCCACTAGATAAACAACACTTAAGCACTGGTGACGAAAGACAGGGAATCATGTGCCTACTAAAGTCACTTCAAAGTAAAACAATGTATTTAAAAATCATGCTTTTAAGCGAAGACAAAATAGCATGAAGTAGTAAATACTAGGCCACTTTTCCCCAATGGCTTATTCTGACAAATGGCAAAGAAAAGTTGTATTTTTACTTTACTTTCCAAAATAAATGAATTATCTTAACTTATCTTAAATAGATTTGGGGATACTTAAGAAATGTTTTAAGTAAACAAAGGCGAACTCACAAATAAATCAATAAATGTCATAGTTTGTTTCCATGTCAGTATCAAAAATGCTAATATCCGGTCTAAAGCAACAACATCTAAAACCATTTTTCATGTTTACTGATCTGAAAAGCAGTCTTTCTGACTGACATGAACTGCTCCCCACAGCACTCACCAGCCAAAGAGACATCACAGGGTAGTTCCTTGGACACTTCAGGCGACCACAAATTCCTCTTTCAGGACCCCACAACGTGGAATTACAGCATCAAAATTGCCTTGCCCGCTTTAAAGGAGACAGTCATGGTCGCTCAGAGTTAAACCAGCTCTGAGAAGATAGTCGGACAGTCTGGCCTTTATTCTGACATATTTCCTGAGCCTCATTGTTAGCAAGTGGAAAGGAAGCACACAAGGACACACACTGGGAAACTCACATACACCCACACAGATACAAAGCCATTATCCTGCTACTAAGCGTTGGCCTGTTCCACACATAGGCGGACACACTATGGAAAGATCATTTCAGCACAGCACAGCATGGACATTGAGAACAGTTGAGGTCGGTGGCGCTTTGCCTGATGTTTTCTGGCCCATGCAGGTCAGTGTTTAACCTGCGCTGGGAAACAAAAGCTCAGGTCTGCTCTTCGCTCAGCTTCCATGTTGATCATTGACAGAACTTGGAAACTTGTCCAGTCATGAATTCTAAACAAAGTATTTTATAGCTCACCACGTTATGTTATCCAGAATAAGTGTCAGTGGGTTGGCTAATCGGAGGAAATGTGCTCTTTAGTTTAAGGATACTGAAATCAAACAATACTTCGGTTTATTTGGCCAAGCGTTTAAAGGGTTTCAACAGCAAAGTTTAAATCAAAGATTAGATCAACTTCCTGATGCATTGTCCAACTTCTGAACATCTGAAGGGGAACCCATTAAGTTAAGAGTCATAATATACCCTAACTAAATTAGTCTATTTTCTTTTGAAATAACGGCCATGCACTGAAGAGCCATGCTTTTAAACCATAACTAAATTACGGAGTCATAACAAGCAAGAATGTCGATGATTGGTCTGATTGGTCTGGCAGTTAATATAGCCGATTCTAAAACGTATATTTATTGTATAATTGTTTTTTAAACCATGTTATAGGTTACTAACAGATGGCATTTTGTAAAATGTAATGGCAATTAGTATTCTCTCTTGTGACACAGTGTCTTTGAACATACATTAAAGATGCACACCTGCAACTTCATATATTCATACAAAATATGTATACAGTAGGCTCAAAAGTAAGTTTCAAAGATATGATGAAAAGCTAATGGAAAATGTCAGCCCACTTTGGTCAGTGAAATGCGGTCTCTCCTGGACAGCCTGGAGGGTTGCCCCCTCTTAGAGGCCAAGGGAGATGGATAGGGTCGTAAACTCCAGTTCCACACCCGCTTGTGTCACATAGTTGAGGTCAACACCAACACCAGCCCAGGCTGTATCATCGCCTGGATGCTTTTCAAGAAACACAAACCAGTAAACTTACTGAGTAGACATAACCACCCTGGGTTGTGAATGGAATTTACACGCTTAACATTAGCAAGATATGATGACAGTGGTTTAAATGATGACATGCTCTGCACCCTAGATGTTCAGGGAACGATGATATATTAAGAAGAGAACTGCAACTTGGGTCTTTACTGATACTGATCCATAGAAACACTGTTGTGGTTGAGAGTGCGAGTGTGTGTTTTAAACATTTGCTACATAAATATATAGACAGTTGTTCGGATACCAAGTAGAACATTTTTGTTACAAATCATAAAACAATGTTGGCATTTCTTTCAGTAATCACCTGTGCTACTTACTTAAAATGCTGATAGCACGAACAGCAATTGGTAGCACAGATGTTCTACAAGTATTTGGAAATAATCCCAATCCATTCTGGAAAATTCCACTTTCAGTCAGTCCTTTATGGATGATTCCACTTTCAATCAGTCCTTTCTGGATGATTCCACTTTCAATCCGTCCTTTATGGATGATTCCACTTTCAATTAGTCCTTTATGGATGATTCCACTTTTAATCAGTCCTTTATGGATGATTACATTTTCAATCAGTCCTTTATGGATGATTCCACTTTGAATCAGTCCTTTATGGATGATTACACTTTCAATCAGTCCTTTATGGATGATTCCGGAGTTTAAAGGAGATAGAAAGAAAGCTTTTAGGGACCAACATTACCATCATTGGTGCCACTCTCATTATATGGTAATAGGTAATGAACTTCAAAGCTGTGAATAAATCCTTAACCATATCATTGAAACAAGAGGAATTGAGACAGGGCCGGTTTCATTGTCCATTTAGCATGGAAAACAGAGAAGTGTGTCAGTTCTACACAAAGGAACCAATCAGTATTCGGAGGATGTTTTCATGCAAATTATTTCTAGGAATTGCTGCTTTGACTTATAATTGGAAGGTTCTGCCAAAACACAAAACATGTTTTAAAGTTGCGGATCCTGGTCAACTTAACTGATCTACTTGCACAGTTGTGGTAATAACACCATCTACTGGTCATAGAACACAAACGGTCTGATCTACAGGTCAAATCATGCACTTTGCAGAATAATAGAAAAAAATAAACGTTTGTAAACAATGCATGACGCACCATATCCATAATCTATTTTGTTATTTGAAACTGGGCCACAAAGTCAATGGAGGAGAAGCTGTAGTACAGTTGTATTAATGTGTATTGGTTTGACCTCATGCTAGGCCCCAACAAAAGGAATGTCTAAGTGAGTGTGCTTTGTATTTTGCTTCCACACTTTCTTTTCATGTCATATGACATGTCAGCAATGTACCCAGACACCATCTCAATAACAAATGTCCCGGATAAAACTGTCATGGAAACCTAAATGTTTGGACAGTCTGTTGAAAGAAGTGTTAAAGGAAAAAGTCTCTACTTCTGTGATCTTGATGTGGAAACTTTGAGAAACAGATGGACAACAGGTTTAGTACTAGAGAAACTATTTGAATTTGGTGACAGTTCTGTAAATACAAAAGATAAAGTAAAACAAATGTTTTAAATATAAATCATTGACTTCTTCAATATTGTATTGACATTGTCTGCCATTAACGCTATGTACATTGGAGCAAAAAGTATTTACAATCTCTTTCTTCAGTCAAATCTTTCACGTTCATTTTGTCAGATCTTCAACCAAGAACTATAATGAGATTAAAGTGACCAAACACAGTGAATATAGCTATACTTCTTATTTATCCAAGGTATTCTTAAAAATAATTGTTCAACAGCTACCATTATAAAAGAGTAATCCCTGGCTAAATTCAGCAACCATAAGCAGCAATAATTGCAGCCAAATACTTCTTGTAGTTACTGATCCTATCCCCGTTACATCGTGAAATCATTTCAATCCAATCTTCAATGCATAACTGCTTCAACTAATGGCCCTTACCATCAGAGCTAAGTTGTCAGCACACACAAGGTTGATTTAACATGGGTTGATTCAGTTGAATCAATGTGAAGGTAAGCTTAATAAATGGAACCTAAAACCCTAATAGCATCACAATCCCTACCGCCTCTGATGTGATCAAAATACCTTCTGCACCAGATAACACGTAACATGTATCTGTAATGAGCCTAAAAGGGCTTCTAGAAATGGCTGACATTATATTTGCACGTTAATCTCCCATTCCATCAATTCTGGCGAAAAATGAAAGAGATCTAAAGTAAGTTTTCAGGCATCATGATACGTAATGGATTAAGTATCAAGCATGGCTTGTTATTAGTACAATAAAAGGCACTTATCTAAATTGATAATGTTCCTATTAGTGTAGGTAAAAGGCAGCTGATTTTTCGGGACGCATGGTGGGAGTAATAACTATCATAAGTAAAATAATAGCTGAATGTGCCCTTTTGAAACTGCAGATGTTTATACAGAATGGGTAGAAAGGTCATTTGCATCCTTGAATTCTGATCATTTTTAGACCCAGTTATGATGTCCGTTATCTTCTTCCAACTACTGGTAGACTTGGGGAGAAACAATTGAATAAGGTCAAGATAATTCGACGGGAGAACTAGCTTTAGCATATTGACGACAATGTGTTGTTTTAATTTGTGTCTAACTAAAACAAAATTATCGTGTGTCAGTGTAGGATAATCATAACATTACGATTGTACAATTCGATATCATATACAGTACGTAGGGGGTATCAAGTAGTGTTCAGTCTTACTGTTTTGATGTTGAGGTAGTCAGGGTATTTTTGTCACTAAGCCACAGTGCCAACACAGCCAGCGGCAGCGGCCTCCTCTCTCAGATCTTTTTAGAGGTTCTACAAGCACCAGATTAACTTCTACAAAAAGCTCGCTATTGTGTGCCTAAATAAACTGTCATTAAAAGCGCAGCAGGGAAGACTGTAAATAAATTGAGCTGTGCGTATGAGGTTAATATGTGGCATGCCAGGATTTCAGCCTGTGCCACGTGTTGGGTCTAAGAGAATAATTTGATTAGGGATTTCATCCACTGTTCCAAAGGGAGGGACACTCGCATGGCACATGTGATGAAGTCACAGAGGGGTGTCAGGTTTATACAGGACCCAGCCTAAAAATAATGTCACTCGCACTCTTCATTATGCCATAATTGGAAGTAACCCTGTGTATTGTTTTGGTAAGCCATTTAAAACACACACACACACATACACACACACACACACACACACACACACACACTTTCTAATTAAACACCCATTTTATTATCTGGGTATTTCACATCTTTAAAAAAAACACAAATATTTTTTTTTGCACTCTGAAAGTTTTTTATCACTTGTGGAGGTTTCATTTCTCAACCTACAGTACTGTGCATAAGTTTTAGGCAGGGGATGCTGTTTTGAAGGCGAAGGGTGGTCACACCAAATGTTGATTTGATACAGATTTGCTTTTCCCTCACTTTGTATTTTATGAATTGATAAAAAAATAAACAATGAACATTTATCCTTTTATGTTTGTTTTTTTCTAACTTTAAAGACATCACATCTGCCTAAAACTTTTGCACAGTACTGTATGACACAGCTTCTGACAACTTGCAAACAACTGGGACCATGTGCCACCTGACGGTAGTAGCGTGGTTTCAATTATGGTTTACTTGCACAAAAAGCGACCCATAGAAATACGTGGCTTAGTTGAGCTTTGGCATACTTAAAACTGTTCTCAGTAGATGAATAAGATAAATAAGATTTGGAACAACTAACGCCTGTATTATGATAGCTTGAAACCCCTTTCAATCCACTGAGACACAGCCGCATTCCAGCGCAAATACCTCAGAACATTCTCTTGTAGGGGAATGTGGAAGTTTGAAAACCTATCCTTTAAAAACAGTGATCTGCCTCAGCTTGTTAGGGCCTTTCTTCCTGTGTCTATTCAAAGTAAATGCACCATGTCAAAAGGGGGGATTTATTACCTCCCTGAAGAAGAGTAATACAGCACATGATGAAAACATAACAGGCTGACTTATGCAGCCATGGCCCTGCTTTGCTGCTGTGGCACTAATTAACCCAGGAGTTAAACGACATCTGAGCACTGTGAAAAAGATCCAGAGAAACAAATATCAACAAAGGCCACATGAGAGGCAAAGGCACTTCCACCGGAAAGAGCCGAGCACCCTGTCCATCACTGGGGTGAGATTCTGGGGGCCTACACTGGCCCCTGGAGCGGGACTTTGGGATTTGGACGTTGCCAAGAGTAAACGCCACATCCCTTCGCCAAGTATTAGGGAGAAGACAAGAAAATCCCCCACAGAAGAGAAATGTCAACAAAGCTGCTGCATAAAGACTGCATTCATAGGCCCACAAAGAAACAGAAGCTGCATGGTAGAGAGCTCATAGGACTGTGGTATATCCCTCTTGCGCTACGAGGTCAAAAACAAGGGTGTTTAAGTAAGGCCTCTCTTTAGCATTTCTATAACGAAGGCATTTTTGGGGGGAATACAGTTGCTATTGACTCATTGATATTACATTCTCTGGAGACTTGGAGATTTGTCACCTAAGCGTGGACCGCCATAAAGTGAATTGACAACGCCTTTTCTGTGATTTCATCTTTTGGTTACAGAATCTTTTGTCCAATCTTATCACCACCCAACATGCCCCGGTATTCACAGTTTGTGTCACTTAAAAGAGTGAAAACAAAAGCCTTGGACCTTACAGCATAAATTCCACAATGGTCTACGTCTATGAGCACCCTAGTTCTCGAGTAGGATGTCAGGAAAAGTGATCCCTTTGCCTTGAAATTGGTCACTGAGTACTGTATTCATCCCCTCTTCCTGTGACTGTAACCAGACCCAAAACATTAGGAGATTCTTTTCTGTCTAATCTGTAATTGACAAAAAAAAGTCAACGGTGGCATTAGTAAAGGCAATAATTGCTTGATTAGGGTGTATCAAATGTCTAGTACTATTCTGTTCAAATCTGGTGTGACCCATTGTAAGTCATTGACACATTAATAATAGGATTACTACGCCCACTCTTCCTAAACGTCCCCAACTCAAGCTCTTAAAGTTTACCAACAGAAAAAAAGCATTGCAGGGACTGATCAGGAAGACTAGTAGTTGTATTTTAGAAGGTGAGCGATGCAGTAGGATTTCAAAACACTGGAGATGCCATATAGGATTTCAGAACACTAGAGATGCTGTAGACTAGAGTAATATTTTAGAAGGCTAGAGATGCAGTAAAAGAGTATAGTGGAACCTTAAAATTACAGTATATAGTATTTTAGAACGTAAACGATTAAATACTTTTGCAATGTGCAATAGCTTTGTAAAGGGCACCTGATACGTCTCAAACTAGGCCTAACATACCAAAATCAACAACAAACAGACACCCTCAATAACCCCACAACAACTCCAAACAACAATATACAGTATAAAAAAAAAAACATATAAAAAGGTTAGCCAAGGCACTTGGGTGCCCGATTATAATAGTACAGGGTTTAGGCTATCCTCTGTACCAGCCAACCCTCCATTTTGGTGCCTATGATAATTGAACTGTCAAATGCTTGTGTAATGTTTACATCACAAATTTCGTAACAAATGAACTGATTCAACGGCACCCCTGCTTGTTTCCCCCTCACAGGCATATCTGTGCCTACGGCATCCTACTGCCTTCCCTCCTACTGGCTGCTTTCTAAACACAGTTGTTTTTAACTGGAGTGGGAGGAAGGTTGTGGCACAGATCAACAGATGACTTTGTCAACAACCTTTTCTACCTGTCTGCCCCCTCTGTCTGAGACATTGCAATGTATACATTCATGGCACAGACGGAGAACCCAACCAAACCCACGAGGTATGGGAATAAATAAAAGGAGACTTGTTGTGGCAAGTCTAAGGGACAGCGCTGAAAAAGCATAACATTGTGTCAGATCTTTATTACTGCAATGTGCCTGTCTAGAGACAATAGTAATAAGCCCACAAACCATGTATTTACTATTCTTTACCAAACAGTAGCTGCATGTCATTTGGATCTCCAGAGAACATCGACACACTCAAACCCAACAGTTGAACACCAAGACCCTGTGTCAAAGCAGATTGTGACAAACCAAAACCTGAGGTGAGGTTTGCTTCCAGTGGGCTCGGATACTACGGGGAAAGTGACGAGGAGGAAGAGCGGCATGTGAACCCACTCCCAGGTCAAGCACATGTGGGCACCTCTCCACACAGAGCAAGGCTTGTTAAGAGGCCCAAACCCAGGTCAAGGCTGCTGGCAGGAACCAGGGAGACGATAGGCTGCCCCAGAGACACAGCACAGAGGCTGCACTGTTTTCCCCCCAGGTCGGTCATCCGCTGGAATGCAATATAGGATGGAGGGTAACTTTCACCTCACCGCATACCTTATCAAGTCGTCTGCAAACTTGAGAAAGCCCAATACCAACAGAATGACAGAGACATTGACCCAATAAGCCTCACGGAGAGAGGATGTTTGCTTAAGTTAAGGGCAACTCATGGAATGGTAATTAATGTAAAACAAAACAGGAATGCAATTATGGAAGTTGGTTCTCGAATACAAAGGATCTGGAGTGCGTACCATCTCAATGAGAAACTGAAAAAGCAATGATTCCCAGCGTTCAAACCGTTTAGGAAGCACATTAGGTTATTCATGTCCATTTGAACGTGGTGTTCCAGGTTAATAGTACGATATGCTCTAAGATCAAGTAGAACCTTCAGAATAACACAGCAACAGCCTGCAAACCCCTTGGTTTCTCTTTTTCAGTGTTGTACTGACACTGTTTTCATTAGCTTTCAGCAGAATTGGCTTACATAGAGGTCCAGGTGTTTGGTAACTGTATTTGGAAACATCTCCTTTGAATACACACAAAGTCCTCTGTTGTAGACCTGCGGTCGGTTACTTTGATCGACAGTGAACCTTCCACTTCATTTCATACTGACATCCTTTGCGGCCAGCAGGCTAATGAAAAGAGGTTGGCCTCAATAAACTCACACGTCAGCGTTTGGAGACTCACCATCCTCGATCTTTCTACAGTGAAAATATTTATGATTTCAAAATGCTGCCAAAATTTGACTACTGTATTATGCAACCTCATTGAAAGATTCAGATTAGTTAACAAAAGAGGCAGATTAGTTAACAAAAGAGGCGCTATTTCCTTGGACTTTTTATCTTGATAGTATGTGGACCTAACAATAACAATTTGTAAGAATAGCCTACATAATAAACATTAGAATAGCTTACAGTTTGATCTTAACACTGATTTTACATTTCTAAAGGCTGTTCTCATATTGAAAGGTAATGGTGCAATTATGTGAATATTGATAGGCTGGAAGATGTATATAATGTCTGGTGAATCTGGTGAATATCTGGTGAGCCACCTGGTGAATCTGTTGAAGTCAAGATGGCCCAATGGTTTACAGTAGAGCATACTGGTTGTCCTTTTTTGCTTTACTAACCATAAGATCGAGTACTCTCAAATGCTTGTTGATTATGACTATAAATGCTGTCTTTATAACACATAATGTTTAGGTCATGAGAAAGACGAACTCCAGTAAAACTCTTTTTTATTTAGATTTTGGTCTATCAGGACAAATGGTACAAAAAAGTGCATTTTGTGCAAAACTACCAAGTTATCTTCAAAAACTAAATTACCAGGTGATAATAGAAAGTGTGATTGTGACAAGCACTGGGAGGTCACATTTAGGCTGACTAAGCTGAAGGATAAAGTGCCCCCACCCTCACTATATAAATCCAAGTTTGTCAGAGAAGCTATGAGTGCAAAGGTTACAGACTGCATTCCACAGCCCCTGCTTCTTCATGAGTCTTGGACCACAAAGCAGACCCTGTTCTTGACTCGTCAACCCTCTATGCTTTAGCCATCACCACTCTACCAACCCCACAGTGAAGACCACCTTCATACCCAGACAGTTTGATACCTCATAACAAAGCACTTCAATATGCCTACTTCGAGGGCGACTTACACCCTGCAGTATGATACGGTTCACCATGTTCAGAGCAAGTGCATGATAACCATTTGTAATAGTGCGCAAATTCCAGCAACTGTGAAGTGAAGCACATCCAGTGTGCCATCTTGGTTTAACTATATGACTCCAGTCCAGTTTCATCCACAGTTTAATATGCATGTATTGTGTGATGACAGATAGCCTAATAAAAAAGCTATAGTACAAAATAATTATTTATAATCAAAAATGCAAGCACTTGCACGTTTGTGTTTTTTGGGACGAACACCTGGCTGTTTTCTATGTCTTACGGAAAGCATGCCTTAACGCCCACTTATGTGGGAGTTCTGTTTACAGTTTTGTTGACAATTCTTACCTTGTTTAGGAGTCTCTCTTTCTTTTTCTCCTCATGTTGGTCAAAAGGCATTTGTGAAAAATCGTCTTCACAACAGAGGAAACTCACTGTGCATCCCATCCAGGCAAATTCAGATCACGTGTAAACCCATTCAAACTTTGATAACTTAAAGTGACTTCTTTTTTTAACTCAGCGAATTAGCCATCCGCTTTGCAGAGTAGGCTACGCAGGTAAGATTGCGTCACATTCCCGTTGTCTAGAGGTTTAAACTAATACAACTAATCGCAAATAGGAACATTTCAATTATACATTACGGTTTCGGTTAAATGTCAACCTGGAAATAACATTTTCAAATGAAATCCAGAGGTTCTGTTGCCATTTTCCTCCATGCGCACAAAGTACTAAACTGCTTTTGGGTTCCCGCTGTTCAGATGAAAGACAGGATTGTGATATGTGCATTGGGACCCACTGTTTCTGTAGAGACGCCTATACGACCATGCCCTAGAATATGAAGGTAAATATTAGTGAAAGAAAAAGTGAGGCTAGACAAGAGCAAACATGCGCTGTCTTTTTATAAATATTTTGAATTATAAATGCAGACTATAAAAGCCTACATTTAAAGTGTGTAGATAGGCTGCGCCAATAACAATACCAAAGATGCAGCTGAAATATGTTTTCAAAATCGCTTAAAAAAGGAAGTGACTGGTACATGTTTCTGCAAGTCTACCATACATTAAAACTCGAGTTTAATCAAGTTTCACAACTTCTCCAATTACCTGATTGGACATCACTGGTTTAAGATGGTTGAATTGCAAAACATAGCCCTTAAAAAAATTTGCCAGAGCAACAGAGAGATATATATTGGCCTGCTATTGGTATCTGCCAACATTGTTAATCTCTCATTGACTCAGAAATGTGTCTGCTAACATTAGAAACATGTTTTTATTTATAATCTACATGGAAATTGGGTATCAGTCATTTGGCACTTACATGTAGAATGTTTAACAGCACTTGCAAAAAGTATGTAGGTTTTTTTCGATCATGTTTCTAATTGAAGTAATTTGAGCAGTACAATTGAGCCCAGTAACAACTGGTTAGCATGTTCAATAACTGCCAGCAGTGTCTGAGTCAGAGTTTACACCAGTTGGATTCTGACTAGAGAGGGGACAACAGAGCTGGTACCAGACATGACTAGCCAGCCCCAGAAACACCTGTCAATATTTTGTTAAGACAGCTCCTATAGCTCTGCCCCAAATATACAGTACTTAAGAACTTGATACCTAGCTGGAGTCACTGTGGCACAAATTTATAAGGGAGCATGATCAAACTGATAAAAGCGTAAATGGACAACACATTTTGCTAACCTCCGCTTCAGGCCATGGTGAAGCTGGGTACGAAATGTTAGAATCAAGTTGAGCCCAAGAGCAGCCACCTTTTCCAAACACCCTTAGCAGAAAACAATATTGCATGTGAGTTTAACAAGATACCACACCTGAGAACTTGATACTAGGAATTGAGTGTTCACATAATCATAGTTTGTGTATACAGTACACTTTGTAAACATTTTCGAATTTGGATCACTAGGAGGATCCAGGTCAACCAGATATGCTGATGCTAGCTGTTTTGTTTGTTTTGCCTGGATAAGGTAAGTTTTATCAAATTATTTTGTTTACTTTTTTTCTTTCTTGGCATAACGCCTGCACACACACACACACACACAAACACACTCAACCGTTTGAAATATCAAAATGGCACCAGCCATGTCACCTAGTGGTTGTAAAGTTTTCTTTTATCTCTAGTTTCATATCTCATTGTGCCTGGAACACTGGTGGGGCTGGCTGACAGTGCCGAGACAACTGGCACTGCTACTAAGCCGCCAGGTTTCAGACACATGGAAAATACTCTGGTAAATGGGCAAAATGTTACAATTTTCGCTTATCTTAAGTGTTTCTTTTGTGAGTGTAGATTCTCCATATCAGATTATATAAGACTGTTTTCTTAGTTTTCTTATTTTTGGTTCCAAAACGACTTAAGTGGAAGTCAGTAACTGATTTGTCCAGTAACAAAGTGAGCGGCTACTCTCTTTTCTTTTTGTGTTTGAATAATCACATTGGTGTTTATCTTTGTGTGATGTTCTGAAAAGATTGTGTAACGAATGGTAAGAGAGATAGGCCAGAAATGTAAATGTACCTGCTGAAAAAAGTGTTATTTTTATTCATTATTAATATGCAACGTGTAGCATTGTGACATGGTGATGTGTGATGCAGCTGTTTCAATGTATATCTAAAACTCAGCCCTAAGAGCTCCAGAGATTCAAATGAAAGGTAAACACAGACTGGACCCTGCTTCTAAAAGGCTCGGGGTCACAGTGCCTTGGCCACTGACGATGTGTGTGCTCAGAGGTCCTCTGGGGTCACTGAGTCTCAATGCCACAGTTAAAGGTCATGTAGGGTCAAAGGTCAAGCTCATGTGGCAAGTACATAGACTTTCAAAGGCATGCAAAGCTGATGTTCCGAAAGGTGACATTTAAACAGAGAGCTTGTCACCGCTTATCTGGCCTCTGTATTCTACTCTGAGAAAAGGAAGGTCGTTTGAAGCAGGCTGAGGCTAGTCATAGAAAGGTAGACCCTCTTTGAATGTCTTTGTGAGACTTCTAGTGCCCAAACACCGGTCTTGATTACAAGAAATACCTTTTTAATTACTGGAAGCTAATGCTCTGAAAAGTATCATTTGGCGTGCACCTGAGTTTGCACAAGTTATTCACAATTTGTGATTGCTCAAAATTAGTTTTCTGTTGAATTATTTGCTATTATTTTTATATTATCTTGTAATTAAGTTGTATTAATTTTAAGGTTTGTCTAATATAATCACATTAACCATGTAATATATACGTATGGAATGTACTAATGTAACCACATTGACCAAGTGCTTTACAGTCCAGAAATGCACTAATAAAACAATATTAACCAAGGAGTATTCCATATAGGGGAAAAAAACAACAACGATTGAACTACTGGTATGGTGAGGATTGGCACAGATTGCTCTCGAGTCACTCACGAGAACGACAATTGCATGCACATTCCTTAGATAATTGGCACTCTCTCGACCATAACGGCACACCACTGCCGACAGAAAGAGGATGGAAGGCGCCAGAGGCATCCTGCCCAATGCCATACCAACACACTCACCACCAGCCAGCCACACGGCTTAGGCTCAAGGAGGAGCATGATAGCCCCACATTCTGGCATTGGGCCACCATCGCCACTACCAATGCATGTGAAGCATGTGCCTTTGTGCACACGTATTGCGATTGTAGTACAGGCGACTTGGCACCAGCTTGCTTTTTTAGTGTGAACATTGAAAATCATTTCTCTTTACTCAAATGTTTTGTTGTGTAATTGGAGGGCAAAGTGTATGGATTAAATGTATTTTCCAGAAAGGTCGGCAATTACGATAGATCATGGAGGGATGGTGATACCTACATTTCACTCAGTCAAAATAATGCAAAAGTATACCATTGCGTGCCAGATTGAGAACAACATGCAGGTTATAAATATATTTATATTTTATCTTGAGTTTCATTGTTTTTCTTTACCTACGAATTTTACTGCCAGAATTCTGCCGAAATGCTCATGCCTACATCTGTTTTACAGTTATACTACATTGTCAGATTCACCTGTGATACATTACTGGTTAACTAAGATCCTCACCTTTACTTTGTTTGTGACAGGTTTCTAAGTAATAATGTTACTTACCTTCTATTTTGTTAAAAAGACGGTTGCATTTCAAAGGTTCAATGTGAAAAGTGAGTTCTGTTTCCAGAGTTGTAACAGTCCAAAACACATTTTCACAATTTTTCAATTTTATGAAGTAAAAAACACAAACTTAATATGGGAATTAGATACATTTTAAATGCAGGAAATTGTTATCAGGTGGCATTAGAATAGAAAATAAAAGAAAAATAGTAAGATAAGTGTGGTTGTATCTTGAAACAACGATGCCTTATTACAGATGACAGATTGCAGTCACTTGGAGCCTTTAGATTAGAAGACTTTCATCATTGTTTACTCTATTATCAGTTTTTACAGTTTACCTAACACTGGTGGCTTTCACATTAAACATATCTACAAAATATTATCACCTCTTAACTTTGCTTAGGATCAATATCTAATGTTGGATCTCTCAACCACTTCATTTAAAAAAAGTCTGCTGCTGCAATACTGCTGCCCAGATTTGTGCTTGTTAGGCTAACAGAAGGTAACAGGCTAAGAAACTTCTTACACTCATAGATAACCTACCTCATGGAAACATCAGGCAGTATAGCAGATTGTCAAACAAAATCAAAACGCTACTTTTGAAACATATGTAGAGTGCCATCTTGTGGTAAAATGTTTTAAATAATGATGCATATGATCATATATGTGCAAATATATAAAAAAATCTAAAATGCAACAGGCTTTTAACGGGTAACTGCCTAATTTAACCGATTTAATACAATATTCTACACGTTCTTCCAATTAGAATGTATCTTTATTTTACTTATTTTTTTTAAACTGTCTAGGAAGTACAAGTAAATCTAGCATGTTGAAACCATCGCTACATCCCTATTTAAAAAATAGTCTACTTTATTCAGCGGTTACTTCCTCTCTCACACTTTCCTGTTGTGTGGGTTGGGTTCAGCTTTAGTCACAAGTCAGCTTTCAGAAACCTCTCAGTCACAGAGCGGTTGGAGGGTGTCCATGTAAAATAAGGATCTTCACTTATGTGAGTATTGTTTTGGCTTTACATGCTACACATTCAAAATGTGTATTTAAATAAATGATTTGTTTCTTGGAAGACGTTAAGAGAAATGGTTGGTATTTAGGGTTGGGTACGTATCACATTTGAACCAATACCAATGGTTCAATACAGGTACCTGGAATTTGGTACCGTTACCCAACAGTATCTTTTTTTAGGTACTTTACTTACACATTCTGAAAAGAGTACTTTAACTTCTTAGCAATAGGATTCTGTATGTTTATCTAAAAATACATAGCTACCTTAATTGAACAACTAATGACTGAAGAAGTAAGTGTCATATGTAAGTGTGTAGTATTATTTGAAAGTTAATACCTTGTAATTTCTTACGGTATGCAAAAAAAAGATTGAAATGCTATGAAAGAAACTTGGTTAAAAGCATAACGAGTTTATTGAATAACTAGTATTAGCAGTAAGGCTGTGTATTGGCAAGAATCTGGTGATACGATACCTATCACCTTACAGGGGCTGCGATTTGATCAATCGAGAAACTGTGTACAAGGCAAAATATTGCGTTTTTTACTAATCTTTGGAAAACTATAATAGTATTTAATAAAAAAAGTGTACTTGCTTTACATGCAGGCCAGCAGAACAGTGGGATATCCATTTGTAGTTATCAAAGACCCTGTAATATCCAACATCATAGCACGTTTTGTGTACTTAGACTAACTATATAATTTTCCAATATCAGTAAAAATAAAATGAAATAAAAAAACAACTAAATAATAAAATTGACTGTGTGTTTTTCAGAATCGATACAGTATCGCTAAACATAATATCGCAATACCTATACTTTTCAAAACTCAGAAATTGTATTTAAATATGATTTAAAAGGGTGGATCTTCTTATTCACACTTGGAAACACACAATTTCCTTGTTTTGAAAAATGTATTCTGGATTTTTGAATCCAGGACCTTTATTTATTTTTTCATACATAAAAGAATATAATCATCCTTTCAGCTCTGTACATGCTATGGTGGTTGCTATGGTAATGTTAGGAAGTCAAGAGTAGGTCAGAAGGAAGAAGGCTCTGGACATGTTGGTCAATCGTCAATGGAACATTATGTAAAACCGCAGTGATTAATGGCATTGACCCAATTTAAACTGCTCACACTTATTGTGCATTTGCATGACACACAAATGTGTCAGCCATTTCAAGGACAAAGAGGGCTACTTGGGAGAGAGAGTGTAGGCTTAACAACAGCTAGATAGCAACTGCTTCGGTTATTCAGAGCTAACTGTAGATGAATGAATCGTAGTAGATGAATCGTTTGATCAGGGGGACAATATACTGTATGTCTGGTCGGTTGAAGTGTTTGAACCCTCCTATTATCTTTGGGGTCAATTTGATCCCTTTCAATCTTTGACATCCCTACAGAAATTATTGACCTGATTTGTTTTGCGTCATATTTAATGACTTTTCCTAATTTAATGGAGACAACTGGTTAAACATCAAATTGAGGGGGAGGGGGGGAGGGGGGGGGGGGTGAGTGATGTTTCATTTAATGGCAGCTTTAAGCCCACAAAAAAAGACATAAAGTATCTGACAAAAGAACTTGGACAACAATTTAAATTACAGTAATTTTCTGAAGGCTTTAATTACTTGTGTCAAATTGACCCCAAGTACAAGGGATGTTAGTAAATTTTAAGATAACACGAGGGTTAATTATGTCTGTTTTGATCTGCAGTTAAAGTAAAATAACACATAACTGTATTTCTAAATGAAGGTTCTGTCTTTGTGTAGTGAGTCCATGGACCAATAAACCGGTGCAAGCTGTAAATGCAAACTGCTGTGTGATACGTGTTTTTACTGGGGTGTTAAAAGGATGTTGAAGAATTAAAGTTAATATATATATATTTCCACGGCATTGCTTAAAAATTAGACATACAAATGGGTTAGTGCCCTATTATAAAGAAAATGACATTTTAAATGACTAGATATTGTTACAAAATTTTTAAGATGTACACATATTTCCCTCTCTCTTTTTCCTTGTTATGAAAATATGATCCAAAGTGCTACTATGAAAATAATGTTTCAAATGCAGCTTACAATCTTTACCATTAAAACCTGATATGATGGATAAGTTTTCTCTGCCCTTAGAAAATGGACAGCAGTATTATCCTTGTACTTCTGCTGACAGCTGGAGAAGGTACACTCTGAATAATTTTTTCTTTTTAAAAGACTTTTGAATCAAATGTTTAGGCAATTTTAAATAGAGTAACAGCTACTGTAGTCCTAAACCAAATACTTTTTAATGTATTGGTCTTAAAAGTTAGCCTACATACATATCTGCATGCTGTTTACTGTGATAATAATGTGACAGTGATGAGATCAGAAGTACGATAGCTTTCTATGACTTAGATATTTCCTCTTTTTGTCTTTCTCTTTTGAACTCCAACTCTATCTCCAATAGTTTCTGACTGCTTGTGAATACCTAAATTTTAAATCTCTAACAGACCAAACATTCCCAATTGGTGAATCGGAAATGCGGATTTGACTCAGTTGCTTGTGTGATTTTATTTCGTTTTTTCTCCTTGGACATTTCTTTACTCCACATGAAGACATGTTCCATTCTCAAACAAAACTGTTGTTATAACTCAATTAATACATTCTTAAGTACATTCCTTAGGCTTGTCCAGCTTGAACTTGATACATGTTTTTACTCAAAATATGAACATTATCATTAGTATATCCCACTGACAAATCCCAGCCTTCGCCCCTTGTTTACTCTAGTGACACAATAGATGTAGTGATGCATGTTGGACATCATAAACATAGGTGAGAACATTCCACCATATTATCTAGGATGTTGTTGTTGTTACACATGGCCTTGGATCTACAAACAACAGACATAGGTCCATGGCCTTAGGTTAACCACTGTGACCTGGTGAGTTTCAGCTCACGTACTCGGCTCCATCACTTTGGTAGTTTTCTGATTTGATGTCAGTCTGAGTGTAGGTCACATCTGTATAGTTTTACCATTCTATTGATAAAGGTCCATCTTGGTGTACGTAGTTTTTCCAAGATGGCACGTTGACCGGTATAAGTACAAAAATATAATACAAATATATTTTAATTTCTACCTATACATGCTTATACATTTACCATGCACTTTTATTGTGACACTTCTTTTGTGTTGACTTTTTAAAACGTGTGATTTTCCCATGTCCTTTTCAGCGTTCTCACAGGAAGTATGTACCAAGACAGTAATAAACTCGTGCGATGACTGTATCAGATCAGGGCCATTCTGCGTATGGTGCAAAGAGCTGGTGAGAAAGAGGTGTATTCTGCTTCTGCTTTGTGTATGTGAAGAGCACTTGGTTCTTGAGTGTGTATCTGTGAGAGAGTGTACACATTCGTGCAAGGTGTGAATGATAAACACCATCGGCTTTCACTGTGTAGGTGTGAGGTACTAACATTATGCATGATAATGCTTCAGCAAAAAGGTGCATGCAAACTTCTAAAATACATACTGAACCTTGGAGTCTACATAAAGATGTTCCAACAGGTTCTCAGTAACAATTAGCAAAAAAACAACTACTGGTGTTCTGGTGATTTCTAAAAATAAAAACTTCATGAATGAACCACAGTAGAAGGTATTGGATTCAAATAGGGTCACATGGCTAACCTTGAACATCTTAAACTAAATGTTGTGTTCTTCATGGAAAACTTTCATGTTTCTCTGTTTTTCAATGATAGAATTTCACCAAACCTGGGGAACAGGAAGCTGCTCGTTGTGACACCAAAGAGCTGCTGATGGTGAAAGGCTGCATGGAGGCACAGATCATATCCCCACAGAGCACGCTTACAAAAGTTAAAGATACCCCTCTGACCACAGGGAAATTCAGCCAGAAAGAGCCCATCCAGCTGCAGCCTCAGGATATCAAGTTAAACCTCAGACCTGGTGGGTGACTTTAAAATGGATATCGGGTGAATAATAATAATAATAATAATAATAATAATAATAATTATAATAACAATAATAATAATAACAATAACAATACATTTTATTTGAGGGTGGCTTCCAATACACTCAAGGTCACCTTACAGTAAGCAGATAAGTGAAAATGAAAATAAAACGTGAATAATTCAGCAGCATAATAACAATACAAAAGGGGTGTAGGGTAGGAAACCACAATGGAACCACAATAAATACATCAGATGTACAATCCCAGTGTGAGTTACCAAGAGTACTGTATCTTCTTTATAGTCCTGAATGTATCTGTTTTTGTTTTTAAAATGCCACCGTTCTCATACTCCATGCAGGACAGCCCAAGACATTTGAGGTGTCATTTAAAAGAGTGGAGGGCTACCCCGTGGATCTTTACTATCTGATGGACCTCTCCTACTCCATGAAGGACGATCTAAGAAACATTCAGGGTCTGGGACAGGACCTTTTCCAAACATTGAGTGAAATCACAAATGATGCAAGAATAGGTAGTTATAGAATTATATTTTATTTTATTTACTCAACTCAATGAAAGGACGATATATGTACTGCTTCTAACCCATACCGTTCACAAAATTGTCTTGTGTATTGTATTGGATTCTGTTTGAAACTCTTTAAAAGACCATATAGGCTCATAACTCTATAGAATACATAACGGGTTTAATGATAGGTGAGTGACAAAAGTGATTCAATGTTTAAGTCTAAATGCAAGAGGTAAAGCAATCGAGAACTGTCCAAATTATATTTCTGCATCAGAACCCTTTCAATCTGGCCTTAGGAGGTCTATTCAGATTTTACAGCTCTGGACCTGGGGTATTTTGTTTATTTCAATGTAGGCTTTGGTTCATTTGTTGACAAGACTGCCCTACCCTTCACCAACACCAACGCGGACAAATTGAGGAAACCGTGTCCCGACACGGAACAGCAATGCCAGGCAGCTTTCGGCTACAAACATGTGCTCAGCATGACAGCCGACCGAAGAGAGTTTAAAGCAGAAGTATCCAAACAGTTTATATCAGGCAACCTGGACTCTCCTGAAGGCAGTCTGGATGCCGTAATGCAAGCTGCTGTTTGTGGGGTAAGAGACCAACAAGAGAAGATTGCAAAAGTGGGCCACAAGGGATCAATTTGAGTTTCTGTTTCTATTTCACAATGTCAGCTACTGGTTGTCGGTTCCCTATAGAACCCCATGTCCTCCATGTACTGTCTTTGTTCCACAGGACAGTGTCGGCTGGAGAAATAGTAGCACGCGGTTAATGGTGGTCGCCACTGACGATGGCTTCCACATGGCAGGGGATGGCAAGCTAGCTGGCATACTAGAGCCTAACGACGAGCGGTGCCACATGACAAACAATGTGTACGACAAGGGCCTCTCCATGGTGCGTTAAAGCCTCGGGTGTTTGTTCCACGTCAAAATTATAACCACTTCAACCTTTGACCTCACTGTGCACATAGAGGGCCAAATGGGTAGAAGAAAATACTCTCTGTTTTGTGTCAGTATTTTCTTTTCTGTCAGTTGGAAGACGTTCCCATAATAGTGGTTGCTCAATTCATCGTCTTTGTTTAGGACTACCCATCTGTTGGCCAAGTTGCTTTACAATTGGAAAAGAACAACATTCAACCCATCTTTGCAGTGACCCAGGACGTGGCGCCGGTGTACAGGGTAAATTACCGTTCTTTTTTCAGTGTCTTTAGTTTCTGGTTACTCCATAAATGTTGTCTTTATTTGATCCTATTTGAAGTGTTTTCCAGTAGTAGTTCAACCATTGATTTAGATTTGTCACTCTAACTATTTGTTGCAGAAACTCAGTGAAATGATTCCAAAATCTGAGGTGGGAGTGTTGTCATCTGACTCCAGCAATGTGGTTGGATTGATCCAAAACGCTTACAAAGTAAGCTGTCCCTATCAATGTATATGTATCATAACAAACATCCACAACCAATGGAATGGCAGTGTTATGAGAAGCCATCTCACATTGAGAAAACTATTTTTGGACTTTTTAATTAGAGCCCTGTTTTTAATCATGGGAATGTTAACACCCATTTGATATTCCTTTTGTTCAAATAATCAGTCAGTTTTTTCATATTCATGATTTTGAATGCAGAAACTCTCCTCTCAAGTAACAGTGACAAACGACCATCTCCCCGACAATGTGAGGGTCACCTATGCCCCTAGATGCCCAAATAAGGGACCTGCAGGGGACGTCAAGGGGGTCTGTTATGATGTCGCAGAAGGACAGAAGGTAAAAACAATCAACATTGACTACAGACATGATTTTAATAACATACATAGTTCCACGTCATGACTGTGGCACATTTTATCATACACACATTCAAACACACATCAATACTTCAATTTCTGTTGTTTCTACCATTCACAACATTTACAGTATTCAGATAAAATTGTGAATAATTTACAAAAGCATTGTATTTTGGGTCATATGATGTTGATGCTGAGTGCACGCTATCTACCTACTCTTATTGCCTTTTCCATTTTCAAATTCGTTATATTTTGTAACTGTCATCCCAGGATAATTTCCCCTTTGCCTTTCGCAGATTGATTTTGATGTCACCATAACAGCAGATAAGTGTATAGAAGAAACATCGTTTCTCATTGGTCCCCTGGGAATCAAAGACAAGCTTAAAGTGACCTTGTCAACCCGTTGTGAGTGTGAGTGTGACGACCCTAAAGGAAACAATTCACATTGCAGTGGCAAGGGCCAGGTCAGCTGTGGCATGTGCAGGTGAGCCAGATTTAACAAGGGAAAAGTCTGCAGACGGTCTCTCATAGTCAGACATTATGTGTATCCATGTAGACAATGCTCAGTACAATTGACCTTTCTGAAAACATAATTTACAGTAATCATTCATTTCAAAAGAACACAATCCAAAACAGACATTTGTAACAAAAAATAACTGTGAATGGAGTTTCCCTGTAATTTCTGACACATCTTCCTGTACAATCGTTGTGTGTAGCTGCAACCCTGGCTTTCTGGGGCAGATATGTGACTGTGCTGTTGGAACGGGGGACGAGAATTCGCTGAGGGCCGCCTGCCGCAGGGACAATGGGACCGAGTGTGAGGGACGCGGCGACTGCGTGTGTGGCCACTGCTACTGCCACGCCATCAAAGGGGGTGGTAACTACCGCGGTGCCCACTGCGAGTGTGACGATTTTCACTGTGAGCCCTTCCAAAATAAGATGTGTGGAGGTACGGTTCCATTCTCTAGTCAACTATTGGCATGGATATTCAGTTTGCTTTTGCCGAGCTACTACCAGGAGAAATGGGAATAAAAGTGTGTCCTTATAATCTCTCATTAAAGGAAAGGGCAAGTGTAACTGTGGCACATGCATTTGTGACCATGGCTATGAGGGCTCAGCGTGCCAGTGCGAGAAGTCGGAAGAGCAGTGCAGATCCCGAACTGGGTCGGTGTGCAGCGGCAGAGGCACCTGCACGTGTAACCGCTGCTCCTGCATCGAAGGTTACCGGGGCCTCTACTGCGAGGAGAGCTATGGAGGCACGTCTCCGTGTCAGACCAAACAGTAAGTCCTCCACGCTCTCTTCTTCTCGTCGCGTCAGAAGTAGTTCAGACTGTTTCAACTAAAGATCTGTACGTTTATCTGCTCATTAAGTTACGCGTTCTAAGCCTTCACCTGATAGAATGTAATACATTATTATGTAATACAAGCTTTTATGTTTGCAGAAAATGCATCGAGTGTCGTGGTTTTGGGACAGGCCCCTTCAGCAAAAATTGCTCTTCGGCTTGTAAGAGCATATTCAATCATGAAATGGTGGAGTCTTTGCCAGAGAAATCTTGCAAACTGAAGGACACCGAAGGCTGCTGGATGCTTTTTGAGTTAAAACAGTTGGACGGAGTGGATAACTACACCGCAAAAATTCAGATAACCAGAGGTGAGGACACTTTGACACTTTTGCCTGCATTCACTTGTTCATCATTTTCCTGTTAGAAATGGCACCTGAAAGAGGTCCTCTGAATGCTGTGATGACACGGATTCCAATGTTTTCAGAGTGTCCTGAGTTGCCAAACATCTACGCTATCATTGGAGGATCCATCGCAGGGGTGGCTCTCATCGGAATATTGATTCTGCTCCTTGTCAAGGCTCTTATCTACGTGAACGACCTGAAAGAGTTTAGGAAATTTGAAAATGAGAGAAAGAAATCCAAATGGGCACAGGTGATGTCTTTTTTAATTTCTTATAATGCAAGTAGTGGTTTAAATTATATCTGAAATAAATGCATCAAGAATTAACCAGGTAATGTTTTGAGCTGTGTAAGAAAACATTCACTTGTCGTTATGGTTGTTATTGTCTTAACATTCTGACTGTCAAACTCAGAAGAATCTCTCTCTCTCTCTCTCTCTCTCTCTCTCTCTCTCTCTCTCTCTCTCTCTCTCTCTCTCTCTCTCTCTCTCTCTCTCTCTCTCTCTCTCTCTCTCTCTCTCTCTCTCTCTCTCTCTCTCTCTTGTATTGCACATATTCTTTAAAAATAGTCTGCAACGTTAGGTCTTAGTCTGTGGCTTTATCGTTAACAGGCGGACAATCCCTTGTTCAAGACTGCCACCACCACAACTGCAAACCCTATCTTCACTGGAGAATAAAGCCATGTCTTGAGTTGTGTGGGTGTGAGATTTTGGTTGCAATAATAAAAAAATGTATAAGCAGGCTTGTTTCCAATCAAAGCACATTATGGCTTTACCGCGTTACTGTGTGCATTAACTGTTGTTATATTTGTTATATTATGTTTGGGAACTAATAAGTTATATTTGGTTATATGTTTTTGGTAAAATGTATATCTGGCCAATGAAAATCCCTTGCATCACATTGGCTCCTCTGCTTGTGGTTAGGGTGAACTAACCCTGACCATAACCCTCTATGCACCAAATACCATTCATAAAATAAATGCATCAAAAGCAGTTGGGATAAGAGCTCAAAGAGCTCCCTGGGCTTACTGTATATTATGACTGCATATCTTTATTATATTTCTGTATCTGAATGACTGAGTTGTGAATTGTTGTTAAAACGGCTCAAAGTAACACTGTTGTTAAGAACAAATAGGTATATCTTCCCTTCCTTTTTCAGTAGAATCACTGTCGAATTTAGAAACGGCCAACTGGGCATTAGACTTGCTCCAATCTCCAGCCTACTAACAGTTGAACAACCTTAATACAGTGTTTGAATTGCACATTTCATGTCTGATAAGGTCCCGTAACTGTCAACATTTGAAAGGGCAAACACACCTGCTTTTTCTAGACTTTGTAAACTGAGTAGGAACACTCAAGTTAGTGTGGGAAAGTTATACAAAAAAAGTAAGCAGATATTAGCTGCTGCCCCTTGCAAAACATAGGCAGAGTAGGACTATGAGCAAAACGACATAGCTCTGTACCAACATTAATGTAGCCGAGGAACTTGTTAATGGTGGCTAGCTTTGCCAGACTCAGTTGCTAGAATGAGTGTACACTTTGCACATGAAGCATTTTACCTACTTATTTGTCGGATTATTTTATGAGCACTGAGCTAAAGCAGTAGATTAAACAATTGGAGAAACGCAGTATTTTCTATCGTGATGATTGCCACTTCAAGTCATTTAGGGAACAAACTATGTTCCTATTTAAATCAGATGTTGTCATTTAAAGCAAACGATATATAAGTCCCTCACACACTGTACCATTATTGTAGCACATTATAAAGCGGTAGACACGTTTCAACTGTTGCTGCACAGACACTCAAATAGTGCAGTCCTAAGGTACTGAAACACTTGCAGGATAGGAAGCTTCACTATACCCAGATCAATGTGACTTACTTGTATACCAGCATGTATGTTTAAAGGTTTAAATAGTGCTAGACTTGTGTAAGTGTCCATTACACTTGTGTGACTTGTGTCTATTGTGCGAGATTGTATTATATATCCTGTTTCAGTTTGTATAGTGCTAGACTATATTAAACATCATGTTTTGGTCGTTTGCGTATATGTTGTTGCCTCTGGACCAGGCATTATATTTTGCCTTAGAAAATATTTAACAGGTTTTTCTTATTTTTTCTCTAATAAAAAAACTGTTCCCAATGAGATGAATTGTCTCTTGATATCTTTTTTGAACCAGTGAGTTTACTGAGACACCAAAGCAGCATAACAAACCTAAATACATGCAAATCTCTTACAATGGCATTTCCTCTCCAACACAATGACATTTGTTAACAGACTATGATATAGGGCACATTCATTTGGCAGCTTACACTTCTTTGTTCTTCACATTCACTGTAAGGACAGTCAGACTATTATGTGGCCCCTGTCTGATGACCTGGCTCCGTTCCACGACACCTACATAATAAAACGAGAGAGCTTCCCCAAGTCACTGGATTATGTAAGGGATAGAAAGAGGGGAGAGAGAGGAGGGGGGTTGGAGGCCCTCGTGGCAGTCAGGGACATCCACAGCTCGGAGATTACGCTCTCGCTCTCTCTCTCTCTCTCTCTCTCTGTCACTCTATTTCTCTCTTTATCTCTCTCTCTCTCTCTCTTTCTCTGTTTCCCCCTTGTCTCTATCTCTCTCTCACTCTCAGTTTTACTTTCTCTCTCTCTCTCTCTCTCTCTCTCTCTCTCTGTCTGTCAGTAATCATGCACCAAGGCAGCGGTTAATGAGTTGAGGGAGCCAGAGGAAAAGCTGGTCCCAAGAGGGTGAAGTTCACCAGGTGGAAGGAAACAGTTTGTGCGGAAGAGAGGCAGAGAGCTCGTCAAGAGTACACGCCACTGACACAGGTGAGTGTGAGCCGAACCTAATGTTTGAAACCTTTAGAACTGTGTATTGAGCGTGCCTGTTGGGTGATAGGTGATATAAACAGATGGATACTGTCTCAGTTTGCACTCCAAGTAGAAAGGGGTTAAAACCTTGATTGGTTGCTATAAGTGGGTAGAATCCTGTGCGTCAAGTTTATGTGCTTTGTAAACAGCACATGCATAGCGCTTCATTTATGCTTATAATTCCACATAGTCCGAGGAAAACCTTAGCCACTATCTTAAATTGAAAAAGCTTTTGACAGGTGGGATTTGTTGCATCCCATTGTCCTACTATGTTGTACAATATATTACCTCTATTTTGAAAAAGACGTGTAAATCAGAGCCGTGTGTGTAAAGGAAAAACATTCGAGTGCATATTTCCACCATAAACATTTTGTGTGTGAATGGTCTGGGCGTACGTTTGGTGCCTGTGTCTGTACAACAGCCCTCTCCTCAAGCGTTATAGAATGTATTGACTCTCCTCATGAAGTTTACCATTGTCGATATTCATAAGGGCTCATGTATTGAGTGTCTGCATGACTTCCGTGGGACAAAGGTATCGGGCCCATTAAGGGCCAAACGGTCCTGTAGTGTGGGGAGCGCTCCTCACCCGGCCTCTCTCACACATTTAACGGTCCGCTTCACCCTCTGATGCTCTGGCCCATTCTGGGTTTTGGCCCCAGTCCTGTTCTGAATAGCTTACGATGAGGTGGTCCGATCTCCAGCACAGTGTGTGTGTATGTGTATGTGTGTGTGTGTGTGGGGGGGTGGGGGGGGGCAGTTGGGGAAGTCTTTATGAAACCCCACTGCGGCATCAAATGGAAGAGTTCATGAAACTCACTTTAGGAGGCAATAAAGCAGGACTTCCTGGAGTGTCACAAACTCTTGGGTTGCCGTTTGTGTGTATGCTTTTGTTGGGTGTGGTATGGGGGAGGGGGGTACTTCAGGGAAGACTGTGACTTTAGGATGTGTTTCAGCTGTAGTTTTCTACATTAATCTTATAAACTAGTAACTATTATGTCTGTTTGGTGGGGTCCTAGTGTACTCCGTGGAGCTGCTATTATTTAGGGTTAACTTGCTGTACATTCCAGTCCAGACCTTGAGTGTTTGGAGAAATCCCTTAATCTTCAGATCAGTGAGATGTGTGACTATTGCAACTCAGGTTTCTCAGATAGTTTAAAGCCACAACTGAAATGTTTTGTTTCGTGCCTGTATTATTACGAATTATTATTTGAATATTGTGTTTGTTCTAAAATTCGAAGACACTTTAAATTAAAGTGGATTCACTTGATCTCCATTTAGACATTGATAATGGGAACCTCTTAAGCACTTATACCAAAACAAATTCTAATGAAATTATAGAAAATTTAAAAATCAAGTCTATTTGCGAGCTCTCTGCATTGCTCGCCTGTCATAAAATCATGAATTAAAAAATAATTTGGCCTACGCTTTGATAATATGGGATCTTCCTTTAATGAACTGCAGTGTCAACAAATTGTGTAGTCCTTAAAGGGTTAATGTTAAATAAACTGAAAGAGTTGTGGTTGGTATTTATAGGACCATTGTGTAATGATTGATTGAAATATCTTTTGATTAGATAACAAGTTGTATAGTTTGATGGATGTAGTTGATTTTACGTTGTGCTTTATGTTTTCGGAATCTACGTTCATTGTAAAATTGAAACTTGTCCTTATGCCGACGTGTTTTATGTTTTCTTTTAAATGTGCTCAACAAAACGCACAATCAAACTTTAACATTTGAAAGAATAAGTTGCATCAGTTTAAAAAAACAACTTAATAATACTCTTTAATTTGTATTATTTGTATGTGAAGATAAGTGAAAGACACCATAGGTATTTCAAATTGTGGGACTAAAACATGATTTAAAAAGATAGCTCAAGTATAGATAAAGCTTAATTAAAATTTTGTGGCAGGTGATGTCAGAGGATGCTCACACACACCTGTATGCAGATCGTCCCCGTTTTCCATATATGGTCAGTGAGGCCATGCTGTGTGTTGGAGAGCATGTGTGTTTGTGTGTGCCTGGTGCATGCACTACCCATATGTATTTGTTTGACAGAGTGGGAGTGTGCGTGTTTGCTTGGACATATCTGAGAGAAGGTATGAGGTACAAACGTGTAGGCAACAGAAAGAGAGAGAGAGAGAGAGAGAGAGAGAGAGAGAGAGAGAGAGAGAGAGAGAGAGAGAGAGAGAGAGAGAGAAGGAGAGAAAGAGAGGGAGGCAAAGTCCAGGTGCAGTAAAGTGGGATTGTAAGAGGTAATCTGATGTCGGTCACATCTCTATCTCTCTTCTTCTGGGTCCACACAACAGGTGAGTCTAAAATAGTCATTACTGGAGAAAAAAAAGTGTGGTATTTTATTTGAAATACTACAGAAGACAGACAATTTCATAGTTTTATTTCCACTTTTACATAATATATGCATAATGCACTCATTACTGTGAAAGTGTGTTGCTAGTATTTATCCTTTTCCAAGGAACGTATATCTTGACTTTTTATGTGTCTATGTGTCAGGCTTCCAAAGCCAGAAAACAGGTTTCTCTATACTTGTTACACATGACTAGATTACAATGTTTTCGTTTTTTATATTATAACTCTACAGTTTACATCCTGCTAATTCAAAGAAGATATACACATATATTGACTATAGCTGAATCTATTTGCTGATGGATAGATACAGTTCCTTCTCTGTTAAAATAGTTACTATCTTGATGTTATAGTAGTTGCTGAGACATTGCTAGCATTGCGTGATTCTGGGAATATTTTTCTTGTAGTGGGGGTGAATTTCAGACTCTTTGGTCATCGATATTGAAAGAGCTATAGATGGAGAACTTTGGTGTGGTCACTTGGAAAAATGAATGACGCTAAAACGAGAAAGCAGATTCTGGATACCCTGTGTGGTATTTAAGTACATATTTTTTAATACTTAGCACTTCATTCCCTTAATTTGAGATTGCTTTCGAGACAGTATGCTTTTTAAGTGAAATGTAATTAAATATGAGTGGCTTTTAAAAAAAAAAAAAAGCGTGGGCATAAATTAAAGGCTTCAGCAACTGCTTTGTGACATGTCAGTCATAGATAGTTCCCAATCCAGCAACCAGGCTGTTATGTTGCAATACTACAGCTGCCCCAGCCTGCTGCTACACTTTATAAAACTGATACGTATGGGAAAAACTACAATATCAGAGCCTCATGATCGTACTTGTGTTATCAAAAGACATGGACCGTAAACACATTGGGATACGCTTCTATCGGGATTAAAAAGACATTTCAAGGTAGCCTTTGACCTTTGGTTGATGCCATCCACTGGGTATTTTATGACCATGTCCCAACCCTTTAGAGGATCCCTGGTGAAATAGTAATTTAAGGGCTAGGCTCTACCCCACCCAGCCGAGCCCGATTGTCCTCAGAAAAATATTAGTACAGCATGTTACACTTTAGAAAGACCTCTGGACAGCAATCAGGAAAGGAAGGACCACTGATAGGTAGCCTCATAAAATTATTGTTTTATGATGGGCAAACAGAACAAGTTAAAGTGTGCGTGTGAACTGCACTATGGAAAGGTCTTACTATTATTATTAACATTGGATGAATCCGTTTTATTCAATTATTTGATCATTTCTAGGTTGTTGTTGTTTTTTTGGTAGGGAAATGTTATGGATGTGTTTTCTCATCAGTGCATATTAAATACCATGCTGTTTAAAACTGAATGAAAAGTTACAATAATACGGTAGTACAAAACCTGAAACATTAACAAAAACCACATTTAAAAAGCAAAGGAGATAGTTACTAACTTGTCATCATCGTTTTAGTTTAAGGACAGAGGCAAAGCGAGGACACTTTGTATGCAATGCCAACCTTTGTCAATGGAGTATCACAACATTGCGTTATACCCATGTTGGAGTGAACTTATATATAGATATCTAAACGCGAGGCATGAAGTCAATGTCTTTTACGGTTGATCTTCGCTATGTGGCCCGACAGACAGGGAGACAGCTGGGAGGTGTACAGTAAGCAGACATGATCGGAGAGCAAACAGACAAGTCTTTATCCGTTTATGGTCCGCTGGTTGTAAAAGGGACCTTAACGTCCTGCAGTCTGTTAGCCGCGCGCTGACAGAAAAGGCCTTCCCTCAGACTAGTGTCATTCAAACGAAGCGCCCGCTCTCTCTCTGTGAGGGGATGGCCTGCGCAGGCTGGAGAGATAGGAGCGCTCTGTACATTCATTCGGGCTCCCCCTGTCTCCACATTAGTTTCATAAATGGTGAAGAATTAATTAGCAGGAAGGAAACAAAGACCAAACACAGATTGTCTGCATTGACTGCACAGGCTGCACAGGCTGCGCTTGCAATTGACAGGACTTCTCTTTGAAGGTCATTGTTTGCTATTGAAACTGGCTCTCTGCTGGTGATCGAAGCGATAAGGGGTTGCTGAGGTTAACAAGCAGATCTCATAAATCCTGTCAGTAGGTTTATCTACGTGAACATTTTCATTGTTTGAAGGTGCTTGTGATTATCAGAAAAGGCCTCAAAGGTTTTTTCTTACTAATTTTGAAACCATCAAATATGGTGAATAACATATGCCGATATAAGTGACAGGAATATATTCACTAAACCTATGTGCATTATGTATGTGTAAATACATTTATTGTATGTACTTTAAAAAATGTGCTTCCATTGATATTCCCGTCTGCATGACCGTTCACCTTCATTTGATTTCCTGGTATGGTATTGTACATTAAGAATAACTAAAAACAATATTGCAAAAAAAAATTCTCTTACCCTGTAGGTTTAAGCTGGGATCATGTCTCAGGTCAAAACCCAAGTTCCAAAAGTCCTCAATAAAACTACGCCAGGCTTGCAGATATGGAGAATAGAGGTGAGATGCCAATCACTTTTGCTGTGTCATATCAATCATTAGACTGGTACAATGTGTGTGCACCCTGTACTGTAGAATCCAAGGTTCAATAAATTATTCTCGGATGACAATTTGACAGAATATGGAGATGGTGCCCTTCCCATCTAAAACGTATGGGACATTTTTTGAAGGGGACAGCTACATTGTTCTGCATGTAAGTATTCTGTAATTATACTGTGTAATTCAAGCCCTACATAAAAAAAAAGGAATTATATTTTAGTTTTGATATGCTTGGTCTACTTCTGCAACAAAACTTGATAGCTCATTGTCATGGTTGTGCGCCTCTTAAAATGGACAACAATCAAATATATCCCACACTATTGTATCCCTCCCACACTATTGTATCCCTACGTAGACAGCCAAGGTGCAGAGCTCGTTCACCTATGACATCCACTTCTGGATAGGCAAGCTGACCTCACAGGACGAGCAGGGCTCTGCGGCCATTTACACCACCCTGCTGGACGACCACCTGGGGGGGTCGGCCGTGCAGCACCGGGAGAGCCAGGGCTGTGAGAGTGACACCTTCCACGGATACTTCAAACAGGGCATTGTGTGAGCACACACACACACACACACACACACACACACACACACACACACACACACACACACACACACACACACACACACACACACACACACACACACACACAATCGTTTGCCTAAACTTCACCTGTTTTTTAACATTATTTTTAAAAAACACTCATGAATGCTTTTTTATAGATAAAATTATCAATACTTTTCAAAGCATGCACACAACCGTTATAGCAAACCTTTTTATAACATGTTGCACCGCTGACCCTGAATAGGATGTTGGACCCACCCATACCACAACTTCCCCTTTCTGCTTTTGAGAACTGACGCAGTAAAGTGTGTAATCTGAGTCACCCTGCTCCAAAAAAACATAGGCTTGGCATGTGACAACATAGGGGCCATCATATTCTGACACTGTTTTTCCGCAGCTACAAGAAGGGTGGTGTAGCCTCGGGCATGAAGCATGTGGAGACTAACACCTA
This sequence comes from Galaxias olidus, assembly GCA_026901105.3. Lineage (NCBI taxonomy): Eukaryota > Metazoa > Chordata > Actinopteri > Galaxiiformes > Galaxiidae > Galaxias > Galaxias olidus. The sequence continues at coordinate 16,698 of JAPMUY010005074.1, read as the reverse complement.
CAACGTAAAGAGACTGCTCCACGTCAAGGGCAATAAGCATGTGGTGGCAGGAGAGGTGAGCCAGGCGTCAGTCACCAACACACCCACCCCATCTACGATCCCCTAAATGGAAACCTTCAAGGCTAAAACATTGGATATTAAATCAACCAGATGCGGGACAATCACGGATTGGTTTGGACTGTAAAGCAGGATTTGTACATTTCCAAAATGTCTAATTGATGTGCTGTAGAGTGTCACATTCCCTCCCACCACATGTTTCATCATCTGTCCCCTTGTCTGTGCCACCAGTCTGTCCGGTCAATCTGTCCTGCCAGTCTGTCCCAGTAATGTCCCCTTAGTCTGTCTCCCCAGTCTGTTCAATCAATCCGTTCTTTGAGACTGTCCCGACATCCTGCCCAACAATCCGTCCAGTCATTCCGTTCTTTTCCACCAGTATGTTTACTCATTCTGTCCAATGCATCCTTATCATTTTCTGTCACATCAGTTTGCCGCCTTAGTCTTTCCTACCAGTCTATCCAGTCATTCCGTCCCCTTAGTCTTTCCCAACAGTTGGTTCCATCTATGTGTCTGACCAGCCGGTCCCATCGCTCTATGCTTGTGTCTCCACTACAGGTGGAAATGAGCTGGAGCAGTTTCAACCTCGGGGATGTATTCCTGCTGGACTTGGGCAACATCATCATCCAATGGAACGGACCCAAAAGCAACCGTATGGAAAGACTAAAGGTGTGAGCTTACTTTGGACCACAATAAAACAGTAATAAGACACTTTACTTTAAAGCCTACAGTAACTTCATTTCCATGTCTTTCTTGACTAGCTACAACACAAAGAACTATTCAAATGTAAAAAGAGCTGGCACTGTGATAAGGTTGAGCAGCCTGCACCACTGAGCACGATGTGGTCACCCCCAGCTTGGTCCGGAGTGAAGGATCCTGTTGACACCGATTGTTTGGCCATGACTCTCTATAGGGCATGAACCTGGCCAAGGACATCCGCGACCGGGAGCGTGGGGGTCGGGCCCAGGTGACGGTGGTGGAGGGCGAGGACGAGTCGTCCTGCGAGGACACCATTAAGCTGATGAAGCAGCACCTGGGAGACAAGAGGAACATCAAGGACGTCATCATACCAGACGACGTGGTGGACGCCAAGCTGAAGACCAGCGTGAAGCTCTTTCAGTGAGTCTTTAATAACCCTGGGGTTAGGGTTAGGATTAGTCAAGCTGAAGACCAGCGTGAAGCTCTTTAAGTGAGTCTTTAATAACCCTGGGGTTAGGATTAGTCAAGCTGAATACCAGCGTGAAGCTCTTTAAGTGAGTCTTTAATAACCCTGGGGTTAGGGTGAGGATTAGCCAAGCTGAAGACCAGCGTGAAGCTCTTTCAGTGAGTCTTTAATAACCCTAGGGTTAGGGTGAGGATTAGTCAAGCTGAAGACCAGCGTGAAGCTCTTTCAGTGAGTCTTTAATAACCCTGGGGTTAGGGTGAGGATTAGTCAAACTGAAGACCAGCGTGAAGCTTTCAGTGAGTCTTTAATAACCCTGGAGTTAGGGTTAGGATTAGTCAAGCTGAAGACCAGCGTGAAGCTCTTTCAGTGAGTCTTTAATAACCCCGGGTTGGGGTTAGGGTTAGGATTACTCAAGATGAAGACTAGCTTGAAGCTCCTTCGGTGAGTCTTCCATAACCCTGAGGTTAGGTTTAGGATTAGGATTAGTCACTGTGAACTATCTCAAAGGCACGGCAGGAGACCCTGTAAACATTAGAAATGATTGAACAGACAATGTTCCATGTACACACATTTCAACATTAAGATTCATTTTTTAAATGCAGTTTTATAAGGCCACAAGATGTTTGTTTTTACGACACTATAGTACTTTTGGTAGTGTGAAAACTGCCAAGAGCCTGGGGGTTCGCTTTCAGTAAACCATGTTCCTTGAATGTGCCAGTGCTACCTCTGACTCTGTGTAACCTCTCTCTGTCTCTGCAGCATCTCAGACGCCCAGGGCAACCTGGTGGTGCAGGAGGTGGCGGTGAAACCTCTGACCCAGGACCTGCTCAATCATGAGGTACAGAACACCCAAGCCAGAGTGGGGTCTGAAATGCTCCAAAGCCAGACCCCCTCGACTACAATCTTACAAAAACACAGATATTAAGCCAACGTTGAGATAATAAATTGCTCTCTTGCTGATTTAATTTACATAACGTCTCGGTGGAACTAACACAACGGCTTCCCCATTTGATCTGAATGTCTATATCGTGTCCACCACAACTATGTATTCCTAGAACTAATCAAGGAAATGAAAGCAAACGTAGCTCTACAACTGAAGTTTCACACTTGTCTCTCCTCTCCTCTTGTCGTTGATAAAAGTATGTTCATGTCCCCATTCCCCAGCAATCAATATAGGCCAGGTAACACTATGCAGGTATGTTGTATTTCCAAAAACAAATCAAAAATATTCTTTTTTTTAAGGACTGCTATTTGTTGGACCAAGGCGGTTCAAAAATCTTCATCTGGAAAGGAAAGAAGGCCTCAAAAACTGAGCGTTCTGAGTCATTAAACAAAGCAGAAGTAAGCAACACCCTTTGTTACTTTGTGATTCAGTTGATTCTAATATAAACGGTACACATGCTTTTTTGTTGTTGAAATAAAGCAAATGTCTTCCTAAACAATGTTAAAAAAAACATGGCATCTACCTATGAGTTTTCAAATAAAATAGAAAAAGATCCCTCACAGAAATCCATGCCCATTCAATATTATTTGTCTTTCATTGAACGCAGTCCCATGCAAAAACATGCAACAATAGATGCTATACTATTGCTATATGCACCCTAGGGGACTAAGAGTTTTGATTGTGTGTATGACATTGCTGAATTCTGGAGATTTTCAGGCTAAGATTCGGCTATTTTGGGGGTCAGACATCTTGGTTTTCTTTCTTCATTTCCAACTTATTTATAAATGGATGTCGATATACTAATGCCACTACGGTAAATAAGTTTCAAGAACATGTTGACGTCTGCTGGTTCAACCTAAAATACTAAATGCTCAATTTTACCAGTAAAAATAGGAGAAACACTTTTTTCAATTGTGTTACACATTGTGAAAGATGGGCATTATCTCTTAGGGAAGTTACTGTTTTTTTTATTTTGTCTGGGTATCCATGAAGGCATTCATTATAATATTGATTTGAAAAGGGTAGCCTAATCATAACAGCCCATAAAAGCCTATTTGTGTTTGATTCTTGTTATGGGCACACAACTCAACAACAGATCATCAATGAGTAAACTGAGAACTGAAGGCCAACAATAGCGAAACACTGTATACTATGTATAATTGTAATTCCTTGGTCCTCAGGCCTACAAAAAGGCCAAGGGTTACCCTTCCACTACATACGTGGAGATGGTCAATGATGGGGCTGAGTCTGCCGTCTTCAAGCAGATGTTCCAGAAGTGGACAGTGAAGGGCCAGTCTGTTGGGATGGGAACCACCAACAGCCAGGGCAAAATAGGTAAAGTATTACTGAGCTAAAACTGTGCAAGAACACTTGCACATGCTACGCTCGAATGGATTCATCACAGTTACATCATATGAATATATGTGAGAATAGGCTTCCTTATCTTATCCTTCATTTGATTATGTAGCCAAGGTTGAACAGATCAAGTTTGATGCCACATCTATGTATGCAAGGCCAGATATCGCCGCTCAGCAGAAAATGGTGGATGATGGAAGCGGGGAGGCTGAGGTAAGGAGAAGCCTCATCCAATAATTTCTATTCCATTACTACTACAACCAAGCAATACACTAATAAACATATTACAGTAAAAAAAACTACACCAACATTCCATAGTATGGGGCCTTGTTAAATGTACCTCTGGCTGTTTGGATAAACACGTTTTATTTGACCCCCTCAGGTTTGGAGGATAGAGGATAACGAAATGGCTCCTGTGGACAGGAAGTGGCTGGGTCATTTCTATGGCGGAGACTGTTACCTGATCCTCTACAAATACCAAGTCAACAACAAGATGCACTACATGCTGTACATGTGGCAGGTGAGGGAACGTTTACCAGTAGATCTATAGATGTTTTCTTCCTCGAAAAGTTGTAACTCAAATGTGGGTAACACAACAGGATAAGAGAACAGACTCCACGGAACTTAATGCAACACTGATTTGGTCTATGTCATAGGGTCGTCATGCCAGTACAGCTGAGCTTGCGGCCTCAGCTTACCAAGCAGTGGCCCTGGACCAGAGGTACAATGGGGAGCCTGTGCAGGTCCGGGTGCCCATGGGCAAGGAGCCACTTCACCTCATGGCAATCTTCAAGGGGAAAATGGTTGTTTATGAGGTAACCTCTAGTGCTCTTTTCATTAGAAATTGTTGAACATCAAGTTACAGGTACGCTCATGTGAACATAGAAGGTTGGCAGTAAAACGGTCATGTTTCTTCACAGGAGGGCAGCTCCAAGGCTAATTCTTCACACGTCCAACCGCCTGTCCGTCTTTTCCATGTCAGCGGCACAAACGAGTTCAACACGCGCGCCATCGAAGTGGCTGCCCGCTGTTCCTCCCTCAACTCCAATGATGTGTTTGTGCTTAGCACCGACACCTGCTGCTACCTGTGGTATGGAAAGGTGGGTTTGACCTTCAATCAAATTCCAGGCATGCTTCAAGTGACGCAAGAAACATTTTAAATGGCCTTACTTCCGTCAAGTAACTTCAAGGTCACAAAACAAGGTCACTCTTTCAGGGTTGCAGCGGTGACGAGAGAGAGATGGGCAAATCCCTGGCTGACATTATATCCAAGCGGGAGAAACATGTCATTGCAGAGGGCCAAGAGCCGGCACACTTCTGGGTTAATCTGGGGGGAAAGACTCAGTATGCCAACAACAAAAGGTAAGATGCGAGATAAAGAAAATATTACCTCATGCACCTTATGCACCACTACAATGGTGTTCATCTGCTTTTAATCGAATAAATAATAAAAATAAATTTTCCGACCAAACTTAAGTGTGGTCAAAAACCAGCATGTTCGTCTCTGTGCTAGCTAACAATTGTAGCCAATCTAGTTGCACAAATGTTTTGTTCTATGCTGGTATTTATTCCACAGTATTTATTTCACTAGTTGTCGTTTACCTAATTTTTCCAAAATAAAATGAAAGAGTTAATCGTGCTTCAAAGAAATCTGATTAGTTTGTCATATTTGCAATGTGAAGAACATTTTTTCTTTCAAGACGTAAACAGGGGAAAGCCTCTGTACCATTCAGATATTTACCACAATAATCATAATATTGATATATCTTAATCATATTTGATATTCACCAGGCTTCAGGAAGAGAACAGCAATGTGACTCCACGTCTCTATGAGTGCTCCAATCAGACAGGCCGCTTTGTCGCCACAGAGATCTCAAACTTCAACCAGGATGATTTGGACGAGGACGACGTCATGCTGCTCGATGTCTGGGACATGGTAGGCCTCGAACGGAACGGTAGAAGTTTCTGGCTTGTCAGTTGTGTCCTCTCCAACCCAGCCTTGTCACCTATACATACTGTACTGTGCAAAGGTTTTAGGCAGGTGTGAAAAAATATGCTTCAAAGTTAGAATGCTTTTCAAAAATATATAAATGTTAATTGTTTATCAATTAAAAAAATACCAAGTGAGTGAAAAGAAAATGTATATCAAAACAATATTTGGAGTGACCACCCGTTGGCTTCAAAACAGCATCCCTGGCTAAAACGTATGCATGGTACTTTATGTAACACAAAGCAGGGTATTCTGTTTCTTTTTCTATCTTGTTTAACTAGCCTCAATGATGCAGGACAGCCTTCCAAAGACTTTAAACAGTTAACAACTTTGCTAACAGTTGGCGGTTATTACACTAAACATATGACTTTATGACTTTACCCCCCAAGTTGTTTCCGTTGTACAGTGTCCTTGAGTTACTAGAAAGGTACTTAAAAATTCCATGTATTATTATTCATCCCAGGTGTTCCTGTGGATTGGCAAAGGTGCCAATCAGGTGGAGAAGACGGAAGCGGTGACCACAGCTCAGGAGTACTTGCGCTCCCACCCTGGTGGACGGGATGTGGACACTCCAATTGTGCTGGTCAAGCAGGGCTTTGAGCCCCCCACCTTCACAGGGTGGTTCCTAGCTTGGGACCCTCACAAGTGGAGTGTATGTACCACTTGGTCTTCACTGTAATATCTTCAGAAGCAAAGTGAAACAAAGGCTTTCGGTTCAAATATCCCATCCTATCTTGAAAGGTGGTGTTAGATAGTTTGTGCACACATCTATACACCTGAGTATAAAACTGGCTTTTGTATCTAATCTAAAATAGGGTGGGAAATCCTATGAGGAGTTGAAGGCTGAGCTTGGAGATGCCACTGAGATGATCAAAATCACAGTAGTAAGTGTTTCTGATATATTTTAAGTGGGTGGAATGACAAGAGAAGGAAAGTATATGGGCATATTTAGCAAAATAGTGTTATTTCTTAGTGAACAGTTCTAACACATTTGGCAGTGTCAGTACAATTTTACATCTATACTAAACTACTTCTTTTCACACTGTCTGTTTTCAAGGACATGCCAAAGTCCGGCTCCACAAACAACAACATTGGAAGTGGGGTGCTTTCTCCTGGTGTCCAAACTACATTCCCTGCTGACAAACTGGTCAATCTTCTGCCTGAAGACCTACCCGAGGGAGTGGACCCATCACGCAGAGAGGTGAAGCCACAAATATAATCTTATTTTCACACATTTGAAGCTACAAATCATTAAAGATACATTAGGCAACACGATATTAAACAACAGGTTGCCCCAGCACAAAATGTAAAGATCAGGTGTTTGATTATGTTCAACCTCAAATTAATTTACTGATATACCTGTATTACTTAACTACAGAGTGAGATGGTTTCTTCAAAATGTGTTAACTTTTGCTAAATATTTTAACTCTGTTTTGGTATGTAACAAATCTGTAATGTTTTCTTGGGCTGCTCTGTGGATCGCATCTATTGCTGTCCTTTCTACCTACCTTGCTTCGCTTAGCCAGGCCATGCTTTAGGGCCCCAGTATGCTTTAAGCATAAGCAAAATAGTTCAATTTCGCCAAGGTTAAGCAAACAAAAATCTGCAAAAAGACGTTGCTTTGTGATAAGTCTAACTATATGGTGGGAGGTAGACTTGCTATGCTAGGAGGTTTGGATGGTTGCATGTGGTTTCCGGGTACAGCATTCAAACTTTGTTTTGTTCACAGCAGCACTCATTTCAAAAAGGTTTGAATTTTAACAAACACAGAACTACAAATATATTTAAAACCAGGTTTGCTGAATACATTTTGAAATATGTGCACATTTATAACTCCTGGCTACGGCAAACTCAAATCAGAAACAAACAAAGCATATGATCCCAGCCTCGGCAAAACAAGATAAAAAGAATAAAACTAACAGGAAAAGTTAGCTTTCGCTTCAGTAAAAAAAACATTACTAGAGAAAAATGCCATTTAGATAGTTAGCAAGCTTGCTTTTTTATGTCTAAACACACAGGTTACCGTGTTATAATATCCATTATGGCATAATTAGGTAAGTAGTTAGCTAGCAAACTAGAAAGTGATAGTTTACACAAATGTCACGTGTGGTGAAAAAACCTGATCGCATAATCGGAAAAACTTGCACCAGAAGTTAAAAATCCTAGGTCGATTCTGTGGCGAACTCACAATGGGCATCTATACCCTACTCAAAAATCCAGCTTGAGCTGGTTGACCAGCTCGTAGCTAGGTTTTTGACAGCAGGTAGACCAGCTACCACCAGCTCATATCACCTAATACCAGTTTACACCATCTTTAAATCCAAGCTGGTCTAAGGTGGATTTTCCAGTAGGGTATGTTCGTTGACACTTGGGTTTTTAGCAATAATCTATTTTAATCTATTTTCTTTCTTCAAACGACTATGTAAAACCTAATCAGTAATCTAGAATTTTTTTTGGACAGTGTAATGCTTTGAATCTTAATAAATTACAGCTAATTAATTTGTCAATGAAAACTGGTCTCAAAACACGTTTGGGATCCCACATGCTAAATAGAGGCGTTTCTTTATCGGTACTCTAGAATGAAGCTTATGGAGTATATGTTAATCACTTTTGCTAAGTGTGCTCAATATTAAAGATATTTTATTTATTTTTCAGGAGCACCTGTCCAATGAGGACTTTGCTATGATTTTGGGTGTGTCCCGGCTAGAGTTCTGCTCCATGCCAGTTTGGAAGCAGAAGAACCTGAAGAAAGAAAAGGGTCTGTTTTAGAAGGACACAGCCTATACTTACTGTTGGTGTAAAGGTTATACACTACTTTATACACTACTTGTATATGCACTGAGGCAGTGGAAAGGGAATTACGAATTCTGACTGTCTGCTTTTCAACATTTGAAATGCACACAATCTTTGGTGTCAATGAGAGTAATTTAAGATCATGCTGTTATGGTTATATCTTTTAAAACGTTTGCTTTTGAACTTAGGGAGCTTTCAGCCTTGGTTGATGCTAAAAGTATTGCTTTTTGCACTGACAGAATGGTAAGCCTCTGTAGCTAATTTTAACGTTTCACTTCTAAACCTTGCATTTGAATACTTGCAAAATTAGATGATTGAAGTTGGTATAAAATAGTTTGTAGTTATTTTATGCATTTGTGGCACCTAAAGTTTTAAATTAAGCAGTGATAATTATTTATAGATAGAAATGAGAATTTCTCTCTGCTCATTTACTCTTAACATTATTGCAGATATTTTTAATTTAGATTAAGTTTCTACTAGATATTTTAGAAGCACACATATTTATGTTGATTCTTTATTGTGATGGATCTTTATAATGCCAGTCTTTTTTGCTATGTCGGTCATGCAGTAAAATAATGAACAATAGTTTATACAGTATGTGCCTCAGTTAAATATATACACATGTTCAAATTTAATGTTATTAGAAATTCTCTACATTGAAATAGAGAAACCTTCTATTTCATTTATGCCATGTTGGATCATTTTAGTAGCTGTAGGGATTAATAGTCAATAAAGATTATTACCCTGATGTCTGAGCAGCATTTCATTTATAAATACCGTTAGGAATGTGTTAAATCATTTATAATGGACTATAAAATCATCAACTTCTTTTATGCCGCTACAAAGTTGAAATGATGTTCTGAGTGATTTATCAAGTCACCCACCCACTATGACAGTAAATACAATTACTATCAAAGCCAAAGTTCACATTAATAGCACCCCAATATATATATATATTTCTATAACTTATAAACCTACATCTGCATCTACATCCAAATGGAATGCTTTTATCGCAAAATGCACAGGGTTAGGGTTACTTAACTGCTTAACTGAACCACTATAATCTGAATATTTTATATTAGGTGTGTACATTTTTATTTCACATGCCAACAGAAGCGGTTTGGATTGGAAGTTTGGGCTCTGATGAAATGTGACATGTCTATCACAAGCTATCAAGATATGTCTAAATAAAGACACATACCACAACATATAAATCATACATTCAAATGACAGCTTTCTTTTGGAACAAATGTTTAAACGTTCAATAAATGTATAATTGTAAACATCAAAATATTTTTTTTTTATATATATATATATAATGATATCATGCACAGCGCTATTTGGAATTAAGTCATTTGAAGTGGTGAGATTCGACCTTCTTGGAAACATCCTAATTATACGATGGTCCTGAGAGGCCACTGTAAATTCAGAAAACACATGCAAATAGACAAAAACCAAGCAAATTAAGAAAACACATACATCAATTTGACAACACATGTGCACCATTTAGAGAACACGCTGCAAATTCAGACAACACAACGCATTACAGAAACACGCTGCATGTACAGAAATGCAATGCAAATAGGCCTACAGACAACACAATGGAAATGTTTCCAGAGGACACCTAAACGTGATGAACATGAACTCATGATTCAGATATTACAGATATCTGCTGTTAACCTAGCGTTATCCTTTTGCTTATTATTAGCCTGCCAATTCAAACAACCTGATGAAATACACACAATTAAATGTGAAACACGTTATGTTAGCTGGTTACAGTTAACGCTCCTTTCAGAACTGTCACCAAGTAATGTTTAAAGATGAAAATAAATTCCAAATGGTTAAATTAACACAAGAACAAAGGACCTCCATTGTGTTTTCTGTATTAGCAGCGTGTTTCTGTAATGAGTTGGGTTGTCTGAATTTGTAGCGCGTTTTCTAAATGCTGCGTTTGTGTTGTCAAATTGATGTAGATGTTTTCTTAATTTGCTTGTGTTTTGTCTATTTGCTTAAGTTGCAGTGTGTTGGCCTCTCAGAGCCACTGTACAATTGGCATACAGCTAGATCATTTTTCGGGTTAGGTCTTTGTAAGATGTTTGCCTTTCCACTTTTCTAAGAATACAGGTCGATTATCTTCTGGGCTTCTCTAAGGCCACTCATATATGCTCCATGAGTAGTGGTGTAAAAATTAAGGTGTGTCGCTTCTCCAGCAAACAGAACTTGAAGACACTGGATAAGGATCAGAAATATATACAAAACACACAATATTTTATAGCAGTTTCACAATCTTTCACATTCAGGATGACTGGTTGCAGTTGAATGAAAAACATATAGTGATATTACTTTTCAGATAGGTACGTTGTTATGTCTAGTCTCTGGCTATGATAGATACTATACCTTTTGCTTAGGATCTCCCTTCTGTGGAAGTGGGGCAGCCAAGGCAGTTTGCTCCTGAACTGCGTTTACACCTAGAGGGATGAACGAGTAGGATCCTTGGACATAAGGCTCAGTGCCCCATTTGGAGAGAAGAACCTGGACTGGGTCTGGGACCAACCATCCTGTGGCGGACCTGAGGAGTCTGTCAAATCACAAATTTCACTAACTACAATCCACAGTATCCTATCTAACACTTCCTTTAAATTGCAACGATTGTTAATGCTAATGAATTGCAAACGCAGATGTTTTGCTAATAACATTGGGTTACGTCAGGCCTGCAAAATGGATTTCATTTTAATGATTGTCCATTGTAGTTTGTTAATCCTGGTAATTATACTAATGGGGGCGGGTTTGATATACAGTGCATCCGGAAAGTATTCATACCCCTTCACTTTTTCCACATTTTATTATGTTACAGCCCAATTCCAAAATGGATTAAATAAAAAAAATGTCTCAACATTCTACACACAATACTGCATAATGACAAAGTGGAAAAGGTTTTTTAGAATTTTTTGCAAATGTCATCATCATCATCATCCGCTTTGTCCGGGGCATCCCAAACTTCCCTTTCCCGGGCCACATTAACCAGCTCTGACTGGGGGATTCCAAGGCGTTCCCAGGCCAGTGTGGAGATATAATCCCTCCATCTGGTCCTAGGTCTGCCCCGCGGCCTCCGCCCAGCTGGACGTGCCTGGAACACTTCCCTAGGGAGGCGGCCAGGTGGCATCCTTACTAGATGCCCAAACCACCTCAACTGGCTCCTTTCTACGCAGAGAAGCAGCGGTCTACTCTGAGTACCTCACGAATGGCTGAACTTCTCACCCTATCCCTAAGGGCCAGCCACCCTCCGGAGGAAACTCCGTGGCTCCTCTGGCTCCATGGCAAGCCCGGCCACCAGGCGCTCGCTGACGGGTCCTCCTCCTGGGCCTGGCTCCAGAAGGGGACCCCGGGCTTTCTCCGGGCCGGGTATCATCCTCTCTTATAGTTCTTAGTTTTGCAAATGTATTAAAAATAAGAAAAGAAAATATTACATGTACATAAGTATTCACACCCTTTACTCAATACTTTGTTGAAGCACCTTTGGCTGCAATTACAGCCTCAAGTCTTCTTGAGTATGATGCTACAAGCTTGGCACACCTATTTTGGGGCAGTTTCTCCCATTCTTCTTTGCAGATTGTCTCAAGCTCCATCAGGTTGGATGGGGAGCGTTGGTGCACAGCCATTTTCAGATCTCTTTCAGATGTTCAATCGGGTTTAAGTCTGGGCTCTGACTGGGCCACTCAAGGACATTCACAGACTTGTCCCAAAGCCACTCCTTTGATATCTCAGCTGTGTGCTTAGGGTCATTGTCCTGTTGGAAGGTGAACCTTCGCCCAACTCTGAGGTCCAGAGCGCTCTGGAGCAGGTTGTCATCAAGGATCTCTCTGTTCATTGCTGCATTCATCTTTCCCTTGATCCTGACTAGTCTCCCAGTTCCTGCCGCTGAAAAGCACCCCCACAGCATGATGCTGCCACCACGCTTCACTGTAGGGATGGTATTGGCCAGGTGATGAGCGGTGACTGGTTTCCTCCAGACATGACGCTTGGCATTCAGGCCAAAGACTTCAATCTTGGTTTCATCAGACCAGAGAATTTTGTTTCTCATGGTCTGAGAGTCCCTCTCCTGGAACCATCACCTTATCGTGGTGGAGAGGTTTGTGTGTCCCTATGAACCTGGGGGCTGTGTTGTCTGGAACCTTGTGTTCCTGGTAGGGTCTCCCATGGCAAATTGGTCTCGGGCGAGGGGCCGGACTAAGAATGGTTCAAAAACCCTCATGGAAAAACCTATAAAAGAGGACGATACCCGGCCCGGAGGAAGCCCGGGGTCCCCTTCTGGAGCCAGGCCAAGGAGGAGGACCCGTCAGCGAGCGCCTGGTGGCCGGGCTTGCCACGGAGCCCGGCCGGGCATAGCCCGAAAAAGCAACGTGGACAACAACAACATCTCTTCTTCTCCGTCCCGTGGGCTCACCACCCGCGGGAAAAACCAAGGGGGTCGGGTGCACTGCCAGAAAGGTGGCAGTGAAGGCAGAGGTTTTCGACGGATCGGACCCGGGTGGCAGAGGCTGGCTTTGGGGACGTGGAACGTCACCTCTCTGGGAGGGAAGGAGCCGGAGCTTGTGCGGGAGGTGGAGCGCTACCAGCTGGATCTGGTGGGGCTTACCTCTACGCACAGCCTCGGCTCTGGAACCTCACTTCTGGATAGGGGTTGGACTCTATTTTTCTCCGGAGCTCCCCAGGGTGAGAGGCGCAAGGCTGGTGTGGGGATACTTACGAGTCCCCGGCTAAGTGCCTCTATGTTGGAGTTTACCCCAGTGGACGAGAGGGTCGCCTCCCTACGCCTTCGGGTCATGGGGGGGAAAACTCTGACTGTTGTCTGTGCCTATGCACCGAACAGCAGTTCGGAGTATTCGGCCTTTTTGGAGACCCTGGATGGAGCCTTGTATGGGGCTCCTGAGGGGGACTCTGTAGTCTTGCTGGGGGACTTCAACGCACATGTGGGCAATGATGGAGACACCTGGAGAGGCGTGATTGGGAGGAACGGCCTCCCCGATCTGAACCCAAGTGGTGGCTTGTTATTGGACTTCTGTGCTAGTCATGGAATGGCCATAACGAACACCATGTTCGAACATAAGGATGCTCATAAGTGTACCTGGTACCAGAGCACCTAGGCAGAAGGTCGATGATCGATTTTGTTATCGTATCATCGGACCTGAGGCCATATGTTTTGGACACTCGGGTGAAGAGGGGGCAGAGCTGTCAACTGATCACCATCTGGTGGTGAGTTGGGTCAGGTGGCGGGGGAAGCCTCTGGACAGACCTGGTAAGCCCAAGCGTGTAGTGCGGGTGAACTGGGAACGTCTGGAGGAGTCCCCGGTCCGGGAGGCCTTCAACTCACACCTCCGGCGGGGCTTCTCTGGCATCCCTGTGGAGGCTGGGGGCATTGAACCGGAGTGGGCGATGTTCAAAGCCTCCATTGCTAAAGCTGCGTCTGAGAGTTGTGGTCTCAAAGTCTTAGGTGCCTCAAGGGGCGGTAACCCTCGAACATCCTGGTGGACACCGGTGGTCAGGGGAGCCGTCCGATTGAAGAAGGAGGCCTTCCGGGACATGCTGTCCCGGGCGACTCCGGAGGCAGTTGCAAGGTACCGACAGGCCCGAAGGACTGCAGCCTCGGCCGTGGCAGAAGCAAAGCAGCGGGTGTGGGAGGAGTTCGGAGAAACCATGGAGAAGGACTTTCGGCTGGCGCCAAAGCGGTTCTGGAAGACCATCCGACACCTCAGGAGGGGAAAGCAGGGAACCATTCAAGCTGTATACAGTAAGGATGGGACGTTGTTGACCTCAACTGACAAGGTGATTGGGAGGTGGAAGGAGCACTTTGAGGAACTCCTGAACCCGACAAACCCACCCTACATAGTAGAGACAGGGCTGGAGGATGATGGGGGATCAGCATCAATCTCCCTGGCGGAGGTCACTGAGGTAGTCAAACAACTCCACAGTGGCAAAGCCCCAGGGGTTGATGAGATCCGCCCAGAAATGCTGAAGGCTTTGGGTGTTGAGGGACTGTCATGGATGACACGTCTTATCAACATTGCGTGGAAGTCGGGGACAGTACCTAAGGAGTGGCAGACCGGGGTGGTGGTTCCCCTGTTCAAAAAGGGGACCGGAGAGTGTGTGCCAACTACAGAGGCATCACATTACTCAGCCTCCCCGGGAAAGTATACTCCAGGGTGCTGGAAAGGAGGGTTCGACCGATAGTCGAACCTCGGATTGAGGAGGAACAATGCGGTTTCCGGCCTGGTCGTGGAACAACGGACCAGCTTTTTACCCTCGCGAGGATCTTTGAGGGGGCCTGGGAGTATGCCAATCCGGTCTACACGTGTTTTGTGGATTTGGAGAAGGCGTATGATCGGGTTCCCCGGGAGATACTGTGGGAGGTGCTGCGAGTATGGGGTGAGGGGTCTCTACTCAGAGCCATCCAATCTCTGTACTCCCAAAGCGAGAGCTGTGTCCGGGTCTGCGGCAGTAAGTCGGACTCGTTTCCGGTGAGGGTTGGCCTCCTCCAAGGCTGCGCTTTGTCACCTATCCTGTTTGTGGTATTCATGGACAGGATCTCACGGCGTAGCCGCGGGGAGGAGGGGCTGCGGGTTGGTGGGCAGAGGATTGCATCACTGCTTTTGCAGATGATGTGGTCCTGATGGCATCATCAGTTTGCGACCTGCAGCACTCATTGGATCGGTTCGCAGCCGAGTGTGAAGCGGCTGGGATGAGGATTAGCACCTCCAAATCTGAGGCCACGGTTCTCAGCAGGAAACCGATGGATTGTCTACTCCAAGTAGGGAATGAGTCTTTACCCCAAGTGAAGGAGTTCAAGTATCTTGGGGTCTTGTTCTCGAGTGAGGGTAAAATGGAACGAGAGATGGGCCGGAGAAGTGGAGCAGCGGGTGCGGTGTTGCAGTCGCTCTATCGCACCGTTGTGACGAAGAGAGAGCTGAGCCAGAAGGCAAAGCTCTCAATCTACCGGTCTATCTTCGTTCCTACTCTCACCTATGGTCATGAAGGGTGGGTCATGACCGAAAGAACGAATCGCGGATACAAGCGGCGGAAATGAGTTTCCTCCGGAGGGTGGCTAGCATCTCCCTTAGGGATAGGGTGAGAAGTTCAGCCATTCGTGAGGGACTCGGAGTAGAGCCGCTGCTTCTTTGCGTAGAAAGGAGCCAGTTGAGGTGGTTCGGGCATCTAGTAAGGATGCCACCTGGCCGCCTCCCTAGGGGAGGTGTTCCAGGCACGTCCAGCTGGGCGGAGGCCGCGGGGCAGACCTAGGACCAGGTGGAGGGATTATATCTCCACACTGGCCTGGGAACGCCTTGGAATCCCCCAGTCAGAGCTGGTTAATGTGGCCCGGGAAAGGGAAGTTTGGGATGCCCTGCTTGAACTGCTACCTCCGCGACCCGACCCCGGACAAAGCGGATGACGATGATGATGATGATGATGGTCTGAGAGTCCTTTAGGTGCCTTTTGGCAAACTCTATGCGGGCTGTCATGTGCCTTTTACTGAGGAGTGGCTTCCGTCTGGCCACTCTACCATAAAGGCCTGATTGGTGGAATGCTGCAGAGATGGTTGTCCTTCTGGAAGGTTCTCCCATCTCCACAGAGGAACACTGGAGCTCTGTCAGAGTGACCATCGGGTTCTTGGTCACCTCCCTGACCACCCCGATTGATCAGTTTGGCCGGGCGGCCAGCTCTAGGAAGAGTCCTTGTGGTTCCAAGCTTCTTCCATTTGCGAATGATGGAGAGCACTGTGCTCGTTGGGACCTTCAATGCTGCAGACATTTTTTGTACCCTTCCCCAGATCTGTGCCTCGATACAATCCTGTCTCGGAGGTCTACAGACAATTCCTTGGACTTCATAACTTGGTTTTTGCTCTGACATGCACTGTCAACTGTTGGACCTTATATAAACAGGTGTGTGCATTTCCAAATCATGTCCAATCAATTGAATTTACCACAGGTGGACTCCAATCAAGTTGTAGAAACATCTCAAGGATGATCAATGGAAACAGGATGCACCTGAGCTCGATTTTGAGTGTCACAGCAAAGGGTGTGATTACTTATGTACATGTGATATTTTAGTTAAATTTTTAATACATTTGCAAAAAATTCAAAAAACCCTTTTTCACTTTGTCATTATGCGGTATTGTATGTAGAATGTTCAGAATATTTTTTTATTTAATCCATTTTGGAATTAGGCTGTACCATAATAAAATGTGGAAAAAGTGAAGGGGTATGAATACTTTCCGGATGCACTGTATTTGCCCTAAAAGTAGTATCCTTTAACGCTTTAAACACTTTGAAAAACACACCTCACACACACTTCTCCCACGGTCTTCTCTTTAAGGCTCTCCATATGCAGAGCCTCTCGTCCTGT